>JAVFKF010000040.1:1800000-2187500 GCA_036926295.1 Pachydiplax longipennis | reverse complement strand
AAATATTCCAATGAACTAATTGGGACCAGATAAAATATGTTGCCGCTTATGACAGTTTTCGCTGTATTAGAATCGATAGAGAATGAAAATCAGGAGAATTAAATAGACAAATTACTGATAAAAGATTTAGGAAAATTGGGAAATAAGGAATAGAACGTTAAAAAATGCACAGTAAAATGATAAATAAATATATAAGAAAGTAAAAATGTATTGGTGATCCTAAATTGAGACAATTTCATTTCAGGAGGACCACCGATGAGATCATTTCGTCCGCCGCTCCATTTTTGGTGAGTATTTCTTCGTTTATTTTCGCTTTCTCGAGCTTCACTTATTTGAAAATATACTTAGTTTTTGCAAACTTTGTCACAGGCTTTTTTTAGTTTTTGGTTAGGAAATCCGTCGGTCAACTTTGGAAATGATTTTTATTGCAAAACTTCGATTAGAATTTAAGAAATAGGCGCATTCCTATCGTTTTCCTTTTATTCGATTATCCCCCGTTAATACCCTGTGTTTATACACGCGTGTACAAACTTTATTTATAATCCATATAAATAGCAAAGAGTGTATTTCTTGCGGGAGTTACTGACATCGGATAGACAACTATACACACAACGATGATTATTATTTTATATTACAGTCTTGATGGATGTCCTCTTCGCTCACTTTGAAATGACAATCTTTGAAATCTCCTTTCAAATGACGATTTCGTCGTTTATCGACTCTCATCTGGTCGAAATCTATTTAAAACCCGGTTAATACGCTTTTCGGTGGACCAAGCGAAAGCTGCGTTTCAGGCGAGGTAGCTTTATAACTGGGTATATCATATGCCTCGTTCTTCGTTCATCACTTTGTATATTCACAGATATTTTTAGTAGCATTATCTTTGTAGTTACCTAAGTTTGTAGCACCTGTATCGGTAACTCCAAAAGAAATGATTTTTAACTAATGGGAGGATTTATTTCATCCAAAACTTCAAGAGCACTTAATACTGTTCGGCTGAAACCGCGTTCTTAGTGGGATAGGACTACTTTGAATTTCTTTCACGTTGGAAAATATCAGGGATGAGATTTTTTCACTCCTTAATTTTTAAATAAGTGCTTTACATCTTAGAACAAAAAGGCATCATCTTCAGTTTGCTTTGCCATCCACATTTGAAGAAGTTAAAATTATGCGCGCGCGCACACACACACACGCACACACACACACACATATATATATATATACACACACGAGTATAAGTTGCGTGCATACTGCAAGCTATCAGTTGAATGCAGTATCGTACCAAGTAAATCCTCAAAACAATTTTGAATACAATGCGCAAAAGACCGCCTACCGGTATATATGTATATTGTTTCTCAACATAGTCTCCTTGTAACTCTACACACTTCTCCCAGCGATCTCTGTAACCCATCCAAATAGTGCTCTGCGTTTTTCTCTGCAAAATAATTGTTCGCGAAGGTGATTGCCTCTTCATTTGATGAAAATCTCTGTCCTCCGAGCGCAATTTTTAGATGAAGGAACAAAAAGAAGTTGCTTGGGGCTAGATCTGGTGAGTAAAGCTGATATTCGAGCAGTTCAAACCATAATTTGTGGATTTTTGCCGCTGAGGTGTGAGGCGGTGCGTTGTCTTGGTGAAACAGGATTTTCTTTTTCTGCAAATGTGGCCAAAATTCAAATCCGGAGTGTGGCAGGTGGTGCGACCGATATCCCTATCCAACTCCAGTTGTTATCATATTGTCTAATGCTCCGCAGCCAGAGGAAGCTCATTGAAATAAAATCTCCTCGACGAGAGCAATGCCGAGTTATTGAGCGAATCCTTTAGACATAAATATCTGCCGTCCCTTAAATCTCCACGTTGTTCGGCTGTGCTGAAAAGACATTTCATTAGGATGATTAAAAAGAGTAAAGATGCTCCGGTTGATCGGATTACCTCTTTTTTTCCAGAAACTCAGATGTTTATATTCGTGTATAATATCTGAATATAATCACTGGATATAATCACCAATTGCAGTGAAATAACTACTTGCAATTGGAGTACAGTATTTTCTTTTCTATCACTAGTGTAGCTATATCATTGTCTGCGTATTTAATCATAAATTACATTTTGTATTTCTGTGCAGTATACAAGGACTCATTGTTCCTATGCTCTCGACAGTCATTGATGTAGTGTTAATCTTAGTAATGTATAATTTTGTTATAACATGTTCTGTCAAATGCATTCATGAAACCTTCTTACGTGCTTTTTTTGATGGCATACTAATGAGCCAATTATCAACGATTGAAATTTCATTTGAGAGCCAAACTTAATGACAATGCACATAAAGATAATTGGGGTACTCCTAATTGCCAGAAAACGTGCTCACCTGATTGAGATGACCCCTTTCGTAAAAACCATACCAATCCTCTTCTTTTACTCCACAAAATTCATTTTTTAGTTTAACTGCAGGTACGTCGATAACATACTTATGAATGATAAAACATAAATGCAAATGAATTTTATAGAATATTTTAAACATGTTGTACTGCGATTCCAGTTTGGACATGTGCGCAAGGTCAGTTCTGAGAGCCGCATGTGGCTCGCGAGCCACAAGGAGAGCCATTAGAGAGCGAAATTCAGGGAAATCAATTTTTCTAATTTATCGAGAATTTATGGAATTATTTTTATTATTTTTCATCACTGGATCAGGTGACGACATTTTACATAATAACTCCCTCAAACAATATTAAACATAAAAAGTCAGAGAGTTGTGACGTACATAACCATATTCAGGACCTTGTTACAATAAGTTGAATTAGATATAATGAATCCACTACTGTTACACCATGTATATACTAATCACCTAAAACAACTCGTCAAATGCATTATATATTTACGAGAGCAGATTTTGAATTCAGAAATAAAGTCGCAAACTAAATACTGTGAATTACAATTAGCGTCGTTTAATTTACACATGAGTTTGCCATTGTTTGATCATGTTGTAAGACGTGTTGTCGATGAATGAGGCAAAATGAGGTGTTTTATTTAGCTGAGAGAAAATATAGAAATAATTGAGAAATTGTGGGTCGCAAAAAAGAAAGAGCATCCAATGGCGCTCCCTTCGTGTTTTCCGTGTGGAAATCGCTTGTGCTTTACAGGCAAAAACTGAATCTTACCGAAATATTCGCAGAAGATCGTCCCTAACACATTATATTTGGGATAAGTAGTCTGTTCATGATGCAAACAATTTTATGCGACGTCGCATCAAATGGCTGACAGAAAGGAAATGTATCGTCTAATAATGATGTCGACAGTTTAATCGTTTTTCCTAATTATAAATTTCTCCAATGTATGAATATATAGGCCGTTCCACATTAAGTTGACAGTATTATCCTTACGGCGAACGCTGTTGCCAAACGTACTCTCAGTGTACTCGCCTCGCGATTCCCGCGCCAAATTTGAATTGGCTACTTGATGTGTTAAGAGAATGAACATTAAAAAGTTCCTAAAGTAATGTTTAAGAAAAGGACGGTATTTATACGCAATATTTTCGGCTTGCAAAAGATCAAAATTATAAATACCATGTGAATTTTTCGAAAATAGGTGTTTAAAAGTATAATAATAGATTACTGGAAGGCGTTTAGCAGTTTACCATTTTTTAAAAACCTCCTAAAAGGAAAATGAAAATAAAATGATGGAAACATTAGCAGGTAAAGTTTGACAAATCAGAAATTATTGGAATTGCGAACTGCTTTGCTTGCTCAGTATGAGATATCTTGAATGTTCTCATTTACAACGGCGACAAGAACAATTTTATTAGTATTGCCTTACAACGCATTCATACTGATTCATTACAGAAAGTTGTGAATTTTTGGCTGGAAATAAATATCTCATTAAACTAAAAATCCTTTTTTGCAGGGCAAAAGGCCATGCTCATCACAAGTAAATCAAGTATATCGCATAATTATATGGCTGTGTAGCCTTTTTAGTTTCTCGTCGAGCAATTAAATTAAGAATGAGCATCAGTGTGCGTCCTTCCTTTTCCATTGATTTCTTTGAATTCCATTTGCGGCCTCTTCGCAGAATTCGATAGCACCGAGAGATTTTCTGCAATAGGTAATAACGTAAACTGTTTAATTCACAGCTTGCCTCTTTTAGACTTCTTTTCTCTTTGGAAACGATGATCGCATAAACTTAAAAATAAACCACTTGGAAAAAATCTCCACAACAACGTTCGATAAGTTAAGACGCCGCTCCACATCTATACTCCGAGAATCCGAAGACAAACTAAACAAGAACTCTAATCCTGAATTCCCTAAATTGAAGAGCCACTACGTTTGCTCAGATGTCTAATGGCTCAAGGGCCATCCTTTACTTGAGTTTTGTAGCTTCTCTCTCACAAACTATCTTATGAAGCTGCGCACCATATGAGATGAAGTGTTACATCTTCCAAGCACGCGAAATTTTCTACTGTATTAAACAGTTAATTGAAAATTTTTGAGAATATTAAAGAATATTCGGAGCTTTAATGAATACATATGATATGATAAATTCGATCCATATCAATAACTGAAAGATCCAGATTTCTTACTATGATCATAAGTAATGACCCTTCAAAATAATCCATGTTCGCCGTATTTCGCGAAAATTACGAGAGTTGGAGTATTAATAACTAAAGAAAAGTTGATTCTGGGCTGCATAGTTGCCCGGAGGGTGGCTTGATTGAAGTGTTCACATTTTAAACTTAAAAAGGTTTTCTTTTCGATTCTCCATGTTGTGGCATATTCCTCCTTCACACCTATAACTGAAAGCGGGCATCTACGGGCAGTATTGTCAAATTTTGGCGCGCGGAAAAAATCTACAAATTGAAAAATTCATAAATCCCTTTGTCATCATGATAAAGTCCTCATTCCTTCACTAAAAATATATTTACACTTTTCTTCAAATTTCTTACGCAGAATGTTGGTGGGTATCTCGTACAAAACGAAAGTTAGCTCGCGATGGATTTTTGGCTTGCATAATTCGAAAATTTCGGTTCAAAGAATCCTAAACATTTTATAAGAGGCGTTCAAACGAAGTAATATAGAACTATAATTTTACCGGTATGGAAAGTAAGGTATGAAGATATTTATGTGTTAATTTTGTGTCGAATGAAAGATCGCTTTGCTCACAACAGCGTGATAAAGATAAAGCAAGAAATTCGTCTTTCTGCGCGAAAATGTACAGGAATAATTCGTATCAATTTTATTTTTTTAAATATTGAAAAATAAATTATACCACTCGATGCATCCTTTACTTCTATATTAGTAAAGAATTTTTAAATGATAAAAGCAATTTTTCGCAACGTTTGACAACATCGCGCTCCTTACGGGGAAATACACGGAAAACGATTATCCATAAGAACGCTGTAATGTCAACTAAACGTTGAACGTGCTATATAGCACAATTTACTTTACAGCAAATGCTACCGTCATTTTGACTACTGACAACTTCTGCCTTAATTATCGTATTTATTTAAATGATAGTAATGATTGAAAGGAATATATTTGATGTTAAATATCGAAGCAGGATCTAAGAGTAACGGTCGCCATTGAAATTATGGAATCTGAAAATGGATTTGAAATATGAGAGTTTTATAATTCAAATGGTATTTTATAGATTTGGCCTAAATGTTTACTTCTGTAATTTATGTTTTAACGCGGTCTTTTCATTGATTAAATGATAAATCCACCCGATAACGTTGGCTGCTTCTCTCCTACGTCATTGATCCTTCCATTGTAAATTGGTCGTCACTTTGACTTCAATTAATCCTAGTTCCCTTTTTCCGCAGATCCCCGAGGGGCGCCCGTTCACTCGACATTCGCCACAGGTAAATATTTATTTCCTAAAATGTTTAACACTCTTTCTTACTCTTTTATGATAAATTTCGTATGTTTTACCTTTGTCGGATCCATTCATTCTGTCTATGGATAGACTGTATGTGCCTCCGATGCTCTTCTTTTATTTTTATTAAAAATGAAACATAAACTGCAATGTTATTACGCAGGGAATGTCTATCGACAGTCTTCCGCCAGATGTCAGTGTTCTCTACCATTTTCGTTACGCTATCCTCTGCATTATTTCTGTCTAATGTACACCTAGCTTCTTTCCATTGTGCTTTTTCCATTTTTTTATGCTTGTTTTGCATCCCATTGCGAATCCCATTCAGTTTGCTAAAATACTACATGGCCTGAAAAGTCCCGAGCCTAACATAGAGATGTCGCCACTAGTAACTTTTTCTGCACATTTCACTTGAGAACCAACCTTAAGATGGCACTGTTTTTAATTTCATGACAATTCATGTATTAGTTCCCGAATGGCAGCTGATTGTTTTCACGAAGTTTAGGCATTTCGCGAACGATGGAAAAAGACGAGTTTCGAGTTTTGATTAAACATGGTTTCTTGATGGGAAAAAACACTGTCCAAGCCAAAACTTGGTTAGATAAATGTTACCCAACATCCTCGCCTTCGGAAGCGACAGTGAAACGGTGGTTCGCGGACTTAAAACTTGGTCGCGTCAGCACCAAAGACGCCGAACGCCCTGGACGCCCCTCCGAGGCCACCACTTCAGAAAATATAAAAAAAGTCCATCTGATCGTTTTGAACGATCGTAAAGCAAAGTTTCGTTAGATAGCAGAGTCTGTGGGTATATCGATGGAACGCGTTGGAAACATCTACATGAACATTTGGGGATGAAGAAGCTTATCGCGCGATGGGTGCCGCGTTTCCTGACTCCGGACCAGAAGCAAAGACGTGTAGAGGATTCCGAGCGTGGTTTGGCCTTGTTTCAAAAATACAAAAAGGACTTTTTGCGCCGATTTGTGACGATGGACGAATCTTGGATACATTATTACACTCCTGAGTCCAATCGGCAGTCTGCAGAATGGTTGGAAGCGGGTAGCAGTCGTCCGAAGCGTCCAAAGACCCAACATTCAGCTGGGAAGGTTATGGCGAGTGTTTTTTGGGACGCAAGTGGAATCATTATGATTGAATACTTGGAAAAGGGAAAAACAATCACAGGCGACTACTACGTTGCTCAACTGGACCGTTTGGACATCGAGATCAAGAAAAAACGGCCACATATGAAAAAGAAGAAACTGCTGTATCACCACGACAACGCACCAGCTCAATCGTCAATGAAAGCGCCGGTCAAATTGAGTGAATTGCGGTACGAATTGGTTTCACATCCCCTGTATTCACCAGATCTGGCACCCAGCGACTACTATCTATTCCCAAACATGAAGAGATTTCTTCAGGGGAAGAAATTCACGTCAAATGAAGAAGTCATGTCCGAAACAGAGGCCTATTTTGGAGGACTTGAGAAATCATTTTTTTTCGAAAGGCATCGAAATGCTCGAGGACCGGTGGAATAAGTGCATAGCTCTAGATGGAGATTATACTGAAGAATAAAAAAGGTTTTCAGGTAGAGAGAGCACGATGAGAGCATAGCTTTCGAAATGCGCATCGGGTACTTCTGAAAACTGGCGACCACGTGGGTGATAATCTTTTTCCGGGGAATCGCCACCGACGGTTGCCGCTTTCGGCGCCTGGAGAATACCTTTGTCTCTTAATTTGATTGTTTCTCTACTATAAAACAATATGGTTGAAATTTTGAGTATGTATCGCTTCTGTTGATGCCTATTCAAATTCGCTCTCTGGATGTATCTCGACGTTTTTGTTTTTCTTAAATGCTTTAGCGACCATATTCTCGACAGTGTAATCAGTTTTAGTTTTCTGTAACAGAAAGTGCTCTTAGATCCGAAACAAATGCCAATTATGCATTGGGAGATGCATTTTGAGTGGGGTTCAAATCATGTTATTATATTCAAATTATGTTATTATGAGCACGGTTAAGAGACTTAAGATATTTACTTATTATTCGTTTTCGGTTTAATTATTCGTGGTAAATGTGTTTGTTTTTATTTTAAAAGTGTTGCTCGAATGCATGTATCGTCAAAAGACTCGCAGATTATAAATTGTTACAAATATTAATATTGTAAATTTACAATTTTATAGATTCTGATTGCAGAGAATCTTAATTCACCGTTTGATTGTCACTTCGATTCGACACTCCACCAATGAATAAAGTTTAAAACTAAACAGGTCTTCCTTCATTAATAAATATTGAATTAAGATGTTAATCCCACTAATGCAGTCGAATTTTTAAATCGTACGGAATGAAATTCAGTTGAAAATTTATGGAAAATTAGCCTCGAGTAAATATTCCGTCGAAATGCATTCCTAAAAACCCCGAAAGAACTCAGTATTCTAATTGTATAGACCGGTACAGAATATCTATGTCGTGTTTACTTCTTTATGTTGTGTGTATCCTATCTACTCTTGTAAAAGAAGCAGAAATGTAGGTTAAAAAGCACGAAGAATCGTTTTACAGAAGGGTATTTATTATGCGTCTGTACTCTACGTTTGAAATAATAACATATCTTTCGCTCGGTTTCTACTTTCTTGTTCTCCTATTTGTCGTGTTTTTGTTTCGGGTTGAACTGTGGTTTATATGCCTTGCTTCTTTCGTTAAAAATAAATCAATTCTACCAATTTCTGCGTCAAAGTTTTTCGTATTAGTAAAATTACCATTTGCTTAGGCTGACGTCAGGTGGTATTCATTGTCAAGTAACACTGAATACGCAAACCCAAAAGAAAGGAAAAGAAAACGTCCTCCATCACGTCGAGAAGCGCGTGAAATTAACTTCCAAGTATTTCTTCTGGAAAGTGCTGACATCGGATAAATATATATACACGCCACGGTGATTATCATATAAAAATAACTGATGTACAGTGAAATTGAAGGCCCCTGCGCTTTTTACCAAGTACACTGTCAAGAAATGCAAGGGCTGTCTAGTGGTGACATCACGTTTTATTTTCGAATCCACTAATATTCTTCCTTAATATAATTTCAATTTTACTATACTCGGATGAACATTCCGAGTAGGGAAAGTGTGTAAACACGATTCTTTAAATAGCTAACTCGTATTAAAAAGGAATTCCCTCCTAACAGCCTCTTCCTCTCCGCTTTAATTAGGGTTGCCTCAGATCCCCTTTCTATCCGAAGAGAGATGCAGCTTCAATACTGTGAGAGGATTGTTTATCTAAAAGGAAATTCAAATTCATTTATTCATAACTGCAGTAGCAGGTAAAAACGCCGAATGCTACTCGTCTTCGCACAAAGAGAGCTTCTAAGTTGATTAATTTTCACTCTGCAACGAAGTATTGTTAATTGAAGAAGATGATTTCGTTTTGAAGATTTCATTAAAAATTTGATAGTCAAGAAAGCCTAAAAGAAGTGAACCGCTGATGACTGGGTTTCGCACAATATATTGCAATTTCCTTCACAATATAGCGATGCTAGATATTTTGGCAGTTATTTAAGCCTTGACTCACTTTCTCATCATTTCCAGAAGGATACAGATAATGAATTATTTCGAGATAATCAGAAAGGAAACGAGAGATCCCATAATTTTGTTATGAAATGTGAACTCCGGTTCAGGGGGAAATTATGACGAATTAATTTGTTGTTTTTTCGTCTCACGCTTATTAAGATGGCATCATCATCTGCCAGCGAGGCTCAAGTGGGGCACAGATATTATTGTACAAACTGAAGCAAAGAAGGTTAAAAAATCCACATTGCGGGAAAACACCCAGAGAGAGAGAGAGAGAGAACCGCAAATACAGTAAAAAATAAGAAGGCAATATATGTAGAAAATAAAAAGAACGGAAACTCAAATTACAAACGTATTACATATATTACAGAATTATTTAAGTTTAAAAGATACGGATTTATACAAACAGAATAAAATTACTAATTTGAGATAATTATACTTACAATTATAGATAAATTAGTCTATGAGGAGCATGATTAAACCCCATGGATGAACTAGTTATCGCTGAATAAACAAGAATCTTCTTAATGTTTCATCACACATCAGTGTTGGGCCTAAAAATGAAGAGAGAAATCGGAAATAAGAGTTGTATGAAATAAAAGAGGTCTACTTAAGTACCACGAGCCTTTTTCTTAATTAACGATTGATGATTACGAATGAATTACCCTCGGGTAAAAATGAGTTTCGATTGAACTGCTCTGCACCAAAGTTAACTCGATTTACTTTCAGTTTTTCATGTTAATCTATTATTTCTCGTATTAATTTATCATCAGTCTGTAAATATACAAAGAGAAAACGTGCCTCTGATCCTGTTGGTTAGATCGGCAGCTTAGAAAACATCAGGAATCGCATACATAAATATAAAATATCTTTCATAAATTTATAATACAAGTTATAAACTGTGCATATTACATATTATTTAGAATATTTAAACATATTCATTAGTGTTTTAGATAAATACATAATTTTGATACTCGGCAATCATAATCTTGTAATAACCAGTTTCTCTCTTAACAGTAGAAATTCTGTTTATAAAGTGCAGTTCAATAAGTACTTCATTTAAATTTAATGTAACCAGATTCTGTTTCCCACGATGATTATAATATATCTATTTTAATCTCCAAGTTATGGTTTGAATCAATTTTAGACTCGTAATCACTTGAGTTGCCAGTAATGACAATATATTCGAAAGGTAAGTTCTTCTAGCGCGTCCAATTTATATATAGTCTCATCACGAAGACGCTGAATGTGCGCTGTCGAAAATAATACTACGAGAATTACCTTTAATTTTGTACGAGCTCACAATAATTTCACCAGTGCAAGGGGTATACAAATAAATATCCGATAGTACCCTTACTCAAATTCTACTCGTACAAATCAAATCTCCATGAACACACCTCCCGTAGTTGTGACAGCATCGACTAAATAAAAAATTGCTGAGGACTAGTAAATTTTTATTTTTTTTTCATTTTAAGTTTTGTTGCTTATTTTTATTCCTACATATATTGAAACTTACGTTTTTGTACTTCATAATATTCGTTTTCTGTTAAATGTTAGCGTATTTCCATTCGTATTATATTATGTAAAATTATATATAATTGTATGGTTTCAGATATTTCAACCTGCCTTTTCCGTAAAATTTAGCATTTTTATACCATTATTTTGCGCTGTTTTTTCACATCCATTCACACTTTGCGGATGCTTTCCTTTTATGGGCTATTTTTAAGCTCCAATTCAGCTTTCAGTTTCCTTCTCTCTAAGAGACAATCTTTTTGCAGAATCGGAGATGAGGTTCGCCGTGTCTTATGCGCACCGCCTTGGCTTGTCGGCTTGGCGTCGCAAGTCCACCCTTTTGGCTGCGATGGCCACTTTGGTTGTGGTCATCGTGTGTTTGCAGTATTCGTCTTTCGGCGGAGGAGGAGCAGTGGAGGAGTCCACGGAGGTGCTTCCCTCTGGAGGGAAACAGCGCCGAGTGCAATTCGTGCCTTCGAAAGGACCTTCGAAAGGGCCTTCGGAAGAGCCCTTTAAACTGCCGGACCCTCCGGCCCACGAAGACCTCGAGCGCAGACATGCTTTTCTACAGCAGTATGCAGACGATAAGGTGCTCTTTCCTTGTCTCCTCTCGATGTGAGAATAAAATTAAGATCACAGACTAAAAAGTCACTTTTCCTCTCAAATGGTATCGAAAAGCTTTTGGGCGCAGATATGTGATGCCCTCTAATCCTTGCTGTGAAAAATTCTTATATTTCCTTAATTGTATGTCTAGTTGAATTTTCTTCATTGTGGAAATTGTGTCAGTGGAATCTTTTCTTATGTTTAGGTCTTTAAAACTACTTGCTCATATTTTTGATTTTATTTAATTGTAAATCGGGCAAAAACCGTAAGAAACATTATTATTATAGGGGAGCTCAAGTACCGTTAGTTGAAAAAGCAAATATAACAATTTCTTAAGGTAATAATTCTATGTTCCTTTCTTCCCTTCCTTTCTTTCGTAATCGATTTTTTGTTTTATTTTCCTTCCCATTTGTAGCGCAATATTTATTTATTTTCCGACTGCATTCGTGTGAGTTCGCTTTGCTGTGGACCCTATCGTCCTTTCTCGTAGAGAGACGTCACTTCCTTTTTTAATCATTTATTAATTATTTGTTGCAAATTGCCAAGTGGTTGCCCCACACATAGTCAGTTAACCTTTGATACTCTGTCCACATTTCGTTACGCTACAAGTCTGATAACATTCCGGAAAAACATAACAATATCTGCAAACAAGTTTAAATGAACTCTCCTTTGATTCGTTCACAGTCGCAAGGCTTGGCTCCATCTGCAGAGACGAATACGTACATTCCTCCGCAGCGAATCGTCCATTTGGACCTGAAGGGCGCTCCACCGACCGTGGCTTACTTGAAGAAGATCTTCCCCATCGTCGCTCATCTGGGGGCCACGGGAATCCTTCTGGAATGGGAGGACGCATTTCCTTTCGCCAACATTTCCCCTCTGGCTGCAGGCAATGCATACTCCCGCTCCCAAGTGGCTGCCATCCTCGCCTCCGCTCGCTCCAACGACCTCGAGGTCATTCCATTAGTGCAGACCTTCGGTCACTTGGAATTCGCCCTCAAACATCCGGAGTGGTCTTCGCTGAGGGAGGACGAGAGGGTGCCGACGGCGCTTTGCCCCTCTCTCAACGCCTCCAGGGCCTTCGTGGAGCGGATGCTGGACGAAGTGATCTCTGCACACTCCGTGGACGGCCACCCGCCAAAGTTCGTGCACATCGGCTGCGACGAAGTGTTTCAATTGGGCGAGTGTCCGCGGTGCAGATCCTCCCCTCGGGAGCGGCTCTTCCTTTCTCACGTTGCGCACGTGGCGGCCGTCGTGAAGAACCGCTTCGGCTCCACTGCCATCATTTGGGACGACATGCTGCGCCACGTCTCTCCAGAAGCACTCAGGGATTCCGGATTGGGCAGTCTGGTGGAGCCGATGGTTTGGGTGTATGCGGAGGACGTGTACCGCTTCGTTCCGCCGGGCGTCTGGGACAAGTACGCGGCCATCTTCGACCGCGTGTGGGCCGCGTCCGCCTTCAAGGGCGCTTTCGGAGAGACGCTGTACGTCCCCAACGCAAAGAGGCACTTGGACAACAACCTGCGCTGGCTCGACGTCATGTCCAGGGAGAGCCCCAAATTCAAAGACGGCTTCCGCGGCCTCGTCCTCACCGGATGGCAACGCTACGATCACTTCGCCGTCCTCTGCGAACTGCTGCCCGCGGCCGTGCCCTCGCTAGCCGTGTCCTTGCTCGCCGTCACCAAGGGTCGCTTTGACCTTTCCCTCCGAAAGGACATCCACGCCTCTCTCTCTTGCCCCGAAACGGGTGTCCGCGACCCCAGCGGATGGACCGATTTGAGTGGTGACCCCTTCCTTTGGGATCGCTTCTCCAGATGCCTCTTTCCCGGCGCCTTGCTCTATCGCCTCACCGCTCGCTTGCAGGCCACCGAGAGGGAGTTCTCCGCTCTTGTGGAAGCAGTGCACCATCGCAGGGGCTGGATGACCCCTTACAACGTGAGGCACAACTTCTCGAGTCCCCTCAGGGTGGAGGAGGTGGCCGGCGTGGAACAAGTGGCCCGTCTTCAGCAGTCCGTGGAGAACTTGATTCGATCGGCCAGAGACTCTTTGGCTGACGTGATCGAGCCGTTCGCCATCTCGGAGTGGATCGAGCAAAGACTGTATCCGATGGTGACGGAACTGGATTCCATCGGCAGAGACGCGGCCATCCTCAAGTCGAAGAGGACTTGGCCGGCGAGACCTCTGCCTCCTCTGGAAGAGCTCAGGAGATTCGGAGTGACCGTCCCTCCCGACCACTGAGAATCGTGCCACCCGGACATGAATGGCTGTGATAGATTGCGTTACCAAAACACGGTGCAATTCCACGCTGTAACGTATCGTTTGATTTTTAAGTTTACTTTCGTCACGGGTGAATTTGATTTGTAACGGTGCACTCCCTCGACAGTGCTATTATTTTAATTGATTTCATTCAGACATTCCAGAAAGCGATTTCCCATGGCAATTGCATTCGAAGACAGTGAATCCATTTCCATCATCCACGATGAGTATTTCTAGTTCTAGGAAAATATATCCCGTTAACTATTTTCATGATGTCGGAAGGGTAAGTTAGAACAGAAAATATATAAAGTGTAATAAAACTATTATGTTTTCATTATAAGAATTTTGGTCTCGTTATTCAGATTTTCCCCTTTGCGATTTATATTTTTACTCTTTAGTGTCGTCTTTTTGCAATAGAAATATATCTTTTGTCTGCAGGGATTCGAATCGATTATGTATGTTAAATCCGATGCTTTGGTTCCATCCAGCTCGAATGTTGCATCAAATACTTTATCATTAACAATAAGTTTATAAATGTCAATTGACTCAATTGTTAAAATATTTATTCGGTATCTATTTAATTTTTTCACCCGGACCAGCTGCCCTTCTAAGACTAATATTCGAAATAAGACTGACTAAATATTCAAACGCTCTATCTATTGTGTGGCATATGCTGTAATATTTAAAATATTTATCTTCTAATTAATAATTCGCGGAAAAAGTTAAGTACGTAACTGGAGCAGTAATTAACAATTTGCTCTAAACTTTTTTTTAATCGTGTCAGAATTCAAAACAAAAATTGGACGAAGCGGCAAAAAATACTACTTATATTTTTTCTAATAATCCATGCGTCCAGAAAAATCTTACCCTCCTTGCACTGGTCATGATCTGAATTGTGACATAACAACTATGAAAACACTTAATCGTGAGTTTGTTTCTTCGAAATTGTAGCTGGAATCACAGGAAATTAACCTCTTTAAAAAGACCTCATGCTACTCTTAAATGAAAGCAAACGAGCTTGGTCTTCAAGAGGACGGATTCTTTATGACCATGAAATGACCGTATTTTGTCCTAATTCTCGGAAATTCTAATCCAAAACGAAATTACACGACCAAAATAAGAAACTTAATTAGATTTTTCTTCTTTCGCTTCCTGTCTCGATTTCGTATGGCTGTAACAGGAAACCCTCGATTTGCGTGGTTTTGAAATAGGCGGTTTAAATTAGTTCCAAAGTGTACTTATCTATGAGGTTAATAAACCCGTTATCAAATTCATTCAGTGTGTTAATTTTCTTGAGGACCAAGCGTGATTTTTTTGAGCGGTACATTATATGGATCCATAAACCGCACTTCCCGTATTACTAATTTAATTTTGTGAATGAAATGAAGTACATCCAAAAGACTATACTCTGTTAGCGGGTAACATTGATAAAAATCTATTCTTCTTTAAATCTCACTTGACGGTTCTTTCCTTTAATTAGTCCGACCTTATATTGTCCATTTTTATAGCTGCCTATCTTCTTTATCTTTTCAAATCGTGTTATAACTTCCATTTGTGGGTTCTTCTGGTCATAATTTCGCTGTCGCATCATGATAACTATCTTATAAATTATTTCTAAAGATCTATTTTCGGTGGCCGATGCTTTCCTCGACACTCCATCATCAAAACATACAAATGACCGACATTAAAAAAAACTATTTCCTGGTTCCTGCTTAAAGAAAGCCGACAGAAAAAATGTACCATTTGGTAAAACATTGTGAATTTTTACTATCATTACAGTTACCATTGTTGAGGTAAATAAATAGATTTTCTCATCGGACAGTTATATTTATTCTCGATCTTAAAATGATTGAAACTGGTTATATTATCAGCAGATTTTCTCATGTAATATCATAGACTCCATAAACGAAGACCTCGTCGTAGTATGCAACCAAAATAACATTTTAATAAACCGGTCACCTTGCATCTTTTGGGAGCGGAACGACAACCACAGACATTATCAAATATTAAGGGTTGTGTCACACTTAAGACAGATAAAATTTTAATTTCATCCTAACTGCCGCTTTCTTTTAATTAAATTGTGTGCACCCCAGTGACCGTTTGTAGGAAATTTTCTCACGGTATAACTTGTGATTATATGTTATTATGATTTATTTATAGTATAGCTGAAAAAGTATAGCTATTTTGTCTACAATTAAACCGTCGTAAAACGCTCGATACGGCAAAATCACGTGGGGCTGGGATATGATGGATTTGTAAAGCACTTTAATACATAAAAATAACAGGATAAAAGGAAACCTGGAGTTGTTGTAAGGAAAAAGTACTATAATCATATTGAGTGTGAAAAATTGGAAGAAAGAATATTGATGGGTTCTCTTTGTGACTTCGTACTACCTTCAACATTGTATCCGGTTGGAAACCCGAGAAATCTTTCTTGAACACACCGAGAAAGCACCAAATCGTTCCAAAAATAAAACCGTTCCAAATTATGAAAAAAATTCCAAGGCTTTCCATTTCTCAAGGAAACATCTTATTTCTATGGATGGTAAAATAGAATTGTTTATAGGATGGACATATTTCGACAGGTTAATGTTTTAAAGAAATCGTTACCTCAATGAAAATGAATTACACGTGGTAATTTGTGGCAAATAAATTGAATAGTTTTGAGAGAAAGCACTGAAAGATTCATGGCGCTGCATGTTGCAAAAATGAAACTTGTAAATTTCAGTTAACTGTACTTTGTGATGATGCATATGTTGTCTACACAATTTGTAAAAGTAAAGGCGTACTATTTGAAGATGTATGTACATTGAGATAATAAAGAAATTGCCACAAGGCGTCTCAATCTTGCTGAATCTGGAAGGCATCAACGAACGCCAAGTAGTACATACATTTGAGCTCAAACGCCTCTCTACTCCTGAGGGAGTAAACATGAGCTAAATGATTTGAATTTGGAAGAATTAACATGTAAGTGACTTTTGGGGAAGGGCTTAGCCATAGCATGTCTGTTTAGGTTAGGAAAGAGCTTGTCCATGTAAAACGGAGAGAGGAAATTTGTTTTCGCTCTCTCCGAAACCGAAAGACCAACTCCGCTGTTCGAAATAAAGATGCCTCTTTATTTCCATACATTTTTTTTCGTGTGTCCAAGACACGAGGATGGCAGTCTTAACTGAAACCTTTTAGTGCTAAAAATGGGTAAAAGAAAAATTTCATTCCCAATAAATTATTTTCAATTTTGTGTTCTTTTAACTAATTCAAATCTCTATAGAATATTCCAAATTTTGGTATAATAAAACGATAGAAGATTTTAAAATACTGTTATCGGAACAACTAATTTAATACTTACTCTGTTCTTTTTTTCGTAAAGATTCAATTTATTTATCACAAATTGCCATGCTTAACTCATTTTCATTACGGTTAGTTGGTAAAAGATTTTTTTGGTAAGGATTTCTTTCCCTTTTCGTCGAACATTGTCCATTAGTAACCTGTTATACAGTTTTTTGTCTTCCTTAGAGGTAACGTGCGTTTTCCTGAGTAAGGAAAAGTTTTGAATTTTTTAGGATTTGTATCCTGTTTAATTGTGTTTTATGCAACACGCGCCTGCCATGAACTCATCATCATATTCTATCTTCTAATTTTTCGGACTCAATTATAATTTAATTTGTTTGTTAACAGTAACTCCCGGTTTCATTTTAATCTATCGTTTTCCACGAAACAAATGAATGATTCCATTTCCTAGAATGTTGTCTAGCATCTATGTAGTGAAGAAATTTTCTTTTGTTTTTGCCTCTAATAAGAACCTTTTTTCAATCTTCCTTCCGTCTCGCTTCAAAAATTGCATTATCTGACAAAGAATAACTGCGGGCTTCACGAAATGCTCATTCGTCGAGGTATAGAAAAGCGGAAATAATAATGTAAATGTTTATATAAATACGGTTTGCACATGTCACTCATAAGATGTACGAGGGTGGTCTGAAAAGTTTCCGACGCCAGATTTTTCAGAAATCTTCAGACAATTTTCAGAAAACATGTCGAGAAATGGCGAAATGTCGGAAACTTTTCAGAATACCCATGTACATACATGCAAATGTAAATTGGAATCCGTTATCTTTACGTTTTGGGTGAAAGCTTTTCTGCCGCTGGGTCAAAGCCAATTTTGTACTATGCATTTAATAAACGAGTAAAAGTTGCTTACATACTGCAAGGAAGTCCGTAAATATTTTACAACATACCCGAATGCGGTTTTGACATGCTTACAACAACATCCCCAAATTTCTACCATAGTATAGAATGATTCAGACCTCCATCCGAACTGTAACGGGTTCGATACTAGAAGGTCCCAAATATCAGAATTTTCCCATAAAAATACAATGCGAGAATTTTCGAAAAAAAATTCGAGGCACTTCTCGGTAGGATAGAGAATTCAGGATGATGTGGTCTTCTATAATACCAATGCAAGAAATGTGCGTGGGTTCGACACCAGATGGGCGTCATACTCACCTATAAATGCATTGCGGCTATTATCAATCCCGATAATATTGAAATGTGCAATCCGGAAGATAAACTGAATTAATTTCGCTCCCGCCGTAATGATGAGTGAGATTATTTCATGCATATCAGATAACGGAATCTCATTATTTCCCGGTAGACGGTCTTAGTTATCTACTATTAAAATGCAATCATCTTTCTCGAAGGGGTACTAGGTTCGACTCCATGTGGTCTTTATGAGCATGCAGTATGGAAGCAACTTTACTTGTTCTAAAAGAAGGCACTTTCCTGTAGAATAGAGAATTCAACGTCTTTTAGTAGCATCATAAAATGAGCGATGGTTCGACGCTATTTCTCTTTGATTTACATTACTGAGATTTTAAATAATTTTATGGAGACTTTCCTGGTGGCAAGGAAACGTAAGTCCAGACGTGTGAACAGAGCTTTTCAGAAACGCAGCTCATTGTTTCCCAAATTGCCCTTGGTTCGACGCCAGAGCGTCATTTCCATTCAACCATACCTCTCAAAGGGTATAACGATATATATTTTCAGGATATATGATATCAACTTAGGGGACAGTTAGGATTGACCATATCTAATTTTAATATGCAATCATCTTTTACGAACGGGAAATCAATTTTACATCTTACGGCCCACTCGAAATGTACGGAGGGAAATGCAAATGTTTTGATGAAGCATTTCCCGAGAAGATAAAAATCTGTAATCATCTAATTCACCCATAAATATGTCTTACACACGCAGTTTAGCGTTTCCCTGATGGTCCTTGGTTCGACACAAAGGGACCAATTGTATTCTACCATACATTTAAATGAGAAATAGGGATTTCCGTCAGAGATTTCCCGTTATGATATCCAGCTGAAAGTTTGGATACCCTTACCATTTAGAACCATACCATCGTATCTTACGAAATGGCTCTGGGTTCGACTCCAGGAGGTCCCAAATGAAATGTATGGTCGTGATTGCAAAAGTTAGGAAATCAATATTTCGGTAACAGTCATGAATATGTTTTGAAAATGCAGTTTATATTTTCTCAAATGATCCATGATTCGACTGCAGGCCATCAATTTCATTTTACCATGTACTTAAATGAGGAATTCGGATTTATATTTGGGGACCTCTATAGAATAATACGAACTTGCGTTTGGTTAGAGGACTCATTTCCGAAGCTT
The DNA here is from genome assembly GCA_036926295.1 of Pachydiplax longipennis. Classification (NCBI taxonomy): domain Eukaryota; kingdom Metazoa; phylum Arthropoda; class Insecta; order Odonata; family Libellulidae; genus Pachydiplax; species Pachydiplax longipennis. The sequence continues at coordinate 2,168,043 of JAVFKF010000040.1, read as the reverse complement.
GATATTGAACGACGTTTTCCGAAATGGTTCCGGATCCGACACGATTACATGATTTCGTTCATCCTTTCGTTTAACACTACGGGGAACTTGGGTTTATTATTGTAACCCAATGAAAGAAGGCATTACTTTAAAATAATCTCGCAGTATGGAAACAACTTCTGCTCGATTATATATTCATTCTTTGGAAGTGACAAAATCCTTTTCTCGAATTGAAGCAATAATTAACCTGTATCAACGTCCTCTGATCTTATTCGTTTGATTGGTGGTATTATAAACAAAGGAAGGTGTGTTTGCGGCACTTCGAATTCAGAAATGTTTAAAAGGAGCGCCACGGAAGAGCGAGCAATTACTCAATGAAAGTCGATTCAAAATGGCGGCGCCCTTCAAGGCCCTGTTTTGGGTCCCATTGCGTATAGGAAATCGCCTGGATTGATTGCTATCAAGTGGAATCTTCCTGTGACGTCGGCGGTCACAGCTGAAGCGAAGGCAGAAGGAGACAAGATGACGACCACGGAGCAGTTGCTGAGCGCCGAGGCCCTGAAGGCCCTTCTCAGGGCCTCTCATCCTGACGTGGAGCTCACGTCTTTCGAGACGGAGGAGGCCTCTGGAAGAGGAGACAACTACACGGCCGTGCTTTATCGGGTGCAAGCCCACGGGGTGCGGCGAAGGAGGAGACAAGAAGAGGAGGCGTGGAAAGGGTCCTTCATCCTCAAGGCCCTCCCTGAGAACCCTGAAAGGAGGGAGTGTTTCCAGTCGGATTCCCTTTTCCGCAACGAAGTCGCCTTCTACACCAGCGCCCTGCCTGCTCTTCTAGCATTCCAGGTCGTGTGATTACTCGCTGCATAAATTTGCCACTCCGAAATTAATTATTTCTGTTTTGCTGATGATATACGAACTTGAAACGAAACTCAACTGGTAATATTAAGGTCTTCGTTAATGTAGAAAACATCCAACTCTTTCCACTCTCTCCTACATTAGTGGACTAAAGACGTTAATATTAAGAGTAGAGTTTCCTTTCAAAGTTCTTAATTAGTAACGAATTCAACATATTAATTTCCGAGGTAGTATTTGACCATCAATGAAACAAATATTCTTTAACAAAACGACTGGAATAATGCATGCAAGGCAAGGGGGAAGGGCCATGATGTCCCAAAATCAACGTGTTGATTCGGAAAGAGGAAAGCAATAGAGATGCGCCGGATTCTACTACCAGTTCAACGTGTTATTTCAAAATTTGTTTCCCAGTCCTAAAACATGTGGCGTTGCCAAAGGAAAAATGCTATTTTATTAAAATAAATACTATTTTATTTTTAAATATTGCGGAAAACCGGGATGAGAACTAAATTACTATTTTCCACCATATCCACAGTTTTAACATTAAAATGAACAGTAATTGTAGAATACTTATGAAATCAGCTGTAACGGGCTTATTAGCCTCCCAAGCAGAAAGTATTCATAGACACCCCCAAGTTGTTTCATGAGCGTTAGCATGTGTTTCTGCTAATAATTTTCACATAAAGCCCAATGTTGTTGTTCCAATGGATATTCTGAAAATGTAGTTTATGAAATAATAGCAAGAACGGATAGGGACTGGAATAATATCCCAATGAGTATAATTTCCCAAGAATTGTAGATAAACGAAATGGAGACAAAATTTTACTTAATCTTTAGTTTTTTTTTAATTCCTGAACGTTTTAAACTTGTATTAAATAAATTTAATTTTGCATCGAATAAGACCATCTGGCTTGTACTAGGATTTCTGAATAAATTAATAAATTTATTTCTTGCAAAATTCATCGCAACATGCGCGCACCGATTTTCTTAGTTTTTATTCCCGTTTAGCCAAGGCACATCTTTCAGGACTGGGTTTTGAAACAGAATGATCAAAAATGTACTGGTATCTCGATTAATATGTACTAATCAGCGCATTTCTGTCGCTTTCTCTTTTTCTTTTATTTGATGTTCAATTCAACCCATTGATTCTGGTCTATCTGAGGCATGCAAGTTCATTGAAGGAACGAGGCTGAGAAATGCCAAACAAAATATAAAATCGATTCAAGTCGAAAAGAGTCGTCCATGTCGCAGATAATTAGTTGATTGATTGAGTATAATGATTTGCATCGGTGCATTTACTCAAATGAGTTGATAAAAGAAAAATAATTTGTTATTTACTCTTATCGTAACTAATAGCAATCGTGTGATGCAATTCCCCTCGCCGACGCACAGTGGGCTAGAATCGAAAAAAGCTGGCCAAAAATACGAAAACGCTTTTTTTGAGTGAGGACTACGAAACTTCGCATGATTGATTTAGAATAAATTCTGCATAGAACTATGGAGGTCATTTAAGTAGGATCCTCCCCATTAAAATTATACAGGGGGTCAAAGTTGACCAATTTTTGCGAAAATTTCCAGTTTTCGATTTTTCACGAAATTCTTCAACTTCAAGTCAATTGTGAACACAAACTAGGAAAATCATCGAGTAAAATATGATGCCATTTTATAAATATGTTCTTTGTCCTTCATAAGACTTGGTTTCAATGAGCTCTGGTGAATATTTATGTACTTTACATGACAAAATGGCGGACCCTGTTTTTGGAACAAATTTTTACCTAAAGCGAGAAAAAAAGTTGATTGAGACACCGTGTGACACGGAGTTATTTACACCACGATAAACTACAAACCTTCGTTAATGAGAATCTGAAATAAAATCTTGCCCCAATTTGCCCCAATAATATATAAGTCGACTTTTCGACAACGCTGCAAGGGCCAAATCCGCGCGGCGGAGCACCGTCCTCAGCTACACTCTCGTGTTTTGGGAGGAACAACGAGCAAATACGATTCTAATTCGTTCTTTTTGTATATTTTGAGCATTATTATACTTCGTACATATCTTAGATAACTATGTTTGTGATTTTGATACTGAATGCTTCTTCACTCTCACTCTCAACTATACTGAAAATTTTCTTACAAAATCGATACAAAAAGCCACCACTTTGTGTAATTTCATAACAGTAATGAAATATAATTGTGATATTATGAAAATGGTGGCATATAGCGTAACATTTTCTTCAAATACAAAAATTGGCCACATCTGGAGTTGTTTTGGTGACCGTCGCAGTGCTCTGGAAAAGTTCGGCAAAGGGCTCGTTTTATGACAGGCAGCTGCGCTTTTTCCGGATTAAAAGTACCCTAAGAATTGCATGTCCGTGACTTTTCCTTACAAGCTTAGGAATAGTTCAGTTCTATTTGAACATTGGATAAGAAGGTGTTGTGTTTTGTAGCTACGACAGTTCTGTGAAACAAGAAGTCTTCGACAATCTCCTGGTAGCATTTCTCGAGTGAGGTTTTAGATATTTCATAGGAATTATATGTGGTGAGGTATGTTTTTTCATTATATATTCCCTTTTATTTAATGTATCAGAATACGGTGGTAAATATGATGTATTTTCTGATCGTTTTAAAATGTGCTCACATTATTTGAGTGTTCTCTACTCCCTTTGTCCTGCATGTATTATAAAATGCTACATTTGCGGTGAGAAATTTTCGAATGTGAACAATCTATCGGCGATTAGTAATCGAAAAGTGGACGCAGAAAATTTGTCCTATAGCATTTCTACGCTGCATGGTTGAATTAGAATTTTTTGAGTGTTTATTACATATCTTTCCTACTTACCTTTAAGCAACTGTAGGTGAGAGTACCATATTGATGAGTATGATGTTATGTCATAAGACGTACCCATGGAACTTATCTTAATATTCTTAAGTAGGCTCGTGGTAATCACAAATTACTGTTTGAGGAGAGAAAATATCATATTCAGGAGAGAAAATATCATATTCAGAAAGAGTTTAGAAAAAAGATGGGACTGATTGTAGACGTACCTAAACCAGGATATGGCTCCACAAATTATGGAAATACATCAAAGCGTTTCTTTAAAAGTCCGCTAGTTAAATCTAGCAGCTGAAATAACAGGTGCGAGGTTGAATTTATTTTTATTAATGCGTAATCTTTTATTAAATGTAAAAAACAGGACACTGAAAAAGATAAAGAAGAAATTTTCACTCACAAAGATAAGAGTTCTGTATATGGTTTGTTTTATATTATTATTTTTTTTCCTAAACTACCGTCTCCCAAATTTAATTATACATTTCCTAAAAACAATTGACTAAGATCTCATAAAAAGATTCGCCAATATCTTGAAGGTAATTTCAAGTGGTTTTCCACTAAATGAAAAAGCGTTCAAAGATTATTGCTGTGCTACAGCATAGATGTATGTCCGATTATATCCGTGGTACTGTATGCCACCAACAGTACATAAAGTACTTATACACGGGGCTGAAATAGCAAAACAGGCAATCCTTCCGTTAGGGCAACTGACAGAAGAGGCAATGGAGGCCCGGAATAAAGACGCAAGGAAATACCGGGAGAGATACACAAGGAAACACTTCAGAGTGGCCACGAACGAAGATTTGTTCCGAAGAATAATTCTAACTTCTGATCCGCTAATTTCAATATCGGCACCAGTTAGAACAACGAAAGGATCGAGGAATATGAGCAAAGAGATTAAGGGGCTCCTAGTCATGAACAATGAGGAGGAATTGGCTTATGGGGATGAAGATTCTTCAGACGAGGAATGCATTTAATAGAAAAGGTAATTTATAAAAACACCGTATACTTCATTATAAACTCACTTAAAACTTTGACTGCATGATTTAGTAGAAATTTAGCATTATCGCACAAAAGTAAACTAATATATGATATTAATATCGCTTACGTGGTCCCATACTTTAAAGCATAACCCATTTCATTTTTTACAATCATCACCCTACAAGAAATGGTGACTTTGTAATAAATATTGATGTCTAAGATATGTACAAAGTATAATAATTCTCAAAATATACAAAAAGAACGAATCAGAAACGTATTGGTTCGTTGTTCCTCCCAAAACACGAGAGCGTAGCTGAGGACGGTGCTCCGCCGCGCGGATTTGGCCCTTGCAGCGTTGTCGAAAAGTCGACTTATATATATTATTGGGGCAAATTGGGGCAAGATTTTATTTCAGATTCTCATTAACGAAGGTTTGTAGTTTATCGTGGTGTAAATAACTCCGTGTCACACGGTGTCTCAATCAACTTTTTTTCTCGCTTTAGGTAAAAATTTGTTCCAAAAACAGGGTCCGCCATTTTGTCATGTAAAGTACATAAATATTCACCAGAGCTCATTGAAACCAAGTCTTATGAAGGACAAAGAACATATTTATAAAATGGCATCATATTTTACTCGATGATTTTCCTAGTTTGTGTTCACAATTGACTTGAAGTTGAAGAATTTCGTGAAAAATCGAAAACTGGAAATTTTCGCAAAAATTGGTCAACTTTGACCCCCTGTATAATTTTAATGGGGAGGATCCTACTTAAATGACCTCCATAGTTCTATGCAGAATTTATTCTAAATCAATCATGCGAAGTTTCGTAGTCCTCACTCAAAAAAAGCGTTTTCGTATTTTTGGCCAGCTTTTTTCGATTCTAGCCCACTGTGCGACGCCTTCCTTCCGATCGGATTTTGTGTGATTGCAACTATTTATTATACTATCATTCAAAATACAAAGAAGATACTTACACAGTCAAGGGTGTCTTCTTTGTATTTGGAGTATTAGCCGGTCAGTTGACTCGTCAGGAGTTACAAAACATAAATAATTACGAACATAAATATACAGATATATAAAATACATCTTACATAATTAATCACACATAAGTTAATAACATTATAATTAGGGGGAGGATCGGGTTAATATCGAACGGTTAAGTTCATTACTGAAATATTTTTATAACAATCAAATATAACGTGCGAAAGCGAAACAAAGTTGTTTTGGATCAATACGCATGATGGAGTTCCACTATATTAAGGCCACGTACGAAAGTATACATGTATGTATTACACAAGTATATAAATATGCGTAATTTTCAACTAATCTTAGACACTTAGATCCTACTTTCGACTTGAAGCACGAGTCTTATATTGGACATGTTTGGGAAAACATCTTCATCATCCAAACATTTTTATTGCTGCAAATGCCTACCTTTAGCGTCATTAGTATTCGTTTTTGTTTAAGTGAAAAAATAGAGGCAGGTTTAGAAAACTAGCGCCATACAAAACACAAATATCTCCTAAATTTACAATAAAATTTCCTGACTTCTTTATCCTATGTTTTATTCTTAACTGCTCAGCTAATCGGTTGCCGAGTTTCATGAACTCATCTATACTTCAACCCACTATTTGATAATCTGACTGTTTGATAAGATCATACAATACTTACTTATGAATATCTTCCTCATTGTTAAATTCTCTAGCAAAATCTTTCCCGGCCTTACATGTCTGTCTTGAGGTGAAAAACGCTCGCATGTCTCTTTCGATCTAACTTTTCTAATTTCCATTTTCGTGTTCTGCCTAAACTGCGTTTCCCAAAAAGACCGTCATCGGAATTCATGTGCGCAAAGAAATTGTCCAATGTAAGACTCCCGTCAATAGAAATAGACTGCTTACCTTCTATCAATGTATGATCAGAATTAAAGCGTTAAATTTACGAATAAAGAATACTAGTTGTAACTGATATAGGAAATGATTCTTCAAACAGGATACAGCACTCCAAACTTAATCAAGAGCCCAATAAAGCTCTCTCGAAATAGAAAATACTCTTCGACTCCGTGTGTGAAAGTATTTGGTGTGCTACTGCTATAGAGTAAGATAATCATACTTACTCTTTGATACCATAAGTAGTGGGTTTCAACGCGAAAAAGTATCGATAAATACTCATTGAATATAAGAAGGAGAGACTCACAGTTTTGTCCGGGGATTTTGATGAAGCAGCGCAAAAAGTGGAGCATTGAAAAACGGCGTTCGTCTGAATGGTCCTTAGTTTCGTTGCAATAAATAATTCATAATTATTTATTGCAATTATCAATACACGCCTGTGCTAGCCGAAGGAAGTAACGCGTTGTTCTCCGCTATATTTTGCATATAATTTTCATTTTCATTCGTTAATTTTTTCCTTAAGAATTGAATTATCAATATTAATATGTAGTAGGCTCAATTAATAGTCCCATGAGGGGATTACTTTACTTTCCCAGCCGTATTCAGAGCGGTTTTCTTAATTTTTTTGAGAGAAATACTTTTCTAGTTAAAGAAAGCAGTATTTCAGATAATGTTCATATGAATATTAAGCATTGTATTGAAATATAAATACCTTTTGAAACTGACACTTGAAAGTAAACAAAATGGACGAAAAATTATGCTCCAAAGATAATACACACCTCGCTTCTTGACACCGTTCTCACTATGTTCAACTATAAAAATTTCTCACGATATATATTTAAAAAATTTTGATTCTCGACTGACGACACTGATTTTTGAAATTCAAATCTTTGGCATTCTGAGAATTTTTTAAACAAAATATCGTAAAGTTAATTGAAAAATCGATATAATTTTCAATATCTTCAGTAATTATCATAATATTAAAAGTCTTTCTTTCAGACTATAGTCAGTTTAATTTTATATATTTTACCTAAGTTTCGCTGTAAACCCTATAGTGGTTTTTAAGATGTCATCCAGTTTCCAATATGCTGTTTCTAGAAAAACGCTTTTAACTTTTAGTAAAATTTACAGATTAAGTATATCAGTATTGAACTATTTTCCATGAATCAGCGATTTTTGTCCATAAAATTTGACTTCTGGTATAGATTCAGCCTTTCCTACGAATGATCTGGGTTTATTTAGGTGATGAATCTCCTGTTTGATGGTATTATGCAATCTTCCGTGGGCTCACTCTCTTTAACTTTGATTTAGTTCATCAAACTTATTAAAATTATGCGGTTTTTATTGGATTGTCATACATCAAGCATATTATTGCAGGATTTATCAAGCATGCATGCCACATACGCCAAAGCTTCTTCTATTCTAGCCCCAATGAATAGCACCTTCGTAGCCATCCTCCATATTACTTAAATTATTATTGCAAATTTCAAGACTATATGCGCTTCTTCCCTACGATAGATACAGTCTCAGAATGCCAAAAATTTGAATTTCAAAAATCAGTGTCGTCAGTCGTGAATCTTATAAACATACATTCTAAGAAATTTTTCTCCTGTCTCCTATTTTTTATCACGAGAAACGGCAAGGCTACACTTTTACAAAGCCGCTACCTTTTACCACAAACTCGTATTTCTCACGATCAATCCGATTTACGCTTAATGGCAGTCGACACATCAGTATGTATTTAAGAATTCTTTTAGTCATAAATTAGAGATCATTGAGTCAATAGATTGAAAATAGGAGCAAGCGAGTGATGGAACAATCCATTGTTTTCATTCGAATGAATTCTCTCGCTTTCGTGGTTTTACGAATCTTCGTATATTCATCGTTGAATTAGAAGTATTTCCGAAAAGGTGACTTTTCACTTCATTTTCGCCATTTGTATTGTAAAAAAGGCTCAGAATAAAAAAATAATGAATATCCTAATAAAAAAGCGATTGGAAAAATGCGCATGCGCAGAAAATGACGCGGTTTCAGGTACTTGCTTACAATTCTAGTCTCCTTTCATTATTCATATTTTTTAAGTATTATGAAACATTATTACATTAAATAATTTATTAAGCTACTCTTTTTTAGTCTTCAAATGAAGTATTGCTGATTATTATAATCGCATAAGATACAATTTCTGTTTAAAAATTTGATTTCTATCGTAAATGGATACGTATAACACACTATTATCACCGTAATATTTTCATAAAATCACTTTCGTACTCTTCGATGGTTATTTATCTGCAAAATAATTCGCAATCGATTTTTAACTCGATCCTTTCCGAATGAATCTATTCGATTGTTCGAAGAGAGTAAAAAACCGAATGGATATATTTGATTGTTTGAAGTGACTGAAAAATCGAATACTTTTCCGAAGTCGTTTGTTTTACTTAGCTGAAGAGGATGGATCTCTGATGAATTACATGACTGCCAACCTAAAGGTGTGCTGAATTCAAAAGAGAAGGTGAAACATACTTAATGAATAATTAGTGTTGAAGAGTACGAAAATATAAAGGTATGAAAATATTACAGTAATAATAGAGTATTATACAAATTCAGAATCAACAAAATCGAATTTTTGAATAGAAATTATAACTTTCTCCGTTTATGACAACTAAAAATGTTATGTGAATATTTGAAAAGGATTAATGTCTTGTTAAACGTGATTTTCTTCAATGCTGTAATGTTCTACATTATTTTCAATCGCATGCTTTGAACAATCGAATAGATCACTCGGTTAGGATGGAGTGAAAATTCTAAAAGCTTTATTCGAATGATTTGCTGGGAGCCAACAATCGAATAATTCGATTTGATTTTTAAACGGTGACGCCTTTTTCTGCTTTTGTCCCTCTTTTCGCCACTCATTCAAGGTGTTGCATTAATCAAGGCGACCACTGCCTCTAAGTCCTGTTTCCAGTGATGTATATAATTCATCTTATTTCATCTCATCTGCAGGTTAACGTTAATTTTTTCTACATTCGTATCTACTAGAGAAATAATTATCAGTTTCAAGAATCAGTTTGAAAGCACGTTCATTGAAAAATAATAAGTATTTTATAATAGGAAAAACATATTAAAGTAATATAAAATAGATATCATGTGCTAAAGAATCATAACAGTAGAAAAATATATCTTTTAACGATGATAATTTAATTAAGACAAATCGTGGGTACGAAGAGTCATCGTCTGAATTTTTTCACACGAATCGCATGGTATTGAAGTCGTTCGACTTGGATTATTCCTAAGATGCTCTGCAATAGTCAATTGCTCACCAAATTATGTGTTGTCCTCCTCTCCTTTGTGATGATTTTTCTTTCGAACGACTCATTTGGTGAGCAGTAATCATTTGCTTGAAATAGTCTCTGCCAATGTTGTAACTACAGGTCGTGCGAGCACGTTCTTTTTTCCGACGTAAAATTTGTCGTTTGTGAAAGGTTTTCATCGAGTTTCGACTTCTTATTTCATTGAGGCCTTTTTATACTGTCCTATGCTCAAAACCTGCTGCCTAGGACTAAAGCTACAGTTTCTGAAACAAACTAATTCACATAACCATGTACGTCAATCTGGGCTCACTCGGGGTCACATGAGCCTAATTCAGAAATCAAGTCTGTAATTAATTTTGCATTCCACTTTGTCACGAAAAAATTAATAAATCGATATAAAGGAATTAACAAATACAATTCTTAAGTGAAAATGCATAACCTCGAGAACCCGCCATCGCGCAATTGTTCGACGTAATTCTTCAATGGGTACGATTTCAATTTGATTCATTTGCGTTTCCATTCAACGCATTCGAAAGCAGTATAAAATTGAAATCAATTAAGCGTACAAAGCGAAAGTGTTAATTCTGCTTTGATTTGACTTCAGGCCAAGATGGCGCCAGGGCGTCCCTTTCGCGGAGTTCCCGCCTGTTTCCACGCCAGAGGCGACCTCATCGTTCTGGAGGACCTTCGGGCCCGCGGATTTCGAATGGCGGATCGCAAAGCGGGCCTCGACGTGGCCCACATCGAAGCGGCCCTCTCTCTCTTGGCCCCATTACACGCCCTCTCCCTCGCCATGAGGGCAAGGGAACCAGAGCTATTCGAATGCCGAATCGCCGTCACGGAGGTGATGTTCACTCCGGAGAACGAGTCTTGGTACAGAGGATATTACAAGTCTGCCTCGAGGGCCGCTTGCACCATCGTGGCCGACGCCTTCCCTTCCTCCGACGCATACCTGCGCCGATTGCAGACTTTCGCCGACGACGGATTCTTCCAGAGGATGGTGGATCTGGTGTCGGCCAAATGGGCCATCGATTCCTCCAAAGTGGAGGCGTACGAGATTCCTCTGGTCCTCTGCCACGGAGACTGCTGGACCAATAACATCATGTTCCGTTACGACGCCTCTTCCGAGATCGTCGAGGTTTGTCTTCTCGACTTCCAGATGGCCAGAGTGGGCTCTCCCGCCCTCGACTTGGCCACTCTCCTCTACTGCTGCACCACTCGTGAGCTGCGCCGCACCCACCTGCGCCGGCTACTGGATCTGTACCACTCGTGGCTGCAGGAGGCGCTGGAAGAGTTGGTGGGCGAGGCGAGATCCGACCTTCTTCCGAGAGACACTCTGGACCGAGAGATGGCACGATGCAGTCGATTTGGCCTGGGAATAGCACTCGATATGATTCCCATTTCTACTTGCGACTCTGATGCCGCTCCCGATTTGTACAGCTCCGAGAACGGCGTGGAGGGGGGCCCCGAGAAATTCGAGCTGCTAAAGGCCCCCCCGAGTGCAGAAGGCAAGAGGAGGATGTCTGAACTTGTCCAAGAATTAGTCGATAATGGTTACGTATGAAATTAGAAAACGAAACGACATTTTTAACCGTTTCTCTACGCCGATCCGAAAAAAATTAAACACTTTTCAGAAAAACTTAGCTTAAATTTAATGTTCGATTATAACTTGGGTATAGAGGACACCCGTGCTAGCGGGAACCCGCGTTATACTGCGTGGGAAACGATGAAAAATCTTTTAAAGCTAAAATATATATCTAATTAATTTGCGGAATAAAAAGGAAATATTTGTTTTCTGATTTAAGTACGCAACTTTTATCGAGAGTCTTCAGTCAAATACTCCGATATTTTGGGTTACATTCTTCCTCATTAAATATGTCGCTTGATATGACCGATGGCAAAAAAATCGCTGCAACAAAGAGAGGTCTTCAAAATGAAGCGGTCCAAAATGGTGACCTCGAAATGTGTTTTCCATGTAAATGTTATGTCGTTGAAATGAAGTCGTAATTATTATTAAATTATACACGTAAATGACGAATAAAGATCTTCAGAATATTACTTTGCTTGGTTTTGCTAATCCCTCCGTTAAACAACGTGCTCCTTTCACCCTTCAATCCACGAATCAGTTTAAAAACATTTTTCACTCAGTATTGCTCTCGATATTATGAGCATCGTCGTCGAACGATTTATGTTGTTTAAATGTGAACCTCAAAAAGCGGAAAAAGGAAAGAAAAAATTGGGTGGAAAATATTGAGATTCTAATCCCTCCTTCATGTTTTTATTAATGTAAATTCAGGGCCTGCTATCGGAGGCGCATAGTTCATACCGAGCTAAGAATTATTAGGATTAGGACTATAGCATATTAATTAAGTCTTAGATGCTGTTTGTACTCATTTTCAAACTTAGAAGATAAACATGACCTAACGATGAATTCCTCGGTTAAGATAAAGAATATCGCCCTTTGATTATTTCATTTTATTATGTCTTCGATATGTGAGGTATAAAGATACTCAATGCTGACCTCAATTTGATTAGGAGTTTGGCTTCTAATTAGTATTGACATTGATAAATTAAAGCATAACTTTCTGAAATGAATTTTCAAGCATCTTTTGAAAAATTGCAATAAATAAGCAACTAAGCTCAATTAATTTTAACTAATAAGATTTTAAAGTTTCTCCGATAGTTTTATTAAAATTTTCAAGACAATTTATATTTCTATGTTAATACGATATTTTTCTTAAAACTTGGATTCGTAAGATTAATAATTTAAACATTACTAACTGAAGTGCCTCTTAACTCTCAACCGAGAAAATTTGAAACCTTGAAGTTAAGAAACTTGTGTTCTACGATAATTCTTTTAAAATTCCTATGGAAATAGAGAGTGAAAACGATTGATAATGAACTGCCTCTATTACATTACATTACACTTCGAAACACCCGGGATCCAACCAATATTACGGATAAAAAATTCCATTAACTCAAATGGGACGATTTTTCATTATATGCATGTTTGAATGTTTTTACTAATTCTGGTTCTCGAGTTAAAGGTAAAATAAACCCACACTCAAATCACAACATAGAATAGATAAATTGCCCGTTGATTCTCAATGTGAAGTAAACGTTGATGGTTACAATAAAAATTTCAATGGAAAAAAAATTATGGAAATAGTAGATAGATAATATAAAGAAAGAGACGTTAAGTTATGTAAGTATTTACCCGATGTAATACTACGATATGTGAAGTTAACAAATTAGGGAGGTAAAGTAAGTTGCTTACACCTCCTGCCACACGCCGAAAGACGACTCACAATGTAGATTACCTAACAAAAAAGCACACTTAGTAGTTTCATAATATTAACATAGCGTTGGTAAAGTCAAGCTGATTAAGATAAATTCCTAAATGGTAATTCCCACTAATGTCCTGCAAATCGACACTGTACTTCTTTAGTAATTTCAAATGCTACACTTTCAGAACATTGCCTCATACAGAGAGCCTATCATTTATTCTAACGATTATTATCATATGGAAAACACTTCTCCGTGTATTCTCACGGGAAAATGCATCAGCTCGGCTTCAACAATTACTTCGGTCGTCAAGGTTGTTTACAGCCTCAAAATTTTAAAAATTTTCGTTTTTTTTTAAGCGAATTTTCGCCATTTCGATAAGTCAGCCAAGTCGAAAATTTCGACTAGATAACTATATTTCACGATCAAAATAAAATCTTTGTTTATTTAACTTTCATTTGGTGCTTACCCCGATATCGTACGACTATTTTTCTAATAAAATTTTGCAAAAGAAATGTAGCCTGCAACCGATAAAAGTGAGGTTCATTTCTTATGAGAACGGTTTTTCTTGTCTGGGTTTTAACTAGGGACCTCTAGGTAAATGAAAAGTAGTAGTATTATTTGCACAGGGAGTACATTTAACAATCTTGAAAGTTTGAAAGTTAGGCCATTTATGGTTCTCGAGTTTTAGGGGAGCACACACACACACCTTATTTTATTACCTTAGACTAGCTGGAGCGTCCGTTGATTCTCAACGGGGATATATAAATAAGAAGTAAAATATTAGCTTATTATAACACCCGTGTGGAGGAAAATCTAATATCTCTATCATCTAAGGTTGGATCTATGAAAATGTTTAATCTTTTCAAACTTCATATAATTTGGATCAAAATCTAGAATTCAGGATAAAAAAGGAATCGCCATTGATTTATATATATCATTTTAGCAATGACACGCACTATTTGTGACTTATTGCTAAAGAAAATTCTTAAAACATTCTGTAACATTTATATTCTCACGCTCTCTAATATATTAGGAATTTTGTTTAGATGCAAGTGGAAAGGCATTAGAAAAATGTATTTTCCCTCAGAGTTTCGTTACTGGATGCGTAGATATCGATGCAAATGAGGTATATCAAAACGGACACAGATATGGAATATGAAGGTGCGATTTTTAGGGATGTTTGAGTATTCGTTTCAGAACATCACCACCTGTTAATATATCCCATCATTCATTCTATTCATTATTTTGATATGAATCTAAAATCTCCGTGTATTCTTACAGGAAAATGCGTTACCTCGGTTTCAACAATTGCATCGATCGTCAAGGGGACTCGTTGATTATAGCCTAAAAATTTCACAAAATTTTGATTTATGCTAACCATTTTCTCACCATTTCGACTCGATAATCATATTTCACGACCAAAATAAGAATTTATGTTCAATTTCCTTTATATTACGACTATTATTTCTAATTTAATAATGCAAAATAATTGTAGCTTGCAAGTGAAGATAACACGTATTCGGTAATGACCACTTTCACAGCAGATCTGGTGTATTTATTCACAATATCTTAGCAAAATACTACAGAAACTAATTCTAACCACACGATATGTTTCGACGCGTCATTGTGCAGATAGGACAGGTACATGCAGAAAACAAAGGGGAAGGAGGAAAGTTAATTCTGGGAAAAGATCATTTGGGAAATCCGGAACTAGGAGTGAGGGGGAGTGTAGCTGTAAGTAAAGGAGAGGAGTGGGGAAAAAGTATCTCATTCGTTAGTTGAATTTATTATCACTATTTTTTCCAATTATTTCTATTTTTCAAGAATGGTCATTTTACTTCCTTTCTCAATCGAATGAATCATTTTTGGGCTGAAAATTGAGGAATGCTTTTCATGAATAAGATGTCTCGCAAAATGAGAATCCTCAGACCCATTTTTATAGCCCAATATATATACAATTACAATTTAAACAGGAGGGTTGATAAATGCCCGACTTAGCAACGGGTCAAAGCGATCTTTACTATTACAGAGTAAGTGCATCTCGGTAGAAAGCTGGTCTCACTCGATCCATAGCTTCGATACCCTATAGCTTAGGGGGCCCAAAAAGCTTAATCTCCGCCAGTTTGATGTAGTTGGAACATTTTCCGAATCGAACACCTTTTTTATTGCTATATTTCTCTGTTTCATCTCAAAAATTCTATTAATTAAATCGGAGGGATAACCATTTTCAGCTGCTAAGTACATTGTAATATTGAATTCTTTTACAAAGTTCAAAGGAGGATACTCAATAGTCTGTGGAGGAGTGGAAAGCCGCGAGTTTATGGGAGTGATGGTGGTTAGAGGAATAAGGCGAGAAGTATAAGTAGGAAAGAGTTATCAAGGCGGGTTATAGCAAGCTAAATATATAGCTAAATCTGGCAAATAGGGTGCGTGAGGAAGCAATTGGAACTTTAATTGATTGATATTGTACTCAGCGATAACGGATGTGTGAACTGGTGGATCATAGTGATTAAACAACACTTTCTTCTTCAACAAATGCGAACGTTTTTTCCGCTTGATTGGATTCATCCCTAATTTAATTGATTTCATCCCTAAAATGCTGTAACAAGTTGTCATAATACACCCTGTTGATTTTTATACCTTTTTGAAGATAATTAATGAAAATTATCTCACGTGCATCCCAAAAAACTGATGTCATGACTTTGTAAGCAGATAGAACTAACTTCGCCTTCTTCGGAGCCGATTCTCCCCTTGCAGTCCATTGCTTCGACTGCTGTTTCGTCTCAGATGTGATATAATGTTTTATCAGTGATAATGAATCGACGCAAAAACTTGGTTTTATTGCTGCGAATCATCGCCAAATACTCCACTAAAACATCCTCACGACGCTGTTTTTGATCCATTAAAAGCAAACGCGGCACCCATCTTGCGCACAGCTTTCTCATGTCCAAATTTTCGGTCAATATGCAATGCACAGCACTTTTAGAGATTCCTTCACTCTATCTCGCACACCCTTAGTCGACGGTCATCCAATACCACTTTGTGGATTTTCTTTATCATTTCTAGCGTGGTCACCTCATTTGATCAACCACTGCGATGGCAGCTCGAAGGCCTAGTTTAATCTCTACCACCCAATATTTTACTGTCATAAACGAGAAAACAGATTCTATCAGATTAGAATACAGCTCAGCTTTGATATCCGTTGGACTGAAACCTTTTAAATGAAAATATTGTATCGCATAACGGAGACCAATATTTTCCATGTTTACAAATTCACTAAGAGTGTTTGTTATTGTTGACTGTCAAACAAATATTTAACAACTTATTGTCTTCAAAATTCAAACTTAATCTTGATAAGGTTTGTATGTACTTTCAAGCATTAATCATTTTTTCAGGCAACAATCACCATTTATACCTTAGGTCGGGTACTCCTGGGACGACCTTCGTACAGAAGGGATACGAATTCTAAGCATGTTCCACAAGTGCCCTCGACGTCAAATTTTTACGACGTACTAGCCCCACCCTATAAATACCAGAATAATTCAGACTTCGACTGATAGAGCAACCAAAATCTCGGAGGTTGAAGTTGAGGTAGTCTTATATAGTATCAAGGGAAGAAATTTTACCAAATGACCGTGAGTTCGACGCCAAGTGGGTGCAAAATTCTCCGGTATAAAATGCATGGCGGTCAGTTTTGACAATTATTTTGAATGCTTTCCGGATAACCGGGAATGATATCAAACGGAAGTAATTCATAAGTTTCACATTCGCTGTTTGCCGTTCTTCTGATGGTCCTTGGTTCGATGCCTGAGCGTCATTTCCATTCTACCATGTATTTCAAGGGGGAATAACGGAATCTTATTTTAGGACCTCCCTATAAGATATTGATTTGAAATTTTAGGAAAGGTCAGAATGGCACTTATTTAACATAAATATGCAATTGTGTCTCAGGAACGGGTCCTTAGTTCGACACCAGGCGGTCTTTTGCGCGAAGTTTTGAAGATTGTTTTGAGGCCTTTCTTGGTACGCGTTAGCTTGTACGTATGTTGCAGTATGCAAGCAACTTTTGTGTGTGTGTGTGTGTGTGTATGTATATCTATTATATATAGCTAACTCTCCGGATATACCTATATATATATACGAGTAGAAGTTGCTTGCACACTGCAAGCTAATTGGTGAAAATTTACAATAAGTTTCCCTCACGGGTATCATCTTCGAAGCTTATCCAGCAGAATTCTTAAAAATTGCCGCAATACATTTCTTACGTGAGAAATTTTCATCCATCTGGCATCGAACTCACGGTCATATGCAACCTTTCTTCCACTGGTTCTATAGAAAAGTACTTCAAACGCAAACACTGTGATTTTGAATAGTCTCCTGTATTGAGAAAGGCCTCAAAACAATTTTTTAAAATTTGCGTAAATGACCGCCTGGCGTCGAACACAGGACACATTTCAGAGAGACAATGGCATACGAATAATAGATAAGCGCCACTCTGACGTGTTTCAAAGTTTCAATTCAGTATCTTATCTGGAAGGTCCTAAAATAAGATTCCGTTATTCCCGTTTGAAATGCATGGTAGAATCGGAATGACACGCTTGCATCGAACCAAGGACCACTGCAGAAACGGCGAATAACATGAAAGAATGTTCTCAAACGCCTCTGTCACCATTCCGGGTTTTATCTTTCCAGCTTTTCGGGAAGGATTCTAAAAAAATCATCCAAGATTTCACCAATGCATTTCTTACGGAAGCATTTCGAACCCACCTGGCGTCGAACACACGGTCATTTGCTAACATTTCTTCCTTTGATACTATGGAAGACCATCTCATCTGCAAACACCGTAATTTTGATTGCTCTATCGCATCGAGAACGGTCTCAAAACAGATTGCAAATATTCGCGCTAATGACCGCCTAGCGTCGAACTCAGGACCCTTCTGTTAGAGAAATAGCGAATTAATATTAGGTAAGTGCCATTATGACTTATTTCAAAGTTTCGATTCAATATCTTATCGGGAAGGTCCTAAAATAAGATTCCGTTTTCCCCGTTTGTTATGCATGGAGGAATCGGAATGACCCTCTTGCATCGAACCAAGGACCACTAGACGAACTGTGAAATTCATGAAAGAATGTGTTCAAACGCCTCCGTCGCCACACGGAGTTTGATCTTTCCAGCTTATCGGGAAGGTATTGAAAAAAAATGACAAAAATTGCAGCAATGCATTTCTTATGGAAGAATTTCGGACCCACCTGGAGTCGAAGTCACGGTCATTTGGCAACATTTCTACCATAAGAACCATAGAAGACTACCTCAGCTTCAACCTCCGAGATTTTGGTTCCTCTATCTTACCGATAAGTGCCTCAAAAAAATTTTCAAAAATCCGCGCAATGCATTCTTATGGGAAAATTGCGATTTTTGGGAATTTCTGGCATCGAACTCATGATAGCTAGCGTCGATGTCTGCATTATTCTGTCATCTAGAGTGTGGGGCCAGTACGTCGAAAAAATCTGACGTCGAGGGCGCTCGTGGAACATGGTCAGAATTCGTATCCCCTATATATATATATATAGGTATATCCGGAGAGTTAGCTATATATAATAGATATATATATATATATATATACGAGTAAAAGTTGCTTGCATACTGCAAGCTATCCGTTGAATACAGTATCATACCAAGTACTGCCTCAGTTCAAATTTAAAACTTCGCGCCAAAGACCGCCTGGCGACGAACTAAGAACCCGATCGTGAGAGAAGACAGCAAAATAATCTTAGATAAATGCCATCCTTACTTGTTCCAAAGTTTCGATTCAATATCTTATCGGGAAGGTCCCACGCCTCTGTAACCATTCCGGGTTTTATCTTTCCAGCTTATCGGGAAGCCATTTTTAAAAAATCGTCCAATGCATTTCTTATGGAAGAATTTTGCATCCACCTGGCGTCGAACTCACTGTCATTTGGCTACATTTTTTCCATGAGAAGCATAGAAGACTACCTCAACTTCAACCTCCGAAATTTTGGTTACTCTATCTTAACGATAAGTGCCTCAAAATAATTTTCAAAAATCCGCGCAATGCATTCTTATGGGAAAATTGCGATTTTTGGGAATTTCTGGCATCGAACCCATGATAGCTAGCGTCGAAGTCTGCATTATTCTGGCATCTAGAGTGTAGGGCCAGTACGTCGAAAAAATCTGACGTCGATGGCGCTCGTGGAACATGGTCAGAATTCGTATCCCCCTATAAATATATATATATATATATATATATATATATATATATATATATATAGGTATATCCGGAGAGTTAGCTATATATAATAGATATCCGGAGAGTTAGCTATATATAATAGATATATATAGATATAGGGGATACGAATTCTGACCATGTTCCACAAGCGCCATCGACTTCAGATTTTTACGACGTACTGGCCCTACACTCTAGACGCCAGAATAATGCAGACATAGACGCCCGCTATCATGGGTTCGATGCCAGAAATTCCCAAAAATCGCAATTTTCCCATAAGAATGCATTGCGCGGAATTTTGAAAAATTTTTTGAAGCACTTATCCCTAAGATAGAGGAACCAAAATCTCTGAGGTTGAAGTTGAGGTATTCTTCTATAATACGAATGGAAAAAATGTTACAAAATGACCATGAGTTTGACGCCAGGTGGATGCAAAATTCTTCTATAAGAAATGCATTGCTGCAATTTTTGAAAATTTTTTTCAATCCCTTACAGATAACCTGGAAAGATAAAACCCAGAATGGTGACAGAGGCGTTTGAAAACATTCTATCATCAGGTTTACCGTTACTCTAGTGGTCCTTGGTTCGATGCAAGACGGTCATTCCGATTCCACCATGTATTTCAAATGGGGAAAGCGAAATCTTATTTTGGGACCTTCCCGATAAGATATTGAATCGAAACTTTGGAAGTAGTGAGAATTGCTCTTATCTAATATTAATTTGCTATTTTCTCTCACGGAAGGGTCCTGAGTTCTTAGCTAGGCGGTCTTTTACGCCAATTTTTGCAATCTGTTTTGAGGCCGTTCTCGATGCGATAGAGCAATCAAAATTACGGTGTTTGCAGATGAGATGGTCTTACATAGTACCAATAGATGAAATGTTACCAAATGACCGCTTGTTCGACGCCAGGTGGCTTCGAAAAGATTCCGTAAGAAATGCATTGCTGAAATCTTTGACGATTTATTACAAAGCCTTCCCGATAAGCTGGAAAGATAAAACTCGGAATGGTGACGGAGATGTTTGAATACATTCTTTCATGACGTCCACTGTTTCTCTAGTGGTCCTTGGTTCGATGCTAGAGCGTCATTCCGATTCTACCATGCATTTCAAATGGGGAATACGGAATCATATTTTAGGACCTTCCCGATAAGCTATGGAATTGAAACTTTGGAATAAGTCAGAATGGCACTTATCTAATATAAACTTGCTATTTTCCTTCACGAAAGGGTCCTGAGTTCGACGCTAGGCGGTCTTTTGCGCATTCCTTTCAAACTGTTATGGGGCCGTTCTAGGTGCGATGGAGCAATCAAAATCACGGTGTATGCAGATGAGATGGTTATCAATTGTAACAACTGAAGAAACTTTACCAAATGACCGTGAGTTCGACGCCAAGTGGGTGCAAAATTCTCCGGTATAAAATGCATGGCGGGCAATTATGACATTCACTTTTAATGCTTATCCGAAAACCGGGAATGATACAATATGTAATATACATTGGTGTAATTCATGTGATTCATATACGCAGTTCGCCGTTCCTCTTACGGTTCTTGGTTCGATGCCTGAGCGTCGTTTCTATGCTACCGTGTATTTCAAAGGGGAATAGCGTATTCATATTTTAGGAACTTCCTCATAAGATATTGAATAGAAACTTTGGAGCAGATCAGAATGGCACATATCTCATATTAATATAAAATTGTGACGCCAGATCGGGACCTTAGTTCGACGCCAGGCGGTCATTTCCGCGAAGTTTTAAAAATTGTTTTAAGGCCTTTCTTGGTACGATTCTGCATTTAACTGATAGCTTGCAGTATGCAAGCAACTTTTACTCGTATAGATATATAGATATATATATAGATATAGGGGATACGAATTCTGACCATGTTCCACGAGCGCCATCGACTTCAGATTTTTTCGCCGTACTGGCCCTACACTCTAGATGCCAGAATAATGCGGACATCGACGCTAGCTATCATGAGTTCTATGCCAGAAATTCCCAAAAATCGCAATTTTCCCATAAGAATGCATTGCGCGGATTTTTGAAAATTATTTTGAGGCACTTATCGTTAAGATAGAGTAACCAAAATTTCGGAGGTTAAAGTTGAGGTAGTCTTCTATGCTTCTCATGGAAAAAATGTAGCCAAATGACAGTGAGTTCGACGCCAGGTGGATGCAAAATTCTTCCATAAGAAATGCATTGCGGAAATCTTTTACGATTTTTTTAAATACCTCCCGATAAGCTGGAAAGATAAGACCCGGAATGGTGACAGAGGCGTGAGACCTTCCCGATAAGATATTGAATCGAAACTTTGGAACAAGTAAGGATGGCACTTATCTAATATTATTTTTCTGTCTTCTCTCACGATCGGGTTCTTAGTTCGTCGCCAGGCGGTCTTTGGCGAGAAGTTTTAAATTTGAACTGAGGCAGTACTTGGTATGATACTGTATTCAACGGATAGCTTGCAGTATGCAAGAAACTTTTACTCGTATATATATTATATCTATTATATATAGCTAACTCTCCGGATATACCTATATAGATATATATATATAGATATATGGGATACGAATTCTGACCATGTTCCACAAGCGCCATCGACGTCAGATTTTTTCGACGTACTGGCCCCACACAGTAATGCCAGAATAATGCAGACTTCGACGCTAGCTATCATGGGTTCGTTACCAGAGTTTCCCAAAAATCGCAATTTTCCCATAAGAATGCATTGCGTGGATTTTTGAAAATTATTTTGAGGCACTTATCGGTTAGATAGAGGAACCAAAATCTCGGAGGTTGAAGCTGAGAGAATCTTCTATGGTTCTTATGTTAGAAATGTTGCCAAATGACTCCAGGTGGGTCCGAAATTCTTCCATAAGAAATGCATTGCTGAAATTTTTGAAAATTTTTTTCAATGCCTTCCGGATAAGCTGGAAAGATCAAACCCCGTGTGGCGACGGAGGCGTTTAAATACATTCTTTCTTAAATTTCACAGTTCGTCTAGTGGTCCTTGGTTCGATGCAAGAGGGTCATTCCGATTCCACCATGCATTTCATACGGGGAAAACGGAATCTTATTTTAGGACCTTCCCGATAAGCTATTGAATCGAAACTTTGAAATAAGTCACAATGGCACTTACGTAATATTAATTCGCTATATTCTCTCACGGAAGGGTCCTGAGTTTGACGCTAGGCGGTCATTAGCACGAATATTTGCAATCTGTTTTGAGACCTTTCTCGATGCGATAGAGCAATCAAAATTACGGTGTTTGCAGATGAGATGGTCTTCCATAGTATCAAAGAAAGAGATGTTAGCAAATGACCGTGTGTTCGACGACAGGTGGGTTCGAAATGCTTCCGTAAAAAATGCATTGGTGAAATTTTGGACGATTTTTTAAAATGCCTTCCCGATAAGCTGGAAAAATAAAACCCGGAATGGTGACAGAGGCGTTTAAGAACATTCTTTCATGACGTCCACTTTTTCTCCAGAGGTCGTTGGTTCGATGCAAGAGTGTCATTCCGATTCTACCATGCATTTCAAACGGGAATAACGGATCTTATTTTAGGACCTTCCCGATAAGATACTGAATTGAAACTTCGAAACACGTCAGAGTGGCACTTCTCTAACATTCGTATGCCATTGTCTCTCACGAACGGGTCCTGTGTTCGACGCGAGGCGGTCATTTACGCTAATTTTTTAAAATTAATTTGAGGCCTTTCTCTATGCAGGAGACTATTCAAAAACACAGCGTTTGCGTTTGAAGTACTTTTCTATCGAACCAGTGGAAGAAAGGTTGCATATGACCGTGAGTTCGATGCCAGATGGATGAAAATTTCTAACGTAAGTAATGTATTGCGGCAATTTTTAAGAATTCTGCTGGATAAGCTTCGAAGATGACACCCGTAAGGGGAACTTATTGTAAATTTTTACCAATTAGCTTGCAGTATGCAAGCAACTTTTACTCGTATATATATATCTATATATATATATATATATATATATATATATATATATATAATTAAATATTGCATGTAATCAGCAAGTAAGAGTGGACGATCTTTCTTTCTTTTCTCTGCAACGGAAAGGTGGAAATCCCAGAGCTATCATAAATACAGGACGTTTTTTATGGGTATATTTTCAGACAGATGAGAATTTATGCGATCTCTTGAAAAGGGTATTCATTAGTTACCTTGTTAAACTTCTTCCCGTGGACATTCACCAGTAAAAATTCCCAAATCTTAATCTTTGTAACTTCTTTTGGACCCTTTACATTTTCACATATTTTTTTCTTTCTACAAAACACTGCAATGTTCAGTCGAGTCTCAATTCGCCAAGTATTTTTCTTGATTTCAGCCGAGAGAATTCTATCATTGAAGCAACGACTGCGTTCATCAAAAAGAAGCGACGGTAAGACAATTGAATATTTCAAATTATTTTCACGATGATTTCTGTTGGTGAAAGCGGTTGCAATAAAAGTGCAGTTTCTTATTTGGACTTAATTTGCATATTTTATGATTATCTGAAAATTTTATGGTATTTAGAAATGTCATTAACTATGAACATTATCTAGAAGATATCAGGTGGCATTTTTTTAACAACACAGATTTCCTTATTTTACACTTTCCATAGCATGTAATGATAGAAGTGAACAAGAGAAGCTGATGAAATAATGGAAAGAATCCTTTGTGGGATTCATCACGGTATCAGAGATAATTTCGAATAACTACTTTAGTTTAAATACTTTTTCATGGTGAATTCCATCTCTCTATCTGCGCCGGCGAAAAATTTACCCCTAAAAGTATATTGAATTGCCTTTAATTTGGTGTAAAGTTTATTCCTATGCTTTGTGTACTAAAGTTGCAATAAATTCATAAAATCCAGGGGCATATAATTAAAAATAGTAGTAAATTTCGGCGTTGTAGCTGGGAGGCGAACGATGCAGCCTTGACCCTTAGTCAAATAATATTTAAAAAATAATTATTCCCGTCTGACTCCCACTTTTACATTTTCAGCAGTCAAAAGAAGAAAGACTTGCTTTAGATCTTTTAAATGAGTATATGGAATACGATTTATGTTTAAATCAATTTGAGAAACGGGCGTTAGAATGAGAGCGCGCGCGCCGAATTCCACACTTTCTGGCTAACTTTGTCACCCCTCCATTTTGTCACAATTCAGACTATTGGTCTAGGAATTGGCAAACATGTTTCTACTGCCCTTATAATGGTTTGAGCGAGTTTGAAGAAAATCCGAAATTGTCGTGTTTTTTTCTTGTTCGGCTTGGCGTGGAAAGACCCTATTGCAATGTATGGGAGAATCCAAATGACGCTCTGGTATCGAACCAAGGATCATCATAGAAACGATGAACCTCGTATATTCAACGGAGTCTTTTTCTTAATAAAGTTTTTGATATTCGCTTTCATTTCTAAGACATATCTTCAAGAAACCCACTGCATTCTGAACTTCGCGCCAGCGTAATGTCGTCGTAAGTTTCTGTATTCAGTACGCAGTGGCGATCTTCATTCTATCACTATTAGTGACGTCATAACATGTGATAAGTGAGATGTGTGAACGCGATTGATGTAGTGACAACCTACGTAGGAAATATATTTTTATTAGATAATATTCATAGCTGTCAAGTATTAGTGAATATAAACAAAACGGCTTTATATCTGTAAACTGTCGTCATTTCTCCATGACTGCTGAGCAAACTAGCTTTAAACCGCCGCTTAAAGGGGAAGACAAAGCTCGCTCTAACTCAGTTGCATCTCTGTCTTCTTCTGGTGTTTCCGACGAAGCTGCAATCATTCCGGACGTTTCTTTCGCCCCGGTTCCTAGTAACGGATCCATCATTGATTCCTCAAGAAGTAACCGTGAAAACCAGCCATTGCTGGGAAGAATGGAATCAGATTTGACGTTCAACAATTTTCCAGGTAGTTTTGATCCCATTCCCTGTAAATATGATTATTGTGAAAATGTCTAAATCCTTAAGTTTCAACAGAGTTTCAGAATTCTTTTCGATAGTAAATGAGTGATGATAATTGGATGTAATCGCAGATGATCCACAATTCTCGGAGTTGGTAAGACAAGCGGAATTAGCAATTGAAAATGAAATATATCCAGAAAGAATATCACAAGGATCTAGCGGAAGCTACTTTGTTAAAAGCACTCAAGGGGTAAGTATTACGAAAAATCATTACATAACTTTCGTTGATATCAGAGTGAGAAATTTTCCAACGAATTGTTAATTCTTTAAATAAGTAATGGCCAACGGCTGGGATTATTGTTTCAGAAAATCATAGCAGTTTTCAAGCCAAAGAATGAAGAGCCTTATGGGCGTCTTAATCCGAAGTGGACTAAGTGGTTACATAAGTTGTGTTGTCCGTGTTGCTTCGGTCGCGCCTGTCTCATACCAAACCAAGGATATCTATCTGAAGCCGGCGCTAGTCTCGTCGACCAAAAGTTAGCTCTTAATATTGTTCCAAAGACTAAGGTAAATTAAATATTCATAGCATTATATACTTTTCCACTGTTGAGATTTTGTATTATATAATCTAAAGTACCTTTAATGTTTAACTAGTGCCTTTCTTAACACCATGTATTTAAATATATCTATCATATTATCCGTACATATATCTGGTTATCTAACACTTTGTATGTATAATATTAAACTAAGTGGCCAATTATTTTAAGATATGGAATGTTAATCGGAGAATCATTTTTGTACAACCACAAGACTAGTTTCAATTTACAATAATGTGGTGTTAGCTCCTCATATTGCTTGCATTGATGAAATGTGTGAAGAAGTTACTGGGTGAAACATGCAAGGGATTGTTCAAATACCAAATGTCAACACAGGGTCTTCAGTATTTTTTTTTACAAGAGAAGCATATGATTCTAGTAATCCCTTTTTACAGTACTTTATCAAACTCTATTAACATGAAGTTTACTCCCATTAATTTATCATCCTTTAATAATTGTAAGTAAAGCTACATGTAGAAATTTTCATTTTGTTACACTGCATTTGAATTTTTTCTTGGAAATACTCTCATGGCACTGTGTTCCCTTGAAATTCATTTTATTTAGTCATTGGTCTGCTATTCTGTAACAATTCTTACATAATATTCACCTTGATAGTGGATGATTGACCAACTATTGTTAACTTATTGGAATAATAAAAAGTAACGAGTGAAGAATATTTTGTGTTAATTTTGCTTACATTTACAAAGTATTGAAAAGTTAAAAATGCTTAGTCAATTTTTATTATTTTCATACTCAAATTGTAAGTGACAGAGAGAAAAGGAAAGTATGCATCTTTTTTCTCCATATCTTGTTCTCAGTTCTCTTAAATAATTTTCTCCAATTCGATTCTTTAATTACTGTGCATTAATAGAATTTTTGCATATAGGAAAGTGTTTATAATAAGATTGAATTCTGATTTACTTTTGCTCATTGGTTTCTCAATTTAGATGTTAAAAAGGAAATGCTTGCCTTATATTGCTGAAGTTCACTTGTAATAAATATATTTCTTTGAAGATAGGATTTTTGCAAAACTGAAAGTGAATTTTACAATTAATAGCAGATGTTGAATATCATAGGATGAACGGTACGCACTATAACTGCAATCAATTATATTATTTCAGTATGTCAAGCTTAACCTGTAACTTTTTCAGTGTTATTTGTGAATCTTTAATAATGAAAGACAACCATGGTAAGTTAGAAACCCCTATTCATATTACTTAGATATATTTCAACTTTCAGTGATACAGTTTGCAGACAATTATTAATTAATATGGAGCCTATGTACTCTTAAGCTTGAGGGATAATTAGCTATGATTTGACTATCCTGTTGGTTAAGATGTTTGAAATACTGCATTAACAAGCATTTAACATGCATATTGGGTCCTGCTGATCTGCAGTCCCTCTTGATCCTTATATATGCGAGAATCTCTTATTCATGAGTCTTCCAATCCTGTTGATGAGCTATTGAAAACACCATGTTTTCTTATAAATTCATATCAAAGCTGAAATAAAACCCTTCATTCTTATTTTAACTGATATCTTAATTTCATAGCACAATTTGTTCGAATATGATTTTGTGAAAGAGATGCATTTTCAATGGATAGTTGTATAAAACATGCATAGCATATGGTTTTGCATTGCAAATTTTGCTGCTTGATTTCTGTGGAATGGAAAATTGTGAAGGATTTACAAATATGGGTCTTGGAAATTATACTTGTTTACAAAAATTAAGGTAAAATTTAAGAATGAAATGTAAAGGTAAAACTTAAGAATGAAAAGTAAATCAAGGTAAAGAGAAAATTCAGGATCTCTCATTTAATGGTTATTACCAAAGGCATGTTTTCAAACAGTATTAATTTATCAGGTGAATTGTTTATTCGTATTTTTGCTCAAATGCATTTTCCATTAATAAAAGTAATTCACCCAATCATTCAATTATTGATTATTTGTTTCCTTGAAAAGTTTTATTTGTGGCATGTGATTTGTTATGAAGGTTTGTTTTATGGATATAGCTTCTAAGATGTGCTATCAACAACTTTATTTAATTAAGTATTTAATGATAAGTAAAGTAATTAAATTTTTTAGGTAAATCCGTTAGGTATGAAAATGCCCTCTTGGAAAATGAGATTAGCTGTGTATACAGGTCTGTTTTCCATAATTTTGGTGAATATTAATTTCTATCATAGGTTGTGAAACTGGTGAGTAAAACGTTTAATTACCCATGGATAGAGAGGCAGAAGTCAAAAATGAAGCAAGCTGTGATGGATGATTTTCCTGCTTGGGGAAGGCGCTTCAATAGAATTGGACTACGACCAAAGGTACTTCTACATTTCTCGTAAATGACTGGTTTCGCTTTAATTAGGAAAAGAATATTTGACCTTATCATATATTCTTCTTGATTTATTTTCCTTTAACCAACCATTTCCTCTGATTTGGCATTATTACTCCAGTCAAAACCATCTCTAGTGTTTGTTTTTTTCTCTCAAAAGCCTTCATTTCTTACATTTCTCAACCCTTTCCTTCTTTTAATATGAACCCAAATACCACCCTCATGTTTTTATCATTGATTTCATCTCCTTCATGGATATTTATTTTTGTTCCTTGCTTAGTGATTTAATGCTTGTATGTTATCTCCTTTTGGGAGAATGCAACACTCTGTGTGTTTTCCTTCTCAGTAACTGTAGTGTTAACCTCTGTTTGATTTCCCATAATTTCTTACCTTAGATTTCTTACCTTTTAATCTTACCTTAGATTTTCTAATCTGATTTATCATTTACTTTTAACTTAAATGCTTATTAATAGTCATAAAATTTTTCATTCCTTAGTTAAACATAAACCTTTGTGTTCTATTGCGCTTAGATTTATATGATTTTCTCTCCTTTCCATTGCCCTGATTCTTCTATAAGTTGCAAAGTCCCAAAAACAAGTTCTTTGCAGTTTTACAGCAATAACACAAAGTAAGATAATCTGCATTACATATGTACCCTGCTGGTCACCTTTTGGTGATGACTCTGCTTTCCTAATCGGTTACTTTTGCATATCATTCTTGGAAAAATGAATTATTGAATCGACTAGCATCTATTTCCCTCATCTTCCTTGCAGTATCAGAACAGTCAGTGTAACAAAGGGGGTGCAGAATATCAGCTACAACTTCTGAAAACATTCTCTCCAAATTTATTAAGTAAATCAAGTCTTCAGTTGAGAACTCTGGCCTGAAGAAACCTTAAGCATCCGAGAAACATCAATTTGCAGTAGCAATTCTTTAAAAATGTGTTACCTTTTGTTGTACCTTTTCTAATTCATGAATACAGTTAATTTTGGTCCCATACTGAATGCATACTGGAGGTGAGGCTTAACAAAGGCATGTAACTTTGCTTGCAGGCTTATTCTGGACTCATAATGGCTAATATCTTTACAAAACCGAGGTATTGAATAAATATAAGATATTGTATAAACTGTTTTGATCAGCCATTATGGTAAACATTTATACGACTTGAGGCAATCCTGTTTATTTTCTTGCTGTTTTAGCGCAAACTGTTTTCAGAAGAATTTGAATGTGCTATTCTAGATTGTCTGTTCAGTGAAATTTGCTTACTATGGGCTCTGATGGTGATGAATTAAATAAGTTTGCTAACATATATTCAACTATGTCACAATTATTCATAGCAATTTCTGTGTTTCAATTCAGATTGGTTCTTTTCAACTGTTTGTGGACAATCACAAAGATGCCAATCATTGGATTCGTGTGTTTGAGACAGAGCCTCCACCCAAAGAAGTTCAGCACCAGTTCCAACTTCAGTTTGAAAGGCTTGTGGTGCTAGATTATATAATTCGAAACACAGATCGAGGGAACGACAATTGGCTGATTAGGTATGATCCTCCAAGTATCGTCAATGCTACCAATTCGACAGTTGACAGGGACACTGGAGTGGAGGAGATGGAAGATGCTGAAGCAAAGGTACTCAAAGTGGAATTTCATATTCATGAATATCAATCAAGGTGCCTTTTTCTTAATCTTTCCCTCTTTTACATTGCTTAATGAGTTGGCTGCCTCAATCTCTGGCAGTTTGTTGGTGCCACTATGCTGATTGCATCCCATTAACAGTGTACAATTGACTTGGCATAAGCTTAGGAAATGGGAGACTTAGTGCTTGTCCCAGTAATGATGATATTTTTCTCTAAGTTTATTTTTCACTGCTTGTCCAAGAGATATTAAGTCTGACCCCATTTCTATATTTTTATGGCCAGGTATTATGATCTATACTTTGACTTTGACTATACTGGTTGACTTTAATTGTAAAGTTCACTCAAAAATTGTATTATGATCAATGTTTAAGTCTAAAAAGGCATATAAATTGATGTTTAATTGATATTCCAGATTGACACAGCTTCAAGTTATCTTTAAACCCAATTAGCACCATCTTAGTGCTTACTTTTGGTTATAACGTGACTTTTAATTGATGTTTAATTTAATTAAAATAAATTTAATCTGGTATCTCATTTAAACATCACTTTACATGCCTTTTTAGACTTCATTATCACCTTTATTACAGTTTGTTTGAGTTTAAAAGTACTTTTCAGCTGAAGTCCACTTTAAATAAAGAATGTTATAATACTTGGAATTTGGCTGTAATTTTTTAAATTTACATTTGGCCACAGGATAGAGGAGAATGTACGTTTGATTTATTTTTTCACTTTTTTTCACAGCTATATATAGCTTGTGAGGACAGCAAGCACCCCTTTTAGTAGCTAAGGATCCTTTCAATGTTTAAGATATTTCCCTCTAGTTGATGATAGGCAAATTAATGAAATGTCATAGCTCTTTTTGGACTATCTTTGTGATTCAAGACTTGATTTTGAATAGTCGGTTGGAATTGAGTTTTGATTCTGAAATTGTGAATGATTGACATGGTATGCTTTGATGGCA
The DNA here is from genome assembly GCA_036926295.1 of Pachydiplax longipennis. Taxonomy (NCBI): domain Eukaryota; kingdom Metazoa; phylum Arthropoda; class Insecta; order Odonata; family Libellulidae; genus Pachydiplax; species Pachydiplax longipennis. Next base: position 2,137,235 of record JAVFKF010000040.1, on the reverse strand, counting down.
GTTGAGACATTTTGTGAGGACTTTTTTATCTTTCTACCAAAGAGTCTACTTCTTATTGATACATCATTTACTATCTGTAAAATAAATAATTACCATTGCATCCATGGAACACTTTTCTTGACCGTTTAACTGTTCCCTTTTCTTTCCCAAAGAAAGTCTTTTCTCAATGGTTTCCATTTTTGTCAATCCTGTTGATGGACTTAAGCAAATTCACAAAAAAATAAACATCTACAAAGATAGATAAAGCTTACTAACAATCAATTGCATCCTTCAGTTGGTCATCCCTGAAGTGCCATTTCAAGTCAATATGTGAGTGGTGCTCCAGAGGTCCTCATCGAGGTCAAAGCTATTTTATAGGAAATCTTCTAAAGGTGGCAATACAAGTGAGCTTATCCACTGTATCTCTTGAGGTCAGATGACCAAGCTATGGCCTATTGCATTGTCATGAGTGCTGCATTGAATTTGGAGCAAAATCGAAATGAACTTGTGGCTCAGTTCACAAATATGCTCAAAATTACTCAGACTTATATGCACAACATGAGCTACCAATATATTCTAGAGTGAGAATTTATTATAGTTAATTGTGCATTATTGTACTTCTAACGGTGCATTTCAAATAAAGTTGAAAGATGACAGATTTTGGTGATACGTGGTGGAACTCCTTCATGACCACACATAAAGAAACCTCGCTATGTAGAGTCCACAAAAACTTTTATTGCCAGAAACAGACCGTATTATATAGTCATAGAGGATGGCAGTGGGAGAGGAATTAGGATTGGTCCACTTACTCTCCCCTCTCCTCTATATAATACGGTCTGTTTCTGGCAATAAGAGTTTTTGTGGACTCTACATAGCGAGGTTTCTTTGTGTGTGAAAATTGAAACATTCACAGGAAGGGGCAAAATACTTTGGAAATTGTGTATTTAGAGCAACAGGCTTAAAATGGATAGTTATTGAAAGGATTCTGTAAATTTGCATAATTTCTCTCTTCCCTTCTTTTGCTGAAAAGGACTGGAATGTAGTGGCATACCCTGAAATAAGAGTGGCAGCTATAGACAATGGCTTGGCTTTCCCCTTCAAACATCCTGATTCTTGGCGTGCATATCCATACCATTGGGCATGGCTGCCACAGGCAAAAGAACCTTTCTCCACTGAGACCAGAGATCTAGTACTTCCTTTGATATCTGATATGGACTTTGTGCAAGATCTCTGTGATGATCTTTATCATCTTTTCAAGGTAATTTTGACTATCTTTATGTTAAAAGCAGTCTTGATACCTCATTATAGAATTAATTTGATTTCCTTTTTTTTTTTAGAGTAATTCAGTAAAAGAGAAGTTTTTAAAATTCCATTGTAAAAACTGTGTATGTGTGTGTGTGTGAGTATATATATATCTATTATTTTTAGCTAACTCTCCAGATATACCTATATATATAATTCAGACTTCGACTCTAGCTATAAATAGGTTCGATACCAGAATTTTCCCATAAGAATGCGTTGCACGGATTTTTGAAAATTATTTTGAGGCACTTATCGGTAAGATAGAAGAACCTAAAGCTCATTGGTTGGAGTTGAGGCATTCTTCTTTGCTACCAATGGAAGAAATGTTGCCAAATGACCGTGAGTTCGACTCCAGGTGGGTGCGAAATTCTACTGTAAGAAATGCATTGCTGCAATTTTTGAAAATTTTTTAGTGCTTCCCTGATAAGCTGGAAAGATAAAAGCCTGAACAGAGGCGTTTGAAAATATTCTCTCACGAGGTTCACCGTTTCTCTAATGATCCTTGGTCTGATGCCAGAGCATCATTTCTACTCTACTGTACATTTCAAATGGGGATAACGGAATCTTATTTTAGGACCTTTGCGTTAAGATATTGAATTGAAACTTTGTGACAAGTCAGAATTGGACTTATCTGATATTAATATGCAATATTCTGTCACGAAAGCATCCTGGGTTCAAACCCAGGCAGTCTTTTGCATGTATTTTTGAAAATTGTTTTAAGTCCTTTTTCGGAGCGATACAGCAGTGAAAATCACGGAGGTTGGAGATGCTGTGGTTATTTATTGTACTAACTGAAGAAATGTTACCAAATGACCCTGAGTTCAACGCCAAGTGGGAGCAAAATTCTCTGGTTTAAAATGCATGGCGGTCAGTTTTGACAATTATTTTGAATGCTTTCTAACACTTATCTAACTTTAATATGCAATTGTCTCTTGCGAACGGAATTTGAGTTTGTGGCCAGGCAACATTTTGGGGAAATTTTTGAAAATTGTTTTGAGGCCTTTCTTGGTGCGCTGGAGCATTTGAAATCACAGAGTTAGCAGATTATGTGGTTTTCTATTATACCAGTGGAAGATATGTCACCAAATGAGCATGTGTTGGATGCCAGGTGGGTGCAAAATCCCTTCTTTTACAATGCATTGCAGCGATTTTTAAGAATTGTATAGGATGCTTTAGCTATAACCTTGACATAATAAATCTGTGATGTGAACAGGGGTCACATTGATGTTTCATGTTCGCTCTTTTCCTAATAATCAGTAGTTCGATTCCAGAGGGCTCCTTACTCTTTACAGTACATTTCTAATGGAGATTGTGGAATCTTATTTGAGGACATTCCTGATATGACTTGAAATTTTAGAAACTGTCAGCGTTGACCCTACCATATGGTTATATGAAATCTTATTTTATGGGAGAGTCCTGGGTTTGGCTCCAGGAGGTCTTAATTCTTTCATGAGAAATATACGGCAGGAAAATGATATATTTATTTTTATGATATTTTATTTATGAGGCTATTGGTGAGAATATAAAAGTCTGTAACCAGGCATGTGAAAGCACCATTGAATTTGTTTTGCAAAAGCAGTGTACTATTTCCCTTTTGTCCCTTGTTATGACACCGGGATACCATTCTCATTCTACCACACAATTTATTTGGAATTACATTGGAAGATCTTTCTGATCTCATATCAACTCTAAATTCAGCATACGGTAAGAGGGGCCTTTACCAAAACTGAATAGGTGGTCCATGGTAATGGACCTTGGTTTGGTACCTGACCTGTTATATTGTCCTGTTGTGGTATACAATTAGGCGAACTTAGGATGTTTAGCAATGAGTTAATTGCTAAACAACTAGTTCAATCATATATATATATATAATGATAAAATAAAAACTTATGACTGCTTTAACTCACCAAAAGGGCTCTCCACTTGGATCTCTGGAAGCCATTAATGATTGATAGATCATCAAAGAACATTGGTTTTGGAATTACTTACAGATTGGTGAACTGTTTGATAGAAAATTGTGTTTTTGGTGCAAATACAGTGATTACTGTGAAAATTTAACTTTTTGCAGAAAGGGGCTTCTGGATAGCTAAAAGGGCATTAGCCTTTTGTCTAATTGGCCAGGATTGAATTCCCTGTAGGGACCCACATGTGCAAAAAAGCTGTTGAAGCACTTTCAATATTACTAATGCTAATACTTGAAAGAAAATTTGATGTTAAATATTTTCTTTTGACCTGGCTATATCAGTCTGAATTTGTTTGCTTCCATCCTTATATTAACTGATTTTTTTAAATTAGTAAATGCCAATTAGATGAATTTCTGTCTTAAGTTAAAATTCGTCGTGCATTTTAAATGAGAAATACTTCATTTGAATGAGACAGTATGTTCAATTATAGACGTATATTAATTGCTTTAGGAAAAAATTATATCTTTTTGAGATTCCATGAATATGAAGAATTGTGTGATGTGCCAATATTTTCATAAGCATAACTTTTTCATTGACAGCAAGACAAAGGATTTGATAGGCACTTATTTGAGAGGCAAATGAGTGTCATGAGAGGGCAGATTCTTAACCTGACTCAGGCACTGAAAGATGGTCGAAGTCCTGTGCAGTTGGTGCAGATGCCTGCTGTCATAGTGGAAAGGTATCTTTTTCATTCTGTTTTTAAGTAAGCATTGAATTTAACAACATTTTATGGAGAGTTAGTCTCTGAGTGCAAGGCTGTTTCTGATAGTGTAGTTAACAGTCAAAATTTAATTTTTTAGTCTCCATCTTAATTGAGTGAATCCCTTCCATAATTTAAAATGGATACTTGGTACATATTTTAGCATAGATCTCTTTAAGTGTCTCTTAAAATATATTCCTTACATTCTATATTTCCAAACAGAGTGATTCTCAAAGTGGATAATACACTCTCCCTTTGGAAGCACTAGAGAGAGGTACTTAAAATTAAAATACCATTAGCTATCTCTTATATTTGATCTCAGTTGAGTAACATTGAAATTGCCATTTAGTGATTCAGAGGATGTTTTTCTCATGACAGTTATTATTTTCCCTCTAATTATGATTATATTTTTCATAGATGAAATTTTTTGATGATGGGTAAATGTTATTTGTAGCAAAGACTTTTTCTACTTCTGTTGTCACTCATAGCATTATACTTTACAGGTCTAAGGGCCACGTTGGAACCACCTCTCGCTTCCGTTCATTCAGTGACACTTTTACTCAACGATTCCAGAACAAGAGCCCTATATTCTCTTGGTGTTGATCGCTTTCCTTGCAATGGGAAAGGGTTTTGACTGTGATTGATACAATCAAATTGAATGAATTCCTCTGCACTGTAGTGATTAGGAGGGCTCTAAAGAGAGTTAGACATCATTTGCACAAAGTTGGCTTGCTTTCATGTTTTGTGGCATAAGTGGATCAAGTTGTACAAAGAATGAAGTTTAAATCTTTTTTGGAGTAAGTTTTGATATTCCATAAAGATGGTGCATTGCAAAGAGTTTGATCTTTAGAGTGAATTCATGAATGTCGACGTACATCTCGATGAATTCATCGCAAATTTTCACTTCAGATTACAATTAAATACCAAGTTCTTTATGTGAAGTTGTTCTTCAAAGTTAAATATTTTGTGCAATTTCCATTATGATTAAAAATGTTTTATGTGGAAGAGCTGATGCTAAAAGTGCACATGGAGGTTGTTTTTGATTATGAAAATTGGAGATCCGTTTGCTTTTTTAATAAGCATCTATTCAAATGCCTTATATGATTAAAGTAGACCATAAATGCCTTTCTAATTAACTGTTGTGGGAGTGAAGTGATGGTAAGTGTCATATGTAATTGTTATATATCTTGCAAAGACATTTACTCGTTGTTTGTATTTATTGTGATCACTTGGCAGGTCTCTCTCTTATCCTCTTGAGATAATAGTTTACCCATGAGCACTATCTAGTTATTTGTTTTGATGTTGTATAGTATTATACTATGCCATCTTTTACACCTTTATTTATTTTGTTTATCAAATTATTTGATTCCTTTGCAATTATATTTCATTTCACTCAAATGGTAATTTGATCTGAATTTTTCTGCATTGGTCGTTAATCTTTAAACATTATCATTCAATTACACCTTTTTTTTGCAGTAGAGGCTGATAGCACATTTATGTCTTCAATAAAAATGAAAAACTGAGGTATGAGTGATATTCTTCAGTTGTTGCAACATGATGCTGATTTTTCAGTCACTTTTTTGGTGTAATTGTAGGGTGGATAATGCAGTCATTTGTATTTGAAACTTTGCTGGTCACCATCTTTATAGGGGATGAAACTGTTTCTGAAATGGTTGCTATCAAATGTAATTTAAGTGTATTCTTAGAATTATTTTTTCCTCAAGAATAATTCTAAGAATACACATAAATTACATTTGAGCGCAATATATATATATATATATATATATATATATATATATATATATATATATATATATATATATATATACATACACACATATACACACACACACACATACATACATACACACACACACATTGATTTAGCAGACTTATTATCTTTACTCATTTTGCTTTTCTCAAATACATTGGATAATTGCTTGTAAACTTGGCTTATTGTACATATTTTTTGTTATGTTTCTGTATTATTTGTTATTCTCATTAATCAAGGAAATGTTCTATTCAATTGCAGACTCAAATGTAACTTTGAATGAGAGGAAATGAAGTAAGCAAATGTAATCCATTGATTGTTTTGATTGATCATGTTGAAGAAGTTATTTCATTATCAGTGAAAGAAATCTGATAAATATTTAAAAATTGATTTTCAAATATACTTTTATTATTGTGCCATTTTGCAGTAATTGTTTGTACAGAAAATTGTGAAACTCCAGCATTTACTAGTCAAGAAATTTGTTTGAAGCATTTCCTAGCATTGCCTCTGTATTGGTTTATTACTATACACTTAAGTTTGGTCATTTAATGTAAATTGATTTATTTAGTTATGCTTTTTTTGTGCATGTCTCTCTCATTGAAAAACTATACCCTGTGAACATTGCTATGTTCTTGGACTTACAATGATTATGATGATTCATGTTTATAATTAGATTTGTTTCTTATAAATGCTAAGTCATTATTGATGTATTACATGTTTTCTCTACGGATATACGTAACAATACATTTGATGATGTTTATGAAATTTGAAAGCAATGAATTTTATTTGTCAAATCCCAATAGGTATACCATTTAACTTTTGCTAAGATTGAGGCCATTGTTGATGGAGGGAGGTTGTATTAAAAATTAAAATTTCTGTGATCATTCAATATACCCTTTCCACGTACTTAGTTTTCTTCTCTTAATATTGCCAAATAAATGTATACATTTTGTAGAAGATGATTTTTTTTTGTTCCCACTTCCTCATATTAAGGCATATCTTATTAGATAGACTCTGTAATGCATTGTCACTGAGACGTCCGATGACTATAATATGATTTCATAATGGACTAATTTCATAGGATGATTAAATAATGTTGAAGGAAGAATTGGAGAATGATTATCAGAAAGGCAAGATGAGACCAGTTAGAAGCATTTTATCTTTTATTTTTTTTGTCAGAGGTGCTCTACGAATTGAAACCTGGTTTTATGCTCTCACTAATAATGACCCCTAATATAAGAATGCTCCAGTTTTCTCTATGAAGTGGAAGCAAATAAATAATTATATATTATTTATATTCCTATATAATTATAAAATTCCGCTGCAGTGCAGATAAAAACTCGTTCAAAATGAATTGTAAAGATGCTGCTTGCAAGTCGCCATAAAATATAAAAATCCAGCATCTAACACTCAACTACATATAAATTCTACAACAAATTAAAATCCCAGCACATTGAAAACAGTTAACTTTAATTTTGCATATTATTCACGGACGACTCAGACCGATCTTTTTCTAAGCCAAGAAAGTGACAAGTTTCACGCTTAAATAAGTAGCCAAAAAGTGTAAAATTCAATTATGATAGTAATGGAGGTTCTTTCCTAGTTTGCTACGGTAGAAACGAAAACCTTACTGCTGGACGTACTTTTTAGCTTCCCTCGATGAATTGATACAATACCTTACATCGCCTTATATTATCTAAGTTTGTTTACCTCTTTAAATCCTGTGATTTTCTGTGAAACAATCGAACCTCGCTTGCGGTTTTCAGAATTCCAGTCTGAGAAGGGGATAATTTGATGGTTTATAATGGCTTACAACTTTAAACTGGTTTTCAAGACGAGGATCATTCTCTTTATCAGATCATATGTTACGTCACCTTCAGGATATCTGGTAACGGTATCTTATCCAAATTCACAGGTGGAGAAGGACTTTTTCAAACTACTCCGCGTATAATTCTTTCTATCCAATTAACTCAATAACAGCGCTGTATAGTAAATTCGGCTGGCCAAATATAAGGCACACGTGTTATTCAGAGCATCAGATTCCCTTCATGTAAAACAGTGGAGTTTGTCTCATTTACTATCTAGTTGGAATTGTTAAACGTCTACGTGCACAAATAGGGGAGGAAGCACATGTTCTTTCTACGTCCATTCATCGAGAGAAATTGAAAATGACTTATTCGGAATGGCCTAAAGAGGAAGAGATGCTGAAGGTAATAATGTGAACATGCAGTAAGTGCAAGTCAAGCAAGATAAATATCTCACATTCTTCACGTATTAGACAAATGATTTGTATGTTATGAACAGTTGGGCATATGCCCGTAATAAATATTATTATTCTAATTAGGAGAAGTCGATAACTCCTCATTGTCGCATCGTTGAAGTTTTGATAGATTAATCAAGCTCAAAACATTAGCGATATTAGCGTAATCCTTCAAATTAACATTTTTCGTTTTATTGTTTCAGACTGGTGAAAGGAAAAAGGAAAAGGAACCCCATAGTCATGAAAAAAGTCATCCTATGGTTTATGTGGTGTTTGCATCTCTTCTTCTTGATTTGTTAGCATTTACTATGATCCTTCCTCTTTTGCCATCACTGCTGGATATGTACAGAAGTAGAGATTCAAGCGGTCTCTATTCCTACCTGTTAAACCAAGTAAGGTTCTTTCAGCATCTTGTTGGAGCTCCCGATCGTTTCAATTCGGTTTTATTCGGAGGTAAGTGTATAAGGAAAAATTTCTTCATAAAAGCATAAATTAAAGATCGTTTAATCATTTCGAGTACACTTTACGGAATGTTTACTTCTTGATAATACATTATTTTGGAATGCATCTTTCAATAAATTTTTGCCACATTTGAAATGGACTCAATCTTATGGTGTTGTCCGAATAATCATCTGTGTAGGATTGCTCTTAATTCTTGGTCCTTTTCAAGTATCAAATCTAAACTAAGTTTTATTTCAAATATGTTTGTCCATTGCTGTTAGGATATCTGTTGAGTGAAAGCGGAAGGACTTCATGTATTTCTGAGCTAAATGATGACTGAGATGAAAGAACTTAGATTGGAAATGAAAGGTTACCCACTGAAATTTGCTATGGAATTGTTTGGTTTTGATCATTTTTCTCATAATTTCAATCTATATTGGCTATTAACTATTAGTTGTATTTAAAAGATGTCTGATATATTTTTAGTGGTGCAATCATTAATACCTTAGCTGCTGAAAACTTTCCCAATTCCAAGTGTTTTCTGTGTTCAATGATGACATAATCTCCTTTTAATAAATATAGATTCTTTACAAAAAGTTGGTTGTCAATTTATGTTCTTATAAATGAAATTGATCTTTTGTTCTATTTTTTTGAGTGGTGTGTTTAATTCCTGTTTCTTTTCTGAGAGAATGTTTGCTCTCCTAATGCTAGAGGTACATTCATCTCACATGCATTTGTGGATAATTTTTTCTGTTAACATGTAAAAGATGCTAAAATACGAGAGATTTACACCATTGAACTACCATTTTATAATGAGGTGATAGAACAATATTCTGAAGTGGAGTCAAATTCAAGGAAGTGGGGGATCATTTAGTTCTCTGATGTATACGTGGATTGGCATTTTGGTTTTTATAAAAGCTAGTATGAGGAACTGTTTTGAATCTTTGTCTGATTTCTTTTGGATATCCATATGAGACATTAATGCACTTCTGATTTTCTTCTTCATCTTTAAGCTATATCCCAAAGGCATGCAATTATCAAGTATTTTGCCCAGTGATATTAAGGACATTCAAAAAGCAACCACAGCAATTTATTTCTCTGAAAGTAAGTCATCTACAACTTTGCAACTTTTTGAGTGAATTGCTACATCCTTCTTGTCTATAATCCAAAGTAGTCTGTCCATGTCTTTGGCTTTAGTCCTTAAGTGTTCTAGAATATTATGTATTGGTACCATCTACCATCATCACAAGTCTTTCATATTCCTCAACTGTAAATTGAGCTGTTTCCTCATTTCATTGAAGATTTTCCTTTCCATGATCTTTTTCATCATTCAAGATCATCCTTTTCATTGATCTTTTTTATATTACTTTTCCAACTCTAACCCTACTGACTTTATGAGTTACTTAATTCCTCAATGAGTACACACAATAAATTTAGGCTTTATCCTCTCATTCACTCCATTGAAATATTTCACCTTCAATTCCTTTCATTTGGGTTATCTTAAAATAATCTTTAAGACTTCAAATTCAACATCACTAAAGCTATATGACTCCCAGTTTTATATTTTTCTGCTTTAAATTTTGAGCTGTTTGATCTCCAAAGTCATTGATCTTTCCTTTCCCCATCTAAGATATCTTTTAGAATGTATACTTCCATTCAGTATGTAGATTAAGGTGACAACATCACGTTTTTCACATAATGCATCAAAGCTGCAACTGAAATGTACAAAATTATACAAACAGTGTGTAGAAGTGCCTGTCATAGTTAACTTCTAATGGATTTTGCATTTCTAGAATGTTTCTGAATCCCCAAAGACTATATATGAATAAAATTAACTTGTTTGTAAACCCGCTTAAGTATTGTTAAGTATTTTATTTTGAGTCAGCCACAAAACTTACAGAACTTGCCATGTAATTTCCCAGTGGTGAAGATTTCTGTAAGTTCTTTCAGATTTGAATCTTGTTTTTGAATTTCTTTCTCACTAGCCAGCCCTATTAGATGTGTGAGGAATGAGAATCTACGAGTTGTTCTGCATACTGTTCTTCTTTGTCCATAAATCTAAAATTCTTCAGAATGGCCCATTTAATAAATTCATTTTAGTCTTTATACTGAGATTGAAACATAATTTTCAGCTTTCATCCATTATTTCCAGAGCTGATGGTTGAATGTTTAACTTCATCAAGTCATTTCCTTATGTCTGTATAGTCATCAAAGTGATTGTTTTACTAAATGCCCACCAATGGATGTGATTTCATTGCATTAATTATGAAGAATAAGACAAATGTTTAGCTAATTTTAATGAAGCAAGTTTGCACGATACAGCAGTATGCTTTGAATTGGTGTTAGGAAGAGTGATGTGGTATTTGCACCACAATTGGGATTAGTTTACTCTGAAGATGAACAAGCTCTTTTTCAACAATAGAGAGAGAGAGATAGTAATAGATTTTTTTATTTTGCTACTAGCAAGGCTATCTTGTTATATTTTTATTAAGTGGGTTTTTGTTTTCACTTTGCAGGGCTTTAGAATTTAATGACCTGTATATTCATACACTATGAAGTATTAAGAGAAGAGTTATTCTGTATTTGGCTGCTTTTCTAGCAAATTTTTTAGGCTTTCTTGTCAGCAATAAATGCATTTCCCTGTTCATATTTTTTTTGCTTGATAAATCTAAGAAACATGGAAAGAAGGTCCAGCTTATTATGCTCCTTTTAATTAGTTGTGATGCCTCTTGAAGTCACACTTAACTTTTACACAAACACATATATCTCCCAGAATCAGAATCTTGATTAAAATTTTTGTAAATGCTAAGTGCTCTATTCTATATCAACAAATCACTTGGTACATTTTATTGTTTTTGTTCCCCAGTATGTTTCTCTCTGCCGTCTTTATTTTTAGGTCTCATTAATCATCATTTAGCTCTTACTGCTACACTTCCTCATATTTTGTCATTTACATTGAGCTTAGTTGATCAGTTTATTTAAAACTATAACTGCTACTTTAGTCTTGCTTGTTAGCTTGTTCTTTGTTCATTTTATGACACTATATCATTTATAATAATAATTTTTTGGTCCATAGAGATTTGTAGAAAACAATTATTGAGCAAGTCATAAAACAAATGCATTCACTCGATGAAATCATTTGCACAGTTATAGCATTCATTTATGAACTGGTTAACATAGCTTTCTTTAAATTATTGCTATTATCAAGAGACTTTTGGCAATCTGTTGTAGCATTTCATTGCCATGTGACTATCAATTTTTAATTTATTGTGATGTCCAAGTTGATCCCAATATTATTGTTCTTTTCTGAGTATCTTTTTACATACCTAAGTAAAAAGTATAAGTTCTGCCTTGTATATTTTTCCTATCTTTTAAGGTCTCCTATTATGAAGAATTTAAGAAATTACTTAGAAATTTCCACAGAATTTAAATTTATTCAAAGCAAGTAGTTTTGTCTACAAGTAGACATCTTTAGTGAGTTTTCCATCAGAATGAATGTGAGGGCTTTGTACTAGGTAGAATATTTCCTATTTTAATTGGCTTAAAAAACTAAACTGGCTTCTGAACTAAATTTACTGTGGCATAGCTGATCTTAGCGGCAGGGAGCCATACTTAAATCACATTGAACAAATTTATCTGTGGTAATTACAAAGTAATTTTTTTAATCCTTTAGTATGGCTGTCTTCCACAAATATTGAAATTGGCCACATCAGATTCTTATTCTCTCGCATTAAAATTTTTGCTACACTTTTTCTCTTTTAAGGTTGCTTCTTATGTGAGGCAGTGTGTTTCCTATTCAAATATAATACACTACTTGCCCTTGCTATGGTAGAGTCCATTTGAAATCCTCTGTATTTTTATGAAGCTCCTTTGAGAAGTTTATTTTATAAGTATTTTTATTTTCAAATAGTCTTGATAAATAAAGTACAAAACACAAATTCTGTGTGACTATCAAATTCTTTAAAAGGAATGATTGTTTCCACTAATGCACACAATTATGAAATTTCACTCTATTAAACCATCAAGAGTAGTTAACACTGGTATGTATTTCAAATCTGATCATCGGATATCTGTTTGATCTGATCATGAAATTGAAACAATTATCAAATGATTTTGATGCTTTACTGGAGTGGACTTCCATTATTACCTTTTGCCATTAATTTTGGTAATTAGTAAAGTAAATTAATGTAATACTTTTCTAATGGTGTATCCTCACCGCAATGAGTTGAAGGAGAGTATAAATTAACATTTGGGCTTGTATAGAATTAATGTCTTTTTCTCCACAGTGTATGTTTCCTAGGATTGACAATATATTTGCAAATGAAGCATTAAATAATTTAGATAATGATTACAAATTTCAATTTAAATAAAGGTCCATCATGACAGAGGAGGTTTATTGCTCCATGGTGAGAATTTCCATTGAATTAAATACTTCTCTTTTGATCGTTTTAGGCATCTTGGGCTCAATGTTCTCATTTCTGCAGTTTGTCACCTCTCCATTGGTTGGAGCTCTATCAGATGCTTATGGAAGGAAACCAGCCATGCTCTTGTGTCTTGTAGGTCAAATTTATAACTAACTAGTTAAAAGCTTGATTTTCTGTAACAATACAGAAAGGATCGAAAGGAAATTAATCTACCTTTCAATAGACTGATAATTATGAATGTTTTAAATTGCTACTGCTGATGCGGTTGATAAAATTTTAGGTATGTCATATTTATGTATATTTCATAGTTACTTTTTGCAAGTATCAAAATTTTGATAAAAAAGGTAAAAATAGCAAATTTAGGCCTTTTAATCATGTCCTGCATTATTACAGTATATATTGTCCTGTATTTGTTCTCCCTTTAATTTTTTATAGAAATTTTTCATTTCTTACGTTCATTAATTTTCAACCCTTATGGATTATCTTTGCATAATGATTATTTACCATTACATCCTGTGCAAAAATTTCACACATATTAACACTGGGGTGCATGCAATTTATTTAAAAGAAAGTGACAGTTTTAATGAAATGGCAATGTAAGCTGTCTTTAACCCCTCATATATCTGTGGTGGTTGTTCTGCTCCCAAAAAAATGCAATTTGGCCATTTATTTAAAATGTTTTTATGTCTCTAGGAAGAATAGACTTGAAATAATTAATAATAATTGACCAATTTTTATTTGTTGGACTATTTTCAGCGGGAAGTAGGAAACTTTTTGGTCAATGGTGTATATGCTTTGATAGTGATTGAAGGGAGAAGAATGCTGGTCACCAAAAATGGATGTTTAGAAATAATATATAGAAGAATATTGCAAAATCACATTGCAAGTAGACAACTGTCCTGCTCACAGAGGCTAAACAAATATCCTCACAAGTATAATATATATTCCAAACTCCCATTTTGTTCAAGAAAACCATGTAATTCCTCGCATATGCAATCATTATTATTTACTAATCATTACATTTATTTACACATTCAATATGTCCATGTGCAATATAATGCTGGTCATAGTTTTCATATTGGTTTACTTCTATTTCAATTAACATCAACATGTAGGCTTGCTCAACATTATTTTCATCCTATCTGTTTTTAAACATCAACTTATAAACAAATATATATGGCAATTAAATATATTGCATCATCTACATGTACACATTATAACATGCACAGTTGAGTTGGATCATCTAGGCATACAATCACTTACTGTGTAACCTAATTAATCAAAAGGCATTAAATTTTTGTAATTTGCTTTTGAAAGTTTTATAATGAGGTATTCATAAAGTTTTCTTTCACTTTTCTGTCAGTTTCCTTAAGTAATTTAAACTGGCTTTATTGTATATGGATGGTCTTTGTCTGCACTATGTAAGTTTTGGAATGGTCAGGAGGAGCTCTACATTCATTATTATTATTAACAGTTATTGAGAGGTTTTCATTGTAAATTAGTTCCTAAGTTAAAGATTTTATTCTTTATAGTTTGAGCTTTCTCTTTCTAGGGTGGCATCTGTTTTTCATACGTGCTTTGGGCTCTTTCAAGCAACTTTGCCTTGTTTGTCCTTGCAAGATTTGTTGGTGGAATTAGCAAAGGCAATGTTTCTCTATCCATGGCCATCATGACCGATGTCTCGAATCAAGCGACTCGTGCCAAAGGAATGGTGAGTTTTATTTACATCATATGGTGATTGCAATCAATAAATTCATGGTGCTTGCACCCCCTGCCACACACCGAAGGGCGGCTTGCAGGGTACATATATAGATGTAGATGAATAAATGAGATTAAGATTATGGTTTTCTTATAGCAAGGACAAAAGTCCAACCAAGGTATATGCTGGGGATGATCAAAACCATAAAAAGTAATGGTGTTAAGCCTCTGTCAAAAACGTAGCCAAAATTCTATGAGAAAATGATGAACTTTAGGTGGAATTACGTCTGAGGATGCTGTCATTTAAGATTGTAAATTTTTATTGTTTTCTTCCAAAGTTTTTAGGTTTTTGACAGGTTTTGATAGAGGTTGGTATGACTTTATGCAGTTTTCATGACTTCATTATTAGAACCTTAGTACTGCAAGTACGTGTATGGAGCTGGTAGCAGTGGGTTACAATTTAGAAAATATTTATGTTATACACATAGTAAAAAGTACAAATGAAACAGTTACTTTTAATGAGGACTGGCATTTGCATAAAAGAGCCAGTAGTCTTAAAATGTCCACACATGAAGAAAAGCTTATAAAATTCATTTTACAAACTAGCAATAGCTAATAAGCACTCTCTTAAAACACTTGTCTATAACCTTAAAATTCCAACAACATACAAGATTTCAGACAAATCCTCACTCATTGTCAATATCCCCATAATTCCTAATGGAAAGCTTACTATTATTGGAAACAAACAAAAACAAAAGCCAATAAATATTCAAGTCACATCTTTTTTTCTTGCCCTTTGCCCACCTTGTTTTGCTGATTGTCATTCTCAGTGCTATTAATGTGCTGTGAACTGCTCACTTTCTGAGATTTTCACTAGTCAAATGAAAAAAATTCCTATTTGCATTTACCTGAGAAATTATGGTGTCTCTGAATGGGAGAGATTAATGAGTCAGGATTTACTAATAACCGTAAAGAGAGAATAAAACTAGAGTGTAAGACTTTGTGCATTGGGAAATGAACTATAGAAATATTACAATAATATTTGTTTCTAGAGAAACATTAGTGCTCAGCCTTATGTAGAATGGTTGGGGGAACAAAGTACCACAAAGGTACAGTACAGGGTTCTGTACAAAGTACAGGGACCACAAATACCATTAACTAGAACAATTCCCCTAATACCTTACGTTTATAAATACAGAATATTAGTATATGCATCACATTAACTTAAATGTTAAATAACATATTCACAACCTTAAAATTTACTTGCACTCACAGTACATGTCAGTATAGCTTATCAAGTGACATTCTTCAATATTACTGATAGGCCTTATATCACATAAGCTTATGTATTTCAGATTTTATAAATGATCGCCTGTGAATAAATATTTTATTCTATGATAAATGCCACAAACAAGCATTTGAAGTTGATTATATTTCAGGCTTTGGTGGGAATAGCATTTTCCATTGGTTTCATTTTGGGCCCTATCATTGGAGCGGCTTTTGCAAGGTGGTCACATTCTCAAGATGGCAATTGGTTCATATATCCAGCTGCATTTGCTCTACTTCTGGCACTTGCTGATTTCTCATTGGTGACTCTATTTTTTCAGGAGACATTACCCAAGGTTAGTTCTCTCTTATGCTAACATGTTGTGATGATAGACTCTCTAAAAGTGTTATTTAATAAATGGTGCATTTGCATTCTGATTACCTCACTCCTTCAATGACTCGCTTTTATTTGAGGTGTTCAAATCAGCTCTCAGACACATTTCATACAATAGCACAATCTCTAATTTGATGTATACCAATCAAATGCTTTGTTTAAGTTTGAAGTAAACATCCCATAATTGACTACACTCATTTTAAAGATGAATATATTCAAATGTTAATTTATTTGACCAATGATGCTGCACCATAATATTTAATGGCTAAAGAAAGTCAGTTTGTGTGTAGTAAATGTAAAATGAAAATCTTCACAATTTAAGAGTAAATTATTGGAATTTTTGTCACTTTTACGTTAATGTAATTAGTCCATTATTATTTATTATTATTCTTATGTTTAATTAATTCTATTTTCTTCTGAAATTCTAGTTTTGTCTATCAGATTATGGCAATGTGATAGTCAATATAGACTGAGGATGATATTTTGTAGTCATACAAAGATAATATAGTTTTGTAAAAATTGCTCTCGAGAAAATTAAATGAATTGGAACAGGTTGGATGTATCCCAGAGAAGAATAGACTTGAAAAGCCGGTAATTGAACCCAGGTCTCACAATTGCCAGCTGTCATATCAGAACATTCTCTCAAGCTATTTGGGAGACTTTGTGGGCAATTGTTGAATCAGGTACAGATCCACTTGCATCTGTTTACAGATATTTTTGTAAATCAGTATTGGTTTTTTAATGAATGTAAAGATTTTTGATATTCAAATAACAGTGTATATATCTGTACCGTACTCAATTTTCTTACCATTGAGTGATATTTTTTGCTATTTGTTCGTAAAAATGCCCCCTTTTTGTGATGCATCTGTGAACTTTCAATAGAATTAGCACCTGCTGCAATTTAAGCTTATGTTAGTAGTGTTAGAGGAAAAATCCTTTTGCAGGATTGTTTATTACTCATGGCTATAATATTACTTATGATTGACTTATTTAGTCTATTGCAAATTCTTTCTCACCTCCTCCTTAATCCAGCCCAATTCCATTCCAACAAATACTTATTTCTCATTACCTTCCAATGAAACATCATTGGAAGTGTTTCATCCATTGTCCCTTTTAAATGTTATGACATCTTTGTTCAAATTTGTGACTATTATTTTGGCAGAGTGGTTAGCATTCCAAACAAATAGTCCTGGGCTCAACTTCCAGCTAATCAGATTTTTCTGCTTAAAGAATAGTTGTGTGAATGTCACTATCAATTAACTAGTGAATTTCCCCATCAAAAATGATGGAACTAAATTTAACCCTTGAAAAATGTAGTACTATTGTTACATTCATCTAATCCTGAATAATCAGTAAGAAAAATAATCGCTCTTCAGAAGCAGTGCAAATTTATATCTTGTAAGTGAAAGACAGTCAGGATTTTTTTCTTCTGAAAATTTTTACTACTATTACATTTCTCGTATAAAGTTGATCCACACAAAACATCAATGTGGATACTATTTATTTAGTTTCTAAAACAATAACTTTTGATTACATTTAAATACTTAAAGGCTTTCACTGTTTGGACCACATGATTTCTAGAAATATATATTGCTAACTTTTCAATTCCAACATTTAGTAATGCTT
Source organism: Pachydiplax longipennis (assembly GCA_036926295.1). NCBI lineage: Eukaryota > Metazoa > Arthropoda > Insecta > Odonata > Libellulidae > Pachydiplax > Pachydiplax longipennis. The sequence continues at coordinate 2,119,410 of JAVFKF010000040.1, read as the reverse complement.
TCCTTACTAAGAAATATTGGCTCTCTTTCTTTACTCATTTCATATGGGCCTATAGGCAATTGCATACGAATGTTAGATAATTGCTATTCTGACCTGTTCCAAAGTTTCAGTTTAATATCTCATCAGGAAATCCTAAACTAAGGTTCCTATATCTCCATTTGAAATGCATGGTAGAATAGAAATGATGCTCTTGCATCAAACCAAGGAGTTGGGAAGATTGAGACAAACCAAAAATCTATTGAAATAAATGTCAAAAAGTGGAGTGTACATTCTTGTTTAGAAATGAACTAGTTTAGTTATTCAATTCTTTTATTTACTATTATTAGTAGAGATGGGCGAATCCAATCCAATCTACTTAACGATCCATTCTTTTAACCCGATTCTTGATAATTTTGAATTGATCATTTAGAATGGATCTTTCAATTAGATTCGATGCATCCAACCGATCTGTACGTTTCGATACAGATTTACGAGATACAGGTCTGCGTGGGCCTGTCTTAGGGGAAATCGGGGCAGATGCTACAAAATGCTTAGGCATATTGCAGTCTTCATTCTTCGAAGTTTATTTTCAAAGAAATTTTCCTTTCATTTTCAGATCTTGATGCTTGGAGGCAAGAACTATTCTAACACTCTAATTAATGTCCTAAACTTCATTCATTAAACAAGTTAGTTGTATAAATCCAGTGCATTCTACAGAATACGTAGCTCATCATCTCCTAACTTTCGAATAAAGATTGTAGCACAATTATAAGGATTATAATTATTTTCTCGAAAATGAAAAGGTACAACTTAAGTAATATGTACCGTATATTTACAGACATAGATGCTATAAATCCAGCATCATGTGGCCATTCCAGCCAATAGACTTAATTGTAAATGATTCAAACAGCCAACAAGAGACAGTACAACCGATCTCATCCAATCTGATTGATCTTTTCATTGAAAACTCCTATGTCTAATTTCAGAGGTGGTTAACAAACATGATTAAAAAGAAGTTCTTGATATCTCATGCAAGAAAAACACTCAATTTAGGTGACTTTGATGAATACTGTTAATCAATATAAATTCAACTTTAGAAACTCCTTATTTTAATGTTAATTTGTTCTGTTCCAGGAGAAGAGAGCTCCATCGATAGCGAAAAGCATAGGAGAAGCATTGGCATACGTCAATCCTTTGGACTTATTCCGTTTCAAAGCTGTTCAAAACATTCCTCAATCTGGTAAATATTCAGTGAATTCAGACGAAGTAGTTAAAAAGCAGCTTTTCTGTTTTTATTGATTCAAAGAGAGTGTCCTTTGCTGATAAAACAATGCTCTTTTGATCCCCTCTATGGTAATGTGAATAGAACATGGAAAACTAGAATCACTGGGATTCATCTACTACCTGTACCTGTTCCTTTACTCTGGGCTGGAGTTCACTCTCACCTTTCTGACACATCACTCCTTTGGCTACACGTCCATGCAGCAAGGATGGATGTTCTTTGGAATTGGACTCATCATGGCTGTTCTCCAAGGGACTTTTGTCAGGAAAATCCCTCCTCATAATATTGCATCCACTGCATCTCTGGTATATCTTCATCTAATTTTCTTTTATCAAAACTTTTTTAAGCCCCGAAGATGTATTTCTGGTACTACACTGATTATTTTCCTCATAATAAAAACGTGAGATTTGTTTTCTACATAACTCTTTAGGTCATTTCATGGGAAATTGGACCTATATTTTTTAAAAAGCATGAAAATTTTTATACTTGCACACTTCCATTATTTGTCAAGACTTAATGCCACAGAATACTACTATAATTATTGAGGCTTATTTTTAAGCTAACTTTTAGAGTTAAAGTGGTCCACAAAGTTGACTTATTACTAACATAAGCAACTGTGTAACCATAGAAATTGTGAGCTGAGATGTGTACTGATCAGTACTTTTTAATTTTACAACATGTTCTTATTGCTAATCCACTTTTTAAAAAAGTTTCAAAAAATGAAAGACTGATGCTGATGATGTATTTCAAGATCTTAAAAATAGAATGTTTCTGTAGCAGCTAGAAAGAAATTTGGAATACTGATGAAGTTAGCCATCAAAATTCTGAATGATCTTTTTTTTGTGCTCAATAAACTTGGCTGAGTTCACTCATCTAGAAGTGTAATGGAGATTTATAATTACAGTTGCAACATCTGTTATCACAGTCAATATTAGAGCTGTAGCACTTAGTATGCAGAAACATGACTTACCATGCAAACAGATGTTTTCTTGGGTGAAAGAAGGAATCTAATGCATAGATCCTTCAAACAGTCTCTTCTTGTGCCCTATCCATGCCTTTTTCATCCCTAAACTCCTTATGTCTCGCTGAAGTTCATTTTTTTCTATTCTTTTCTACAACCATACCACAGAGCTATTAGAGGTCTTTCTTTCTTTTTTATATTGCACATCACCATATGAAGTGGCATTCCAAACAAAAAATTTTGCAGACCCTTTTTCTGAGCAGTATTTTCCTGGCAGTAAGCAGATTTTTTATTAAATGTTGTTGTGCTTGTTTTTATTCCACTACGGTTGATTATACTTCTTTTAAAGGATGTCTCTAATCAAATTTAACTTTTTTCTGATCTCTTTTTCATAATTTCTTTTGTTTACTGTTATCACATAGATACAGTGACTCCAAGGGATTAAATGTTACAACCAATGCTCACACTGACCAGAGTAAGAACGAAATGTGTACTAATGACAGTATTTGTTCCCTTTTGCTCTGTAATGGGAACAGTGGCATCATTAGGACAGCTGCCACTCTTGTTGGTGAATGAGTAATTGCAAGCTATGTAACAAATTGCATCAACTATATTGGCTTATTTTTTCTCTCTTGTATGAATGACAGTTTGTTGGACTTTTTACATATTTAGATGCTCTCAGTTTTGAAATAGGCAAAAGTGATCCTGGGGCCAACATAAATTCATCCAATGAATATGGATCAAAGATATACAATCTAGAAAAGTAAATTTTGAGTGGATAGGCAATCAGACCAATAAATTACTAGAGGAATGTAGCTGAATTGTCCATTTATGAATGCTCTAACAGACATTACCATCACAGTGTTTTCAAAGCCCCCCAATTTCAGCATGAATTCCATTCTCATACCAAAGATATATATTTTTATTTTTATAAATTTTCTCCCTTTTTCATGGTATCATTCATTTGCATATTCATAATTTTTAATGGGAAATGTTTAAGTTTCAAATTCACCAATAATGAATTTGTGTATTCCCTATGTAGATATTTTCTTAATTCCTATAATATATATTTTCAGGGGCTGCTTTTGATTGTGCCTTCATTCCTATGTGTGGGCCTTGCATACTCACCAATTCTGCTTCATGTGGGCCTCTTTCTATTTGCAGTCTGTGAGTTGATTTTCTCTTATTAGCTCATTGAAAGAATTACCATATGACTTGGGTTTCCAGCCGTTTCCTCTCTTATCATTGACTTCCTAAGATCAGTAACAAATGGATAATTACAATTCAAAAACAACAGAAGCAACTACAATGCTTTTGATTTATAATTTACCACAAAAATCACACATACACAACCTAGATACAGACCTGTTGATGATGCCATGCATCGAATCCTGGGTAAGAACAGTAGAAGTACCTTATAACAATGCAATGTGGCAATTTGCGGCAATGTAATTAATGATTCTAAGGAAAAAGCAAATATCTTAAGTGAATCTTTCCACAGCGTATTTACGTCCAATATGACATTAGGTACCCTACCAGCAGTTGATAAAGCAGAAAAAATGTCCAATATCAGATTCAGGGAAGACGGAAGTATTAAACTTTTACGGCAGATTAAGCCAAATAAAGCTCCTGATCCTAAGGATATACCAGCTCGAGTATTTAAAGAATTAGCAGAGAGCGTAGGCCCTTTTCTTATAGTAAAATTTGAAAAATCTATGAGTGAAGATAAGGTCCCGAAAGATAGGAAAAATGCGGATGTCATAACAATTTTTCTGAGTATGACACCATGACAATTAGACATGGATGCAGAGATAGCCTTTAGATAATGGATAATTATTTTCATACCATTGTTAATAGAAGATTATGTTTATTTATACTATTTATATTGTTTCCGTGAAGAAAAAGCAGCGTAAAAGATGATCCATCGAATTATAGGCCCATTTCGTTAACTTCATTGAGTGGTAAAATAATAGAACATATAATTACTAGTTCCTTAATGGGCTTTCTCGAAACCTCTACATTCATAGTTAATGGTTTTCGTGAGACATGATCCTGTGAGTCACAGTTGGCGTTATTAATTCACGATATCTTGAAATCTGCCAAAAGTAAAAAACAAATCGATGCAATATTTTTGGATTTTCAGAAAGCGTTCCATAAAGTCCCACATCATAAATTGTTAAAGAAATTAAAACTTGCGGGTATCAACAAAGAGGTAATAAGTTGGATAAATGACTTCCCGTCCGATAGAGAACAACGAGTAGTATTAGATGGTATTAGTTCCAACCTAGTCAAGGTGACCTCAGGCGTCCCACAAGGAAGCGTAATCGAACCATTATTATTCTTAATATACATTAATGACCTTAATGAACACATTGACAGTAATGTTAGAATATTTGCGGACTACACGGTTATTTACAGAGAAATAAAAAGTAATGACGGTAGATTAAGCCTTAGAATTATTTAGATAAAATTGTCAAATGGTGCGACAACTGGCAATTGTAACTCAACGTAGACAAATGTTCGGTAGTTAATTTTTTCGAAAGAAAATTCTTTGCCTATCATAATTCATATAGCCTTCGAAGGAAAACATTATCAACTGTCGATTCGGTAAAATATCTCGGAGTAACCCTCAAAAATAACTTAACTTGTGGTACCCACATTTATAATATATGTGGGCGAGCTCTTAAGAAATTAGGCTTCGTCAATAGTCGGTAAAAGCAAAGAAAAACTTTGCACTAGTTAGGCCTCACATCGAGTATGCATGTAGTGTTCGCAAGATATAAAAGATACAACAAAGGCAATACATTTCGTAAAAAATTGCTATTATAAATCGGTGTTACTCAGATGCCTCAGGAGGCAGGATGGGAATCTTTAGAAGAAAGAAGGCTCAATCAGAGATTTAAATTACTAGATAAATTCAAACATAGTACATTCATAGAAGATGTGACTGATATTATGCGCCCTTCTTGTTATATAGGCCGTTCTGATGCAGCGAGAAAGATCAGAGAAATAGATCCTTGAACCAGTCGATTCAAGAATTCATTTTTTCCAAGAACAATATGTGAAAATAATCGACTAGGAAAATAGAGTCATGGTGCACCCCCTGCCACATGCCGAAAGGCGGCTTGCAGGGTACATATGTAGATGTTGATGGACAAGTATTGCATATAATGAGAGTTATAACAAGTGATGTTTTGTCCTTTGCATGTCTGAGGGCAAAAATGATAGAAAGCCATGTCCATTGTAATGAGTGGTCATTTCTGAAGTATTCCTATAATGAGTGCCACATTTCTATATTTGTCCTCTTAGAGGAATATCTCCAAATCATCAATTGATATGAGAGACAAAGTCTGACAAGCATATGGTAATCTGAAGTGCTTTATCTCTTGAAAGGTCTGAAAAATATAAAATGCAATAATTATTGTCACCTAATTCATGCATTTTTTCCCACGACTGGCTTCACCCCTCCTTGGCAAAAATGCTTCAGAGAGCTTTGATTAGAGACAAATTTCACCCTCCTCTTTGCCCCTCTGTACACATGTACACTGTACTTTGGTTATGGTTTATGAAACAATGAAATAATATTTTTGACATAATAATAATTTTTTTACACATCTGATGTACTTGCCTAAGAATTAAAAACTCTAGAGTTCCATTCTGCCACACTTGCTGTCCTTAGAATCAAGAGGATGGGCATTTAGTTTTACAAATTGGCTATAATGAGTACCCTTTACAAGGAGTACTTTCCCAATTTTCATCAGCTTTCCTTATAATGGACTGTACTGTTTGTGTGGTTTTTGTGGTAAAGTATAAATTAAAAGTGTTGCAGTTGCTTTGTTTTTTTTCTATGATGGAATACCACCAAGTGAAGGCTGAAACTATTGCATCAAATAGGATATTTAAAGTCAATTACCACTTGTTATAATGGATGTAACTCCCCATCGTTTTTGCTGTGGGACAGACAATGGCCAAAAGATCACTCGCTATAACGCAACTCTTGTTATATGTCATACTCGTTATAACAGACTTCTACTGTATTGCACGAATTGTAATGAGTAATTGTTGCATTTTTTCTGCAGCTACATCAGTGGTGGTTCCATGTATGACAACGTTAGTGTCCAAATTCGGCACTCATAAACAAAAAGGCACAGTGATGGGGATCTTCCGTTCATTGGGAGCCCTTGCAAGAGCTATGGGACCCATTGTGGCCTCTATATGTAAGTATACTCAGATGTGTTAGGTTCACATTTACTGCTGAATATATCCTATTTCTGGGATAACCAAAAGGGTAACCTATTTGCCTTTGGTGAAAGCAGTCCAGGGTTTGATTCCCAGTGGTAGCCCATGTGTTCAAAATGACCCCTGTCATCATAACATCTTTAAAATTGCTTTGCCTATTGCCAAACTATGGACTACAATCTGTGTTGCGTGACATGCATAAAAAAGAGAAGAAAAATAAGAAAGGAACGGTCACCCAAAAGATACTCCTTCAGGCCTTGCCTTTCACCATGGCCAAGGGGTTGAGGAGGGAAATTTTAAAACACTAGAAATAAAGAGCATGTTGTTCTGGAAAGAAAGGATGTAGAGAGAAGGAATCCAACCAAAACGTCAGACCAATGACCCACTTGGAATCCTGAGAGGAATTTCTTCACAGCATTTATTGAGAGAGTCCCTTTCTGGCAAAAAGGTCAGATAGAAGCTAGTGATGCATGGTCGTTACAAGTGATGGTATAATGTTGAGGAACCAATTTGACTACTTATACCATGATTTGGCATTAACAGGATGTTGCCCAGTGGTATGGTCTTCCTGGTTATTTTCTCCACAAAATCTTTACCCAGCAAGAGAAAGATGGAAACTAAGGTGGGATCCTTAGGAAAGGAAATTAAGAAATTGCAAAGGTTGAAATAAAAAGCTCAAAATATTATTTTTTTATTCTTTAAACAGTAATGCCATAAATATCCCTTAAGGCACTCTACTACCCTCTTAAACTGCATATTTTCCCCATCCCCAGATGTGCTGCAACATACTGTAGCCAATTGTTTGCCTCATTTGATGAATCAAAAATTATTTATGTTGTCTGTATTTTCTCTTGTCTCTGACTCTTTCTCGTTTGAGATAGACAGTTGTTCACTTCATTTAAGAGAATTTTTTAATCATCTCTCCTTGTCTTGTGGGTCTTTTGAGTGAGTGTTCTTGTGTGAATAAAATAAAGATATCAGAATAATCTTTTCCTCCCCATTGCAACTCCACATTGTATTTAAACCTTTGAGCTAAACTCTGAGATCTTCTCTATTTCTCAGAGCAGAGAAGTCACTTTTTGGTGTTTTCTTTTGTCACAATGTTAAGAAGTAAAGTCTATCAAGAAAATGTGACAATGAATGTTTGTAGGCTGTTGAGCATAGTTACAGAGAGATCTTGATGTCGTAATGTCGATTCAAGGAATATGGAGACGTCACCCCACACCTGACACCAAATTGTCGTAGCGGCGGTAATAAATTGAGAAGGCCGAGAGTAAGGATCAAAATTCGTTTATTACCTTGCTAAGACGGTGGCTCGACGGGCACTTGATTGGGAGTCACTTGGGTAGGGGGAGTCGCACAGTCCTCCGGCGGAATTCGGGTAGGGATCCTCCGCGGTTGCCTCGCTGTATTCGCGGTCGGAGTGCCGGTACTGTTGAGTCGGGCTAGCGGCCGGTGTCTGAGTAAGACACTCCGGCAGGATTCGGGAACGGCCAGTGTCTGAGAAAGACAGTCCGGCTAGGGCACGGGTGAACGGTGTCAGTTAATGACAATCCGCAAAAAGTCTGATCTTCTCTGTCTTGGGACCCCCTTTATATACGATTTGGTGGGGGATGGGCTTGGAGGACTAGTCATGAAGTGGGAGTCATGAGTTACCGTTACTGACGATAGGACTCTGTGATTCTCTATCGACTTCGGACCCCACTTCGGACCCTCATCCTTACCACATTGATGCCCTCTCACCTTTGCTTTTAAATGAATTGTAATTCTTCCCTAATTGTCTATCTGGTACAATCTGCTTCATTGTTGAATGACCAAAACTTAGATGCTCTCTTTTGCACACTATTTCCGTTTATAACCCACTGAAGGGCCCACCCGGTTTCCCTGAAAATGCCTTAACTGGGTTTTACTGTATTTACTATAACACATTAAACAATTTTTAATGTAAAAGAAGAAGCAAAAACTTATTGATTGTTGAACGAAACATTGCTGCATTTATCTTCAGAAAGAAATATTAGAATTAAATGAAAATCCAAAAAGAGGAGGCATATTGTAAGGTGCAAAATTGTTATAAATGATAATTGGGATTTCAAGAGGATATAAACTAGAAATGGGGTGGACTTATATATGTAAATAAGAAATTCACAATTTGTAAAATAAAAAAAAACTTACCTTTATCAGAAGTAAATAACTTAAATCTGTAGAAGCCTAACCAAAAAGAAAAACATCATAATAAAGGAAGAAAGTCACATATGTACATAAAATATGTTTAAGTATAATGGTATGATCATCGAAGTCAAGTTAGTATAATTTGTCTCATTTTCTGTGGATTTCACAATTAAAAACTATCAAATTTTTTATTAGCTTTCCTTAATGGCAATTTTATTATGAGGTTAGAAATGATTAGAGAAATGACATATTAGAAGGGGCTATTATAATGATTGTGATTTAAATTTGGATTGAGAAGTGCAATGTTTTGAATAAGAATCTTACTCTATTGTAAAAATTTATCATAGTTTAGTTTATAGGAAATTTCTGTTCTTTTCTTTTGGTGGTACTGGCAGATTGTATGTATATGAATGTTTGTATGATTATTATAATAGACTAGCAAATTCTACATCTAAAGTAAATTAAATTGTTTTGAAAATGTTAAACTTTCTGAAAACTATGCATCTGTTCCCTTTGAATAATCAAAGATAAATCTTCTAAAATCCATTGGAATTAAACTCAAGGTAGAAATATAAAAGGAATAGCATTAAGTAATTTTAATCATCCCAAAAGTTTACTCTACTTGGATAAATATTTGGGTGTTTCCTCTCATACTTCATTGCTACAAGGCAAAATATAACAGTGTTGAGAAATCATTCAGATTGGCTAAGATGTGCTCCTATATATGGTTTCCTGTCTTTAGACTGTCTAATTTTCTTACAATTCATTCTTTGTGGGCATTAATTCCCTGTGTGTGCTTATGGAAAAGGCATGAGTTTTTATTCAACAAATGACTTCGTTGTCACGGGGGTAGGTTGTCCACAATCAAAAAATTTTCAACATTTTAAAATTACTACTCAGTCTACTGCTAAATTCTAATTGACAATGATATTACATGACCAAATCATATTCTTTATTCAATTTCCTTTCTTATGGTATTTCTCAATGTTTTAAGACAATTATTTCTAATTTAATTCTGCAAAAGAAAAAGGTCTGTAGCCGATCAAACTGAATTTTAAGTACATTTCTTATGAGAGTATTTTCAGGTCATCTGGAGTTGAACCCAAGATACATTGGGGAAAAAAATATCGATATGTTCATTGAACACTAATGATTTTCTAAATCTCATATTTCTGTCTAGTTGGGAAGTGTGTGACATTAATTATAAAAAATTATTTCCATGTAATTCGTCTCAAATTGGATGAATAAATACATAAATATATACACAAGAGAGATTATATTGAGATTTGCTTAAATTTCATCTTATTTTCAGTGTACTGGTGCATTGGTTCAACATTGACGTATATTGCTGGGGGCTTGTTCCTTCTGATTCCATGGCTAATGATGAGGAATTTAGAATTTGACTTGCAGCAGAAAAAAGAAGCTACTGACTGAAAACATTTGCTGCTAAATGAGCACTGATTCTTCCATTATATTGAGTTCTCTTTTGGGATTCCACTTCCAGATCTCATTCTGATATTAATGTATTTTTTAATCTGAACTTGTGTGGCTCAATCTTTCATGTCAATGTGTATTTTTCCAAGCATTTAAGTATTATATCTTGTGGTATTACCAAACAGTAATTACGGATTATAAGGTGCCTTAACCATCTATTAAGAATAACTGACAGATTTAGCTTTTACTTTATATTGCATGTATTTAATTGTCGTAAATAATGTTTCTGAAAAATGTTATAGAATGTCTCAATACTTGCAAAAATTTATATTTTAATATTAAATTGTTTTGTTAAATTTTGTTTATTTACACCTTCTTCTACAGAGTTTATTCAAAATATTGTTATAATATTTATGAATTTATTTAAAATGAAGTGCTTATGAGTGTAAATTATAAGTATTGATAAATGTATTATACATATTATTGCTTTTTGAATTTTTCTATTTTACTATTCTATTGAATTTTGATTTTCTTATATATATATATACTCTGTAGTTTATTTCTTGCATTTTTGCAAAATCTCAATCTATGATGGAAAAGTCAATAAGTAAGTCACAAAATTAGATAGAGGCAATTATATTCAATGTAACTTCCTGAAATTTGTTTCAACTTTTAATATTTGCCATTTAGACACTTGTCTCTCAAGTCCTTGAAGCATAGAAGTCTTTCGGCCAACCCCTTTGACTATGGGCATCATTATTTACAAAACTTTGCCGATCCAATTGATTTTTTAGGGGTTGAAACAGATGAAAATACTGGGGGGTAAGTCAGATGGTTGGTGGTTCTTCCCATTTATTTCTTATTCATGCATTTACACATTCTTTTTGCAACTTATTTATTGACTTTCCATTGTATAGTGGTTTTCTCTTCCCAAAATAGAGTGGTCACCCATTTATGATTGCATTCATTCCCTACCAACTGTTTTCTTGACAGTAATTCAAATATTCAGTGTCAAGAAACGACTACGACGTCAAGAAAAGTACCAAACGAAGGTAAATTAAATGAAGAATCTTATTATTATCGTAAAATATATTTTTCGAATCTAAATTACGAGAAATATGACAAAACAAACGAAAATTTTGTAAAATTTCGCCGTAGTAAACAACCAGTCCCCCAGACGACCGAGGTGATTGTTGAAACCGATACATTGGTTTTCCCTTAAGAACACAGATGGATTTTAAGTCCATACCCATTTAATGGTAGGAACTAACGTCAGAATTTATGAAGAGGAAGCGATTTACTGAGATTACAGCGAATGTAAACTATGATATTTAAATAGCAGGAACAAAATTACAGCCATTTTGGAGTTTTTCTTTAACAAACCGATTTACAGAATGACATTTATACGTTCGTTTGTGGTGATCAAGATGACGAAGAAATATTACGTCTAGGAAGGGGAAGATTTTTGAGGGACAAAATTTTAACGCAAAATTTATCTTTAAAGTAGTGCGTTTGTGTGATTCTCACGAACTGCATAATGTTCGATGGAATGTCACCAAACGACGCCATAAGGGTGCGAAATTCTCATATTCAAAATACATTTCGGCGATCTTGAGTAATTTTTTTTAAGGCTTTCCCGATTACATGGAAACGTGGGACCAGGCATTTGAACCAAAGCTATATACGCCTTCGATATACGAGGTTCAGCGTTTCCATAATGATCCTTGATTCGGTGCCAGAGCTACATTTTGCATTCTACCATACATTTTAATGCCGATACACATCTGCTATATTGTTTTTATTTTTTTAATTATGGAGGAATAAGGTAATTTACATCGCATTGTGAACTCCGTTTCTCCCGCTGAAGTATCAACGAATTCAAACACACGTATACGAAGTGGGTAAGTGAGTATTATTTCTTTGGATTGTGTGTGTTTTTCGTTTCATAGTTGATATTCCTTTCCTATTACCGAGAAATTTAAAGAAAAACCAACGATTTCGTTACTCATTTGTATTCGGGAAGTTTGTTATTTGTAAATCAGGAAGATTATTTCAGAGGATCCTGTGCGTGATCCACTATGTGGTTTCTCATGCCTCCTTTTCTGAGCCCATAATATAAAAAACCACCTGCATATGTTGGTAAACAGAACGGAATAAATTTCCTGTTGAAGGTTAATATTTCAATGGTCTAAAAACAATTTTGTGAAATCGACAATAGTTAGGTATCATGCAGCGTTAGAATAGAAGTCCTGATTAAGTCTTATACTGGAAGCTGTCCGCTTCCTAATTGAATCTGGACCAGGGAACTTTAATAACTCTTATTTAAGAAATGAACGGGATACACTGAACCTTCTTCGATACTATTCCCTGTTATTTTTCTGCACTAGAAATTTAGAGGAGATGTTCCCGTAACATGCAATGATAACTACCGAAATTTGTATGGGTTCGACTACAGATCATGTATTGCATCCCTCTTAAGATATATCTTCTCAAGACATGGAGTCGAACTCGACAATGTTTTATTGCAAATTGATTATCGTATCCTGGTATGATGATAGCATATGTGAATTATGTGCATCTTAGCACTTTCAAGTTTCCGAAATAATACGAAGTTCTCCTGCAGGAGATTTTAACCCCACCGGATTTAAATAATTTCTAATGAATAATGTAAAATATAATTTATTTGTGGAATGGGAGTAATAGAAAACAATTGTTTTGGAATATATCAGTAAAGGTGTGCCTGGGACCTATTTCGGTCTTTAAAGCTCCTTTATCTTCTGCATTCGTATAAAAGCAACTTAAACCATATTATCAATTACATTAAATGCATACAAATAAAATCTTAGAGTTATTTAGATGTATTTATAAGTATTTATCAATCAAACATTATAAATATCAATCCTGGTTTATTTTCATTGAATGAAAGCTTAAATTCATACCTATATACAAATGGAGAGAGTGGGAGACGGAGGGTTTTGAACCCTTATATTTGCTTCTAAAACCTTTGGAGAGGATAATTTCACTTCTACACAAATAGCATTACTAATTTAATCCTACATCTATTTCCCCATTGAGAATCAATGGGCAATTCAGCTAGTATTATTTATTTTAAAATATAGTTTAAGCAATCACATTTTTGTATCATCCATTACGTAGTCTATAAAAACATCATTTTAGTTATTCTGCATATAAATATGAGAAGACTGCATACATTTATTTTTAATTTTTAGGAAAGTTTGTTCTCTGCAATAAGTTATAGTCTGAAATAAAAATGAATAGCCAAGTAGGCAGTGAGTTTGCCTTTGGTGTAAGTGGTCCTTGGTTTGATTCCCAGTGGGAGCTCAAATGTACTAGGTATTGGAAGCATTTTTAACTTTTTAGAATTTTAAATATTATGCAGGAAACAAATTTACCATATTTTCATTAATAAACTCAATACCACATTTAAATAATTTTATAAATAACAAAAGAAATTTAAGACTAATTGAGGAAGAAAATAGGAAATATTCTTGGATAAACTGATGGTTTTATACTGCAAAATGGAGAAGTTCTCTCTCTGTGAATATTCAAGAGAGCGGCCATTGAAGAAGTAATGGAAATAACTTGACACAAAAGTAATTACTACAGAACAGTAAAATGAGATGAAAAACAGGATTAATTTGATGCCAATTACAAATAAAAAAATGAATTATGAAAAATATATATAAAAAAGCAAATAAATTAGAAATATCAAGATACACAAAATTAATCGTAATTAAGAAATAATAATTGAATAACTTATCTTTGAATAACTGCGATAAAGTTTTTAATATCAGCTAATGGTGTATTTGGAAAAAGAAAGTGAGACAGTTATTAAGAAAGGTAGAATGGGATAGGGCCAAAATGAGCGTTGATGGAGGAAATAGAAATTTTGGGGGTGAAAAGATCCAAAATATATTTCAGTTGCAAGTCTGAATGAAAGGAACAAAAATGAACCAAGCTTATATTTTCTATGAGTGTCTAGTTTGAAATAGTTGTCATGTGGAACACAAAATACAATCTCCTCCAAATGAATACCATTACACACCAGATATAAAGTAATTTAAATTCTTGAGTGCTGCACACCCAGCATACAATTAATTTCTAAGGGTTATAGTGCATCATATATTTAGTAATATGCCTTAAAATGCTCATTAAATGTTTTAATACTATCGCATTTTTTAGAAAAAGCCTGAAGGTTGGTAAAAACTCTTTTTTCCTAATTTGAAGTGCTGAGAATGTCTTATGTTCGTTCAAACACAGTAAATTTGTTTTAAAATATTTTAACTATTATAAATTATACTGCTAAATTTTCCACAACATGTTTAAAGCTCTGAATATTATTTCATCAAATATCAGCAGTGAGTAATATAATTTAATATGTTGTTATTTTCTTTGAAATATATTGTTGTGTGCTATGGTTTGGAAGGATCACCTAGACATAAAGAACCACTTTCAAAAAAAAAGAAAGAACTTTAATCCTGAAGAACGAAATTCAAATAAACAGAATCTTCTTAGTGGTCATTGTCCTTCCTTTTATCCTCAAAGCATCTAAAGGCGCTCACATACCACAATATTTATAAATTATGCAGGTCTTGTAATTCCATGAAATTTAAAATTTTCCACATAAACCAACTCAACAGAATGAGAAGGCATACAACTGATAATTTGCAAATTTCACATACTTTGAATAAATTTCACATTGGAAAATCAAATGCATAACAGCTGGCAGAAGAAGCAATGAAAGCTCATTCTGAGTGATTATTATCATTATTTATTAATTTATTATTATTTTATGGTAATTTTTATTTTGTTAGTCTTCTTCTCTTGTCTTAAACACCAATTGGATTCACTTGTATTCAGTGAATCTCTAATTAGCAAATCTGTATTATATAATGTTTCAGGGACGAATTTTATAATTTTATGAGTAGTAATAGCGTTGAGGATAGCTGGATAGAGTTCCTTCGTATACTTAAAGAAGGCTTAGCTAGGTTCGTCCCAATTAAAACCGTGAGGCAGCGTAAGGAACCACATTGGATGAAACCTAAATTGCGGGCGTTGCATAGGAGGCAAAGGTTCTTACACACACGGATGAAGAGGCTAGAGAAGATCGGAGTTGACTTTGAAATTGAGTGACAGAAATACATGGAGGTACGAAAATTGGTTAAGGAGGAATTGCAGAATGAGTTTCTGGAATATAGATCTAAAACCCTTTTTGAGTCTTTAGGAAGCGACCAGAAGGAGTTTTGGTCATACGTCCGAGAATCTTGAGGTCAGTCTTCAGTATCTAGTCTTGTTAATGACGAGGGACTAACAGTTAGTTTCGGTAGGTAAAGCGAACTTACTTAATCGACATTACCAGGAAAGCTTTACTTTAGACAATGGACGCACGAGCGATTTTTGTATTAGGGTTGTTTCGAAGATGGGGCCGATAGAGTTGTCAGTGGATGGAATAGGAAAGCTGTTGCGACAGGTTGACAAGAAGAAAGCGCCAGGACCGGAAGGTATACCATCGCTCGTTATTACAACACTGGCGTATGAGCGTTCTCCCTTTCTTTTCGTATTTTATAGGAAAACTTTGGATGAATGCGTTGTACCAACGTCATGGAGAAGAGCGCATATCACCCCAATTCCTAAGAAAGGGCGTTCCTCGAAACCGGAAGACTATCGTGCCATATCCTTAATGTAAATTTTTTGTAAGATAATTGAACATATTATTGACAGTTCAATAATGCATTTTCTAGGTGATAAGGGGGCAATTAGTGAATGTCAACACGGTTTTCGTAAGGGTAGGTCATGCGATACCCAGTTAGCCCTTTTTGTGCACGACTTAATTAAGGCTGCTGATAAGGGTTTTAGCACAGATGCCGTATTTTTAGATTTTAGAAAAGCTTTTGATAGAGTTTCACATGTAAAAATAATTCATAAATTGATGGCTTATGGGATTAATCAGTAAGTTATTGAATGGATAAAATGTTTTCTAGGAAACAGATCGCAGCGAGTTGCGTTGGACGGAATTTTTTCTGATGTGGTTTGCGTCACATCCAGTGTTCCGCAGGGTAGTGTATTAGGTCCTATTCTGTTCCTAAATTATATCAACGATATAGTGGATATTGTTCGATGAAAGGTTAGGCTATTCGCAGATGATACTGATATTTATAGAGAGATAGCAAGTCCAGATGACGTTGTTTGCTTACAGAACGATCTGAACGTTATTTTAGGTTGGTGCAGTATTTGGAAGTTAGATTTGAACGTAAAGAAGTTAGCTATGAATGTTACCCGCATACCGTATAATATTTCAGTTGCAGTTCGTGAAGCATCATGAATATCTTGGTATTACGCTCAGTAGTAGTTTTTCCTCCAAAGAGCATATTCAAAACGTAGTAGGTAAAGCGAATAGGATGCAAGTTTAGCTAGTAGAATCCTAAGGGGTTGTAACCACTGCAATTTGCAACATTTGCGCGAAGGTCATATTCTTACCGCCAAAGATCTCTATGAATGGGCTAAATCAAACATTAAGGGAATGTCCTTTTCTTATTATTCCAATCACGACCATCAAAAACAAGAAGAGCTCCTTAAAGAAAGGTTTACCGTTGCGCGACCAGTAACAGGGACGTTATCTATACACGCATGCATACCATTTCAGAGAGACAAAGCTTCATTTAAAACTTACTGCTTGAATAAAGAAAGCTACAAAACTACAATTTATAATTAATAACCTAAATGTGTGAACTTTTTATTGTTGTTCTAACGTGTTCATTGTTATTGTTATGATAATGTGTGTTTTTCATTATATATTGAATGGCTATTAATTTATACTCAAATTTCTGAAAACTGTACCCCTATAAAATAATATGAAATACACTGTGGTATTAAAAATAATTCATAAGTCTGGTTCAAGTTCCTTCTAATAACATGTGTTTTTAGAATAGCTACGATATTCTATCGGATTTCCAATTTCTATAGTTCTGATTAGTAATTATTTGTGAAAACTTATTGTCGTAGAATACTATTACACTTACTGCGACTTATGATTAAGCTAAAGTGTAGAAGCTACGTGTAGTGTAGATCTACGAAGCTACAACTAGGCTTATTACGAACTTAAGCGAGCGCGTAGCCGTACGAAGTGTGAGGCGCGCGCGCGACGAGCACCGCTCAATGCACTTAATTTTTTCAATATGTTCTTGTTGCTGTTCCACTTACAAAAATGTCTTTATACAGGAAAAAGAGTGATACATTTGATGGTGTATTTTAAAATCCCCTCTTTGGAGGCCATTGTGGTTAAATGTTGCATTAAATAATTTGTCACTAATTTTAAACAAATTTATAAACAATATGTGAAAATTTCATTGACAACATTTCAAAGATATATTTAATCACTATCCAAAACGGAACACATAATTCCAGTAACAGTTTTATTAAAATGTTATAGCCCTTAGAAATAACACTTGTTTGATGTTTTTTTGCAAAAATTCGAAATTTTAAAAATTAATAACTTTGCACAAAATTTTTTCTGAGCTGTAATTTTGTCACATAGGTTTTACCATAGAAGTACGCAAGTAAATAAAAAAACATCGATTTAAAAAAACAGAGGTCAATTTCTGTCCGATTTCCCGTGGAATGGCCCGAACGTACTCTGCCTGAATCTATCTAGTAATTTAAATCTTTAATTGAACCTTCTTTCTCCTAAAGATTCCCATCCTGCCTCCTGAAGCATCTGAGTAACACCGATTTATCATCGCAATTTTTTCGAAACGTATTGCCTTTGTTGTATCTTTTATATCTTGCGAACACTACATGCATACTCGATGTGAGGCCTAACTAGCGCAAAGTTTTTCTTTGCTTTTACCGACTATTGACGAAGCCTAATTTCTTAAGAGCTCGCCCACATATATTATAAATGTGGGTACCACAAGTTAAGTTATTTTTGAGGGTTACTCCGAGATATTTTACCGAATCGACAGTTGATAATGTTTTCCTTCGAAGGCTATATGAATTATGATAGGCAAAGAATTTTCTTTCGAAAAAATTAACTACCGAACATTTGTCTACGTTGAGTTACAATTGCCAGTTGTCGCACCATTTGACAATTTTATCTAAATAATTCTAAGGCTTAATCTACCGTCATTACTTTTTATTTCTCTGTAAATAACCGTGTAGTCCGCAAATATTCTAACGTTACTGTCGATGTGTTCATTAAGGTCATTAATGTATATTAAGAATAATAATGGTCCGATTACGCAGTTTCAAAAATGTTCACGGGTGAAAACTCGGCAATTCATTCAATTTTCGCTTTTAACTTTGTTGTTTCTGCTATAAATGCATAAAAATTTCACTGTTGTGTTGATAGAGTTATTTTCATTCAGATTTCATCAGAAATTAAGTTTGAATCGGTCTATGTACGCTACGAATCTTAATTATACCCGTCCGAATCCGTAGCTCCGCGTAAAGGTGACCCGTCGCGAACTTCTTCGCTTACGGCAAATTACATTGAGTTTTTCCCCCGTAAGCCCTCCATACTCACTGGAGTCTTGAAACGGACAATACATAACATAAAGCTTAAAACACTAAAACTTCTAACATTTTATTGCTTTCTTTTTCTGAGTCTGACACTATGACAATGCCATTCGCAAACCTTATACAATGAATTCTAATTCCATTACTTATCCTTTTGTTTCTTTGTTTCATAATATTTATACTTTCGTCAATGTATGAATTATAAAAGAAATATAGTTTATTGAATTTCCTTTTGCTGTTTTTGCATTTACTCCATCTAATTCTGATGAATGATATATCTATCTTTCCTTTTTACATATGAGAGAAAAGTAGAACAGTCACCCTACTTGCTAGAGAGGCTGGTTCTTTATATCCTCAAAATTATACAGTTCTTTTGCTCTAATTCTCACAATTTCTCTCAAAATCTGAAACAGTATTCCACTGCCAAAAGAAGAATTTCCTTTCAATTCAATTTCTTTTTGTTTTCCATTTGTCTAGAATTATTATGACCAATATTCTAAATTTAATTCGGCAAAAAAGGTTGCAAGCAATCAAAATTAACTTAATACAGTGGTACCTCGAGATACGAGTGCCCTAACATACGAGATATTTGAGATACGAGCCGTCGAGCGAGCGAAGTTTTGCCTTGAAATACGAGCAACACTTGAGATACGAGGAACGGCCACAGGACCCACCAGTTCGTGCGTTTGCGCCAATGCGACTGCAAGATCTCATATACCATTCGGAACACCCCACAGCCTTTAAGTCACATAAGATTTCAAAAGAAAACCGGATGTCTCATAATAGCATTTTCAAGTTGTCAGAGTTGAACTGATGACACTTTGGGTAGAAAAATATTGATATGTGCATTGGACCTTTAATGAATCCCTGGATTTTATACTTCTATCTCGTTAGAAAATGCTTTAAATTAATTTAAAAAATTTTCTTCCATGTATATCTTATTGGAGTTGCAAACATAAGATAAATAAATACATAAATACTAGTAAATTCCCCATCAAAAATAGAACTTCTGCAAAAGAAACACTGCAAAATATTTCTGAAAATGTTACCTGCAGTTTGCAAGGGATTATTTTTGACATTCCTTGAGGTAAACCCAAAATATTTTTGTGGAAGTAAAAATGAATTTTAATAGTCCCTCTTATACTCGAATCCTATAATTTCGTACTGATGGTTCATCAGAAAGTGCAATAAATTATTGTTGAAATAGTTCCTCTGTTTTTTACAATGGGAGATACGTCATTGTTAAATACATTCACTGAGGTGTTTCTTGAGGAAGATTACATAATTTTTCAAAATTTTAATCTAATAACCCTTATCACTAGCTAGAGTCACTGATGAAAAGAACTATGGAAGTTGCGAAAGTGTTTGAAGTACACATTGCATCTCTGTTGAGGAATGTGCCTGAAAAATGTGAGTGGAACCACAGATAACTTAAAAATGTTGTTGATTCCAATCCATTCCAGGAGCCAATAATACACACCGAAAAAATTACAAATATAAACAACAGAAAAAGAAATAAAATCATAATACATTTGATACATGCGATAATGCCAATAATTATAAGCTTCTTTAGTGATTCTCAATATCTGGAAAGGATGAAGTTTTCATTAATTTATCCATAGCGTACAGAATAATGAACGATAGAGATTAGATGGCTGGTGCGGAAAGGCACAAGTGGTACTGAATTCTTATAATTATTCAAAATGCGCACTCAAA
Source organism: Pachydiplax longipennis (assembly GCA_036926295.1). Taxonomy (NCBI): domain Eukaryota; kingdom Metazoa; phylum Arthropoda; class Insecta; order Odonata; family Libellulidae; genus Pachydiplax; species Pachydiplax longipennis. The sequence goes on along the minus strand of JAVFKF010000040.1, from coordinate 2,099,095 downwards.
GAGATAATAGGCCAAACGACCCCTGAATAATTTAAATAAGATGAATGACCTTTAACACACAATCTCCAGTTCGTAGCACCATAGAATAAGGTATAGTGGTACAGCCTTACGGGATAATGTGATATGAATTTCTTACGCGCCTTTTCTCCGATAGATGTCATTGGCGTGCTGGCATTCGAGTATTCTTATCTTATCAAGGTCATTTCACACAGAGACTTTGAGGACCAGAACCGGCTGCGAAATATTTCTACCTCTAGTTGGCAGAGTTCTTATGAATTCGTTTCCCAGTAAGGAGCATGGCAATTTTGCGAGAAATTAGTTAGTTGATTTAAAATATCTTTTCTGATGTAAAAATAAACGATACATCGAGTGGTAAAATTTATTTTTCAATATCTTTTTAAATAAAATTTATAAAAATTATTTCGTTGCATTTTTCGATTTTCCAATTTCATCTTTATCACGCTGTTGTGGGAAAGCGGTTCTTTCATTCGACACAAATATTTTCGTACCTTACTTTCTGAACCAGTAAACCTATTTTTATATTACTTTGTTCAAACGCTTCCTATAACATGTGTAAGATTCTGCGAACCAAAATTTTCGAATTATGCAAGGTAAAAATTGATCGCCATCTACATTTCGTACCGTAAGAGATACGTTCTTATGCTGTGAATGAAAATTAAAGAAAGGTATCATTTCTGGTGAAGGAATTATGACCTTATTTGTCTTGATAAAAAAAGGGATTTATGAATATTTAAGTTTGTTGATATATTCCGCGCGCCGAAATCTCGTTAATTAACGTGATTATTCTACGGTGTCTGATGGACGCCATTTTCGCTTTTTCATATTTTGAACGTGATGATTTGCCATACTTTTATTTAATAGACTTTTTCAAAAGGATAAACCAGAGCAAGGGGCCATAGTGAACATGTTTACATGGGTTCTGCTCGAGAATTTTTCGAAGGATGGTAAATAAAAGGACCGGTGTAAACATCAATTAACCACGAATCTCAATTCAAACATCGTAAATATTGGAAAATGAGCGAGCGTATGAGAAATCGTGACGGAGAGTTAATCAAAGAAATTGGACTAGATGATCGAGTAAGTAAAGTTGGGATTGGAAAAATCTATCACAGAAAAACTAACACACATTCAAAGAAGCACAGAACGAAAGCAGAGAGCATCTCTGTTTTCTTACATGTATATCAATTATAAATTTGTTTAAAAAAGACTTAAAATCAAATATTAACAATACTTTTGCCGCTTCCGTGTTTCTCTTCCTACGATAGTTTCCGATTCATATATCCAATCGTTGCGGAAAGAAAGATTAAAATATTAAGAAAGTATTCTACAGCGCAATTACAATAACAATTGATGATGTCCTCCTTGCCCAATAAGCTAACACGGGACTGATTCATCACAAAAAAATCACCGGGTATCAAATTATCTACGCGAGGATTCACTTATTATTTATTATTAGCAGAATAGTACAAAATGTAACAATAATTTTCCTTTGTTTGCGCCTACATGTTATTTTTCATTCTTAAATCAACAAAGAACTACTTATGGATTTACCTTGCCATCAATATGCTTTTAGTCGCTTACTTCAGAGGTTCACGCAAAGGACAGCAACAATAATCCCTTTTGGAAAAATAGACGTGAGTAAGTAAGTTTGGCTACATCGGAACTGGTCCTTGTATTCTGCTGAATAGTACGGAATATCTTCCTACCACAATATTTTCCATCAATGGTTCACCACCCAAGCAGAAAACATTATTAAAAATATTCACATAATGATATATATAGTATCAGAAACACGAACGTAACTATATGTAAGCAACAATTATTGCTTCTATCATAAAATGAACTACACTGACTCATCTCATGAAATATCTAATCAAATAAAGCTAATTAATTAAATTCATAATTAAATGTTATAAAATGTTAGGGAATATTTTAATTGGCAGAGATTTTATTCTGAACGGAGAAATTTTTGAAAAGATTCGGAGTGACAAAGCCCATTCAAACAGAGCATTATGACTCCAGCTAATACATGGCCTAATTTATTTTCAAAAAATGTCCCTCAACTAAGTATTCTGACAGGGCGCAAATATTTTTGTTGCAGCCGAACGATCTACTCCATCGGAGAGACTGCCATCAGAGAAAATAAATAATTAATTTGATGCCTTGAACAGCAAAAGTAATTACCCAAAACAGCCTAGTTTTTTCAGGAAGACGTTGAAACTTGGTAATGTTGCAGGAAGGTTTGTGAATAATGAGAGATCGTAAGAAAAAGATTGAAGTTGTCCCCATGTTTCGATGGTATACTATAAATTCGGTTCTGGAATTATGTCATCCAATGGGTAGTTAAGGTATTACCATGATCCCTTAGGAAACCATTTATCAATAATTAGACAAAAAGGGAGGATTCAATTGAAATTTAGGATTAGTTACAGTCAGGTTTCCTTTAAAACTTTTCCGAAATCATCAAGGTACGATTTAGATGTGGATCGAGTCCTTGAGCAATGAAGAAAAAACAGCGATCTATATATGACGGAAAGAATCGAATCGGATGAGCGTGTTCCTCGTATTGTGCGACTCTTCAACGTTTCTTACTTCTCCAGATACGTGGCTCAAATGCTACATAAAAAGTCTTCATACCAAAATATCTGGAATTGCGGACAAGTCTCAACTTCTTATACTTCAAAAACCCTTACCCGATCATCTCAACTGGTCTCTTGTTTCCTTCTGAGAATATACTATCAATTACTAGACTGGAATTTAGTGTGTTTAAAGAATATTTCCCAGAAATACCCCAACAGAAGAATATCATGTGATTTTGATATTATTGTTTTACTTAAAATATCTTTTCTAAATTCAAGAGAAATTGTGTACTCAACCTAGTAAATTGAAGATGTTTTCAATATTGTCTTTTGAATTTAGATTTAATTCATATCTATTGCATCATCATATATTTTGTGGTTGACGAGTATGAATGCTCTAATTAAGTGCATCGACATCTTTCTTATTTCGATACAATACCTGTTGATTTAGTGGGGAAATTCAAATACAACACACTTACTGCGAATTTTTGGACTCGAAAAGGAACATTAGATATTCTACTATATATTTACCCAACGAAAAGCACATTCAGTCGCTTCATTATTTTGAAATCATATTGACATCCGATGTAATGTGAGGAACAGTGTCTTGTTTTGACCAGGACATGAGGGTAAATTCCCCCAATCAACTTTTAATGTTTCCTTTTCTGAATGAAGAGGTTACATTGAGTAATTTCCGCAAGATTCACATGTAAAAGAAAAACATTTCAAAGACAATAATAAAATGACTTTCTTCCGCTCTTTACAGTAACAGCAGCTATCAACATGAATTACTGAGGAAATCATTAACTTAGTTAATTAAATACTTTAAATTTTAATAACATGTAAAAGTGGGAGAAAACCATATCTCTCACTTACTGTCGCGTTGCTGCTTCAACGTAGTTGTTGAACCACATACGGCGCTTTTCATTTTTGAATTCAATAAAAATTTGAACACAGAAAAACAAGAACTTATCAAATGAGAGATGTACAAAGAAACGACTATGTAGAGGGTAATCACAGACATACATCAATCTTGAATAAAAAATGATCATTTAAGTGAACACATAGATCCAAATGCTTAACAAATATGCATGTTGAAACAGCAGGATAGAGACACAAGCGTGATTTATTCTTATCAACTCTTTTAAATGTTTCAAAATTAGGTAATTCCTGTTACGTTTCTTCGCTATCTCAATAAAATAGTCCTCTCCAGCAAAATCACGAGAGAAACATTTGCAAGTTGTTACTCCGTCTTGAAATCGGAATATCTAATTGAGGGATCAAAGGAAAGAAAAGAAGGCAACTTCCAGTGCACCCTCAATTTACTTTAATTCTAGTGTATGTGAGGACAGCGGATGCTTCTTTCGAAAACTGAACAATAATCACAATAAGACATCTTTGGATAAGTTAGTGTTGAAATGTCATACATGGTGTGATTTGAAGATTTCTTATGGAAGGAAGATTTAATGACATGCGATCATGAACATTTTTATTGGCCATCAAGTTAAGGAGATCATTGCAAGCGATTGGAAAATTAGACGGTTTGGATATCCTCATTATTTGACACCACTAGCGCAACCATTTTCGCCTCCGAAATCATGTTCTTATTTTGATGTCATATTCAACTCTAAGGATTTTGACTTCCACAGAATATGAATTCAGTATTTTCTCATAGAACTTCCTGATAGAAGTACGATTATACTACGAAAATAAACAGGCGACTACATCTCTAAATGCATTTTCCCCAAAGCTCTCTGAATTCTCATATATTTTTCCAGGACTACGCCTCAAAATCTATTACAGCAAGATTAATCATATAGGTGAAGATTGGATGAAATGAGGCAAATTTTAACACCGGGAAAAATCGTGCTTCTTGAAAGATAGACCCAAATACATCGGTTCAAAGAAAATTGTAATCTGTTTCCATATCCTTGAAAGTATCACTTTCTTGTTTTTCCTTCGGCTATGACACTACTTAACTTCGATTAAATCGCACTGTGCTATAAGGAATCAAACTAAATTAAAAATTGTCTAGTCCGAGGTAGATATATTTTATTTATAAGTAGGAATGCCAAAGTAATTTTAAGTAGACCATGATTTGCCGTCAAATTGGTAGGAAAGCCTTTTAATAGTAATTTTCGATGAAAGTTCTACCATTCATGTCCTACACCATCAATGATTCGTGCGAAAACGCATAGCTAGACTATAAGTCATTTAGCTAATAATTACTAGAATGTTAAAGTTATCCAAAATGGTAGAAATAAACTCCAGAGCACGATCATTTCGCGAGAATCTCCCACTTAATTTTGGCCGCCTTTGCTCGATTTCGTTGCCAAGGCTCGGATGTAAAAATCGAAAGCTTCTGTTTAAGATATCATCCCGAAGTAAACAGTCCTTTGCTTTATTTATTTCACGGCATGTTCTTTGTCACGCGGGAAACAAAAAAGTTTTAGGCGTCACATTAATTGGGCTGCACGACCGAAGTATTCCAAGTATATTCCGCATAAATATTTTTTTACTAAGTTTTGGTTCCTCAAAAGTAAACCTCGTATAATTTTTATGCGTACTGATGATACACAGAGCAATCGTGTAAAAAACAAGCATCTTATATTGGATTCGAAGAGAGTAACGGCAGTTATAAAAACAATCACGATTGATAAATGCACACCTCATTTGCTCTGCACAATATTTTAATCGCTATAAAAGCATAAAATCTTCGCTGTAGCATTGATAAAAATCATTCTTTTTAAAATCTCATAAGAACTGAAATTCCCCATGACTGAAGAGTGGGCTCAGATCAAATTCAAATTGTGAACGTGGAGCTCAAATACCGTAGTGACATCTCAGAATCGTGTCCGTCAAAATCTATATCGAACTAATACAAGAAGGCTGTTTATATCACGCTTGATCCAACCAGAATTATCGCCACAAGTCATTGATTAACCCGCTTAAGACGGGGTTTTCTCACGAATTCGGTCATACGAAACATGCCAATAGATATAAAGCGGTCTGCTTCCCGTTTAAAACGCGGATTATTGTCTAACTTAGGATTTTCAGCCATATAGAGCAATTGCCTTTCATATTCTTATTTAACAATCACTACGATTTATATATTTATTTATTTATCTGCTTTCAGTATAACTGGTAAAAAATACATGACAAGCAACGACAAAATAACTGTCTATATTCAATTTCCTTTCTTTAGGTACTAGTATCGATTTCGCAGGACCATTATTCCTGATTTCACTGTACTAAAGAAAAAGTCTATAACCGATGAACGATAATAAAAATGAACATTTCTTTTCTTTCTTAAAATTTATTATAAGGGTATTTTCGAGTCATCTGGAATCGAACCAAAGATACACTGCGCAAAAACTATCGATATTTAATACACAATTATGCATATAACTATTTCTTGAATTTCTATCTCGTCAGGAAGTAGTGAAATTGATTACCGAAGAATGGCTTACATGCATTTCTTTCGAGAAATGCTGAAATCGGATAAATAAATAAACTAATATATAGACAATGGTGTTTATTATATAAAATTTTAGAAAGCAGTCGCTATTTATGATTGTGAAATCCTAAATTACTTGAATGCAAGCTCATTTTACGTTCTTAGGATAGTCGCTAACTACCTTAAATGGAAGAATATCGCTTACGAAGGTTACTTACAAAGGGATTACAAATTGAGCATGTTATTTATTATTATTAATAAGTCAAATAGTAAGTATCAAGGAAAGAATTTAACGAACGAAAAGAAAAATTTAATGAAAATATACCGGAGAACATCGCGTTCTTTCGTGCATGCTCGGCTAGCATGAGTGTGTATTGCGGGGTTGCCCATACTCCGGTTATCAATTTTCAATTATTTATTGCAGTAAAACTAAGGCCCATGCAGACGAACGCCGTTACACTTTTTCATTGCTCTACTTCCTGCAACACTGAAAAAATTTTCATCGAAATCCCTCTCTGAGGTGAAAGTCTCTCCTTGTTAGTGCGAAAAGTAGAATAGAATGGTATGAATGCATTATGCAATTATCACGAGACTAGGCTCAACAGCCCAAAAACACTTTTTCTGCTTACTTCGATGTATTTACTTGTTTAATTGCGCTTAGAAGAGACTTCTTAATCTAAGTTCTTTCCCGAACAAAAAGTGATTACATAGTTCGGCTCCGACAGGATTGTTCTGCTTCGCCATATCTTCATTTAATTCTCACAAATTTCAAAAGAGGAGAGAGGACTGGCTATAAAGGGTCGCAGTGCATCTTGGGAAGGAGCAAAATTTGAGCGGCATTCATACCGCATCTTCACCAAGATGGCGAATTGGCTTTATTGTGTGTCATTGATATTTAGGTAAAAATAGCTCTCATTTTCTACATGAAAATATTTGGTAAGATTCCTCGGACGCGTTTATTGCTCTGGTAGAGATTTCCTTTAAAACTTGAAATAATTCGCATTTCATCTCCTTTGCTCTGATCGTTTTCTCATTAATCCAAGTCAGTTTAAATTTAAATTTGCACTATATCTCGGAAATGGCATGAATCTTAAATTATAAAATCTCGCATATTATACAATTCCAATGTATTGAATCTCTTTCCTTAGTTACCAATTTCAATGGGGTGTGCATTCCATTATGGAATTAATCGTTGGCCTCCAAAGAAAAGCAAAAAAAAGTGCCTCGGGTGAGAGTTTTATTCACCAGATAAGCTGCTACGCAATTTTCTACGAATGTCGATTATTTAAAAGAAAACTTATTTCTATTCTCTTGAATTAATAATTTAATTTTATCTCGTCTTTAATTTAACGCCTTTTATTTATCTATTAATCTTCTATCTCTCTTCTTTAATTTTGCGCGAAACAGCCTTTTTATTAATTAATTAAACATCTTTATACCTTTTTAAATGTAGCCCAAAATTCATTTTTACTTAACTATTTAAGCAACTTCCCTCTTTGACTCAAAAATGCTTTTTTATTATTCTAATTAACTTCTTTCTCCATTACTTAATGCAGCCAAAAAGTGCTCTTATCTGTTCAATTTCCTTCTCTCTCTCTTTAATGAAGCAAAAAAGGCCTTCATATTTCTTGTTCAAACTTCTTTATCTCTTCTTTAATTTGTACCAAAAGTGCCTTTTCTATTAAACTTATTTCTCTCTTCTATAATGTGCCCAAATGTGCCTTTTTATTTTTCTCTTTCCTCTCTATTTTAACGTGGCATATGTTCTCATTTTCTTAATGTTACATGAAAATTCTAATTTAAGTATTTGTTAATCTTGTACATGAATGCAGGCCAACATTGCCTCTTATTTATCTATTACCCTTCATTCTCTCTTTCTTCATGTGAACTAAAAGTGCCTCTTTTTTTAATCTTTCCCAAAAAATGTTTCTACTTATATGTTAATCTTCTTTCTTCCTTCTTTAATTTGGCTCAAAAATGTCCTTTTTACTTTTAAAACTTATTTCTCTCTTCTTAAATGTGAACCAAAAATACCTTAAATTATCCTTATACCTCATAAGTTATAAAATACCTTATAATTATCGACTAAACTTCTTTCTCTCCTCTTTGATATTTCCCGCCATTTTATTTATCTATTAAACCTCCCTTTTTTTAAGGAAGTCCCAATAATGCCTTTTATTGATATGTTCTTTCTCTCTTCTCTAATGTGACCCAAATTTATATTGGCTATGTAACTATGTTCACGTCATGAAATTCCTTTTCAATTTTTCTCACTTCTTTAATTTTGCCTTAAGACGGCTATTATATGCCTGTTTTTTGATTGGTTTTCGTATGCCTTTTAATTTATCTAATTACATTCTTTCTCAATTCTTTAATGTGGTCCATAAATGCCTTTTACTTTAGTTGTTTTCTTTACTTATTGCCACCTCAGTTGGACAGTAGTTTGTGGGCATGAATTAAAATGCATTGAACGATAGAGTAATTAAGAGTTCATTTTAAGCCGAGTAAAATAGACTGCAGTATAAAGTAGAGTTGAGTACAATGTAAGATGCAATCTGTAACACAATAATTAATACAATAATTAGTGCAATAATTAATAATTGTTATAAAGCTAAAATACCCCCGCTATATTCATTTATAAACAATAGTAAATACATTTAAAAAATCAGGGTTCCTTCCGCGGTTGTCCCTGGTGCAAATTCCACATCTTTCGAGTGGAAAATATTTGATTAATGAAAAGTGCGCGCGTTGAAAGGGTCTCGATATCGCTCAGTGCTCGTCGGAGTGTCGTAGGAGACGGTCGCTTCCTTCCGGTGAGTCCACACGTATACTTACGAACAAACCTCTCAATCGAATAATATTTATATTTTTCAAACGGAAGAGTACTCCGTCGAATGTCATCCAGGAAACAGTATTTGAAAGAAGTATTTCAGCCAAAAAGCGCAGTTTTTGCTTTGAAAATCCCAATTTTGCTCTACTTCTCGCAACAACACTTGTTTTCTCCATTTGCGGGGAAGATTAAGTAGAAAATTTATTCACGGCTTTTTGATTTTTATCTTCTCTTCTGTCGCATTTTGCTCGACAACATCAGTCGGATTTCAGTAAAAAGGCGTTTGAAAAGGAATGAAGAGATTTCGCGGCGTTGAAATGCGCGGAGCCATCTTGAACTATAGAAACACCTCGGATTAAAATTAGTGTGTATACGACCTTAATTGTATTGCGAAGCAATTTTGGAATGATGGACGCATCCATTCAGTCCTGGTTAAAAGTTTAATATACATATTTTTTTTCTTACATAGGTTAGAATTCCTCAAGAATACTCGTGGGATTTAAACAAACACACACACACATGTGTGTTTATTTATTCTATATATGTATATATTTACTCCTCTGATGTCGTTAACTCTATAAAAAGATACTTGGAAGCTAATTTAAAAAATTAATTTCAGACACTTCCCGACAAGATAGAGTTAAAAAGTTTAGAAATTCGAGGTTCGTTGGGCCATTACAGATCGATATTCATTTACCTAAGGTATCCATAATTCGATTCTAGACGGCTCGAAAATGCTCTCATATGGAATGCACGTAAAGTGCTTTTTGACCGATTGCAAACCTTGTATATATATATATATATATATATATATATATATATATATATATATATATATATATATATACACACACACACACACACGTACATATATGTATATATACCAGTACACAGAATACATAACGATGATTATAATAGAAGAGATTGTTGATCATCCATTGATCCTTTTTAATTGTGGATATTTCACTCATTTCGATGTCAATTCCTTTCGACTGGTGTTTCGCCACAAATGTCATCTGCGAATGGCACCATTGTGTACTCGCCCCCTCACTCAACTTCTCTAGAAATTCTTCTTTTCTGTTGTCTCACTGATCATTGAAACACGTTGCCTTTTCATTCCAACAGTCTTAAATTTAAACATATGGTCTGAACATTTCGTTTTAGTTGTTTATAATTTTATTTTCGTTGCTTATCGAGATGTTTATTTTTCCCACCCCAACTGGTTACCTTTGACTACAAGTAGTTTATAATTCGGAGTTTCCCTTCGCACTTCCATAGAATTTTGTATATAGTCTTTTATATATCCATCGCGAATATATCGTAAGTAAAAGGTAAATCCAATAAAACTAACAATAATCAGTTATTTTGAGAGGCGTTTTAGAACTATTTTCACCATATATTTGTACGAGGATGGACCCAATAGAAATGTAGTCAGAGGGACGGTTCATACATAACACAATTTTACTGATATTTTCACACCAACAAGTATAGTTCTGAAACAAAACTCGTGGTGAAAGTCCATTTTATCAATTTTTCATCAGCCGAAATTTCTCCGTTCTTTTATTTATCGAAGAATATAATTGAACCTTACGTAATTATTACTGCGACTACAAGTATTTCTATTCCTCGTCACATTGCAATCACGGTTTGCTTTATCTTAATGAGCGTATCAGAAAGCACTTAATAGGAATGAGATTTGTTATGCTACTATAGCGACACACAGTAAAATCCGATTAAGACGAAGAGAAATAAGCGGAATAGCGTTGTGATATATTATAATTATGACCATTTTTCACTCTGGACATATCGACATAATCGAGGAAGTTTTATGTTTCCATCTCGTTGGGAACTTCGTGATATTAATTTTCATAATTTGCATACATTTCTTAATGACATCTGATGAATAAATGTATAAAAATATGAATATGTACACAACAGCGATTATCACACAGGATTTAAGCGATAAAAGGTTGATGGGATTTACATTGGACGTTTTATTACACACGAATACCTCTTTTCGAGGAAAGGTAAATAAAATATCCTAGAAGGACAGTTTCGAATCCACTGGCAGAATGCAATTTTAGAAAGCGGAAACTTTCAGCTTTTCAAAACAACAGTTTGTCTTCTTACTTTATACAGGTAAACCGAACTGGAATGAGACTCGAAATAGGCTGACCGGCCAAAAATTGATGGGATCATTCTTGTAAAATATACAAAAGAACAAATACGTATGTCTGAAAAGTTTTCTACCACAGATTTTTCAGAAATCTTCAGAAAATTATCAGAAATTTTCAGAAAACATGTCGAGAAATGGCGAAATTTCGGAAACTTTTCAGACCACCCATGTAATTTGTAAATACTTACTTAAACATAACTGTAAAAGAATGAAATTTATTAGCTGAAGATGTTCTTCCCTAGTACTACATATGAATGAATGTTGACTTACGTTCGGTAGTTAACTACTCGGAAAGAAAATATTTAGCTAATGATTATAGCCTCCCGAGGAAAAAATGTCGATTCGGAGGAATGAACGAATAACTTAACCCCAACATTCGTTATGTATGAGCTCTTAAGAAACTCGGCTTCGTCAAGGAAGCGAAGATGTCGGTTCACCACGAGGGGCTGAAAGGTGTTAGAAAAAGTAAGGCAATTAACAATTGCTATGACATATCGGATGCTTCAGAATGAATGATGGAAATCTTAAGAAGGTTCAATCAAAGACTAAATTTACTTGATGATTTCAGAGAAAATACGTTCGTAGAATATGCGTCCGTTTTAGGCCGATCAGAGAAAAAGTCGATCGAAGAATTCTTTTTTTCCGATAGTCATGGCCAAAGGCGGATTCGACCATCGGTCGCTTCTGAAGAATATTTATTTCGCTTTTTCAAACCATTTTTAGTTAAAATGAAATTTGAAACTTCATGTTTTATTGGTATGATAAGTAGTAGCACGTGTTATGTGGATATAATGAGTAATATTTGACTAAGTTATCATTGGTTGAAAAAAAAATTATTTGGGTTTATTAACTTATATTCTTGGGTTTCATCTATCATAATAACTAGGTTGTTGATGGCTATTGTTTGAACTCTTTAATTATCATTACAATAATTATCAAATCCCAAATTATTTGTATTATGCCACCATGTATAATAGTGATGTTTGCACTTATTTTTATGGAGTTAATATTAGAAATGTATGGTTAATACGCTAAGCAAAAACCGCATCTTAAGCGGGTTGTCTGACGGCTTTTGTGTCGTATTTTTTGAGAATGCTTTACTTTTCGTACGTTTTCCTTAGTCATTTCGGTCATTTTACAAGATGAATCAGATAGAAAATTAGGGAGGAATAAGGATTTTTTTAACAGCAATGGGCATCTCTCCAAAACTACAATCTGCAATCCCTTCCTGGCAAATCTTCATTTCAGAGCGGAAATTAAGAAGATCTCAATTTGGATGGAGATTCTTCTGTTTCTTAATTTCATTTTCACAAAATTAATCATTCCGAAGAAGAAAATGCAAGACTAAACGATAAGCATGTCCAATATTTAATGGATTCTCTTTTTTAGGTGTTTGACGATGAAGAGGTTTTGCTGCATTCTGCTGCTTTTTCACTGCTGCTCATTTGGAACTGCGTGAGTTTCTTTTATTTTAGTCGCTCTGTTTCATTTTTTCCCTGATGCAGGCAATATTTTACGACTACTAAAGGAAAACCTCGTTTACACGTACTCACTTAACATGAATATGACAAATTGTGGGAAGACCGTCATATGGAGTTTTTTTGTTTAAGGCGAATCAGAAAAAGTTACGATTTGATTTCAAGAGATGGCAGCACCGCCAGGGTCGAATTAGTTTTCCCTCTCATTTGATAACGGTGTACCCGATTTTCGTCCTGTAAATGGTTCGGTAAACTGAATAATAATAAAATATTCGCACACTGGAGAAAAATTTTTAAATTTCTTTTCTTACCCTTCTTTTTAACGAAAAAGCATCTTACAAAGACATAATAATTTTTTTTGGAGTAGAAAGTTGTTGGAGCTAATTGTTTAAAACACTAGTGTAGCAACTTCTATTTCTAAAATTGAATTTATAGTATATAATAAAGTATGAAGTAAAGAAAATTGTAAAACTGCAACGCCGCAGCGCGCCGTCTAAAAATGCGGAATCTCTGGGTGCGAAGTTTAAGGCGAATCGTGCACGAATTAGTTCCTAGAAAATTTCCCACGTGGCAACATCAAAATAAGCGAAATTTATTTTCCTTCTTATTCGTGAATGGTTCGTTCAATTTTTAATCAAAAAGTGGATTTTAACTGTAAATAACCATAAAAATTGAGCATTCCCGAGAAAAAATTATTCTTTTGATATTTCCATTTTTATTAAAAATTTTTGGCCTACAAAAACTCTTTTCAAAAATTAGCTGTAGTAGAACAATTTTTAAAAACATATTGCAATTATTATATTTCTAAATTAATGTATCGTTTGATTAGGAGAGTGTTTTAAAGAAGTAATAGAAAAATTCTACGTTGAAACGCCGCCTCTGGAAGTGAATGTGTCGTCATTGGAGTACGCGCTAAATCCCTATGAAATACCTTCTACGTAATCAGAGAGCTCTCCATCTACTAACCTAGTCTTGGAAGAATTTTGTGTTTTTAGAGAAAGCGACGTGAACATTCTTGCTCTTTAGTAGATATAAAATCAATTTTAAAGCTTCTTCAATAAATGCAATTTAAGATATAAATTCTTTTTGCGGCACCTAAATGTCACTAATTAAAACTGTAATTATCGGTCGATAAAAGTTTAGAACTATATATTATATGACTGCTCTAAACTTCTTATTTAAATTAATAAATTAATATGTTACTTTGCTTTTTTAATTTCGTAATTATTCCTCCACGTCGCTTTCTCTTCGCTGACAGACAGAGAGTCTTTGGTAGAATATCTCATTACTCAAAATTCTTCAAAGACTAGGTTAGATGTTCGAGAAAGTGATAAGCATATCTTCTCAGAAATCAGACTTTTCTCGTAGAAGGAATTTCATAGGACAGGGATTTAGCCTGCACTCCCATGACGTCAAATGCACTTCCAGAGGCGGAGTTGCAATGTAGAATTCTATTACTTCCTTAAAACACTCTCCTCATCAAACGATACATTAATTTAGAAATATAAAAATTGCAATGTGCTAAGAAAAACTTGATCTACAATTTGATTACCGCTAATTTTTGTAGAAAGTTTTTATAAGAAGGGAATCTTCGAGAAAAATTAAAATTTCCAAGAAATTAATTTTATCTCCTAACGCCTTTAATTTTATGATTATTTGCAGTACAAATCCACTATTGGATTGAAGATCGAATGAACCGAATAAGAATGTAAATAAATTTGGCTCATTTTGGTGCAGCCACGACTTCGCCTTAACGTGGAATTTATGCAAACTAAGGATTGCTCTCAGCCAACTAACAGCTAACTTTTTTTCCGAAAATCATTTGGTATAAAATAGGGGATTATAAAGAAAATACACTTATGCGTATGATTGAGTATGTTGCTATAAGTTTTATTTCGAATACCAGTCTTTGTAAGGCATTACCGGCGACGGCATAGTAAAAAATGAAATATATATTAAATTAAAATTGAATAAATATTAAACAATATATGATGTAAATTTAAATTTACTGTTTGAAGCTTATTGTTAGGTGTAAAATTTAATTTGGAACATGTGTATGTGAAATAGACGATATTAATGTAATTTGTGTCGCGATTTTGAAAACTCGAATTTTTAAAACGAGCTTTCGATTTGCGGTCCCATTGAGTTCATGTCAACGAGGTTTTACTGTTCATATACTTCTGGGGTGTTTTCCTGCTGTGGGCTATTTTTCCTATCCTAGGTTTTCCTAGCCCACAATATAAATTTCTTCTGTGCACTTTTTTTCTGCTATCTCTTTCTTTCAAATTGACGAAGGGTTAGATGTAAGAAGAGACTATTCAGTCTCAATCTCGCCCGAATAAAGACGATTTATTATTATAATTATTATATAATTAAGAGAGTGCAAATCAAAAGACGCTTTTATGTGAGGAATTCCATCAGAAGTGTGTGCTCTCCATAATTAGTTATGTTGGCTGACTCTAGTTTTAGTAGACCAGCAACAGTAATATGAGTTTAATTCGGTACCTCGTGGTGCTATGAATTGAAGAACATTGGTTTGGCATCACGCAGTGGGGACGCATGAACAGCTAATCATTTCGTTTATTTGTAAATATATTCATCACTGATAAATCTAGTTAACCGTTATTAACAGCGACAGTTGATGTAATCAGATATACAACAATGTATAAGGAGGGAATCATCAAAAAGTGAACACTTGTCCACAATGTAGTGAAACAAAAAGCAAAGGAATTAATAGAACTGAAGTAAATTTCAATGATTCAGACATATGTGTTGACTTCGATCGATATTGCATCGTTTTTGTGGCTATTTTTATGACAAAATGGGACCTAAAGTTGAGTGGATATGTTTTATCACCTATAAAAGTGGTTGCATGAGACTTTTACGACATCGGAAAATATTTGCACGAAGCGTTCTTAATTTGCATACTTATAACAATAATTGTAAGGAACGAGAAATTTTTATTTAAAAACAGTATTAAACAACTTTGATTTTAAAATGGGAAAAAAAGTCTTTGTTTTTATTCAATGTATTGTAGTTATGCCATTCTAAAACAAAATATATTTTAAACAATACCATATATTTAAAGAATGAATGATCTTTTGCAAGCCTTGGCATCCTGATCCAATGATATAAGGGAAGATGCCCAAAGGTAGGTTCTACTTTCGTTCTACTTTCTTATCCCAAAATAATATTTCACGAAAATATTAATTTGGGACACCAGAATTATAACCAGAACTATACGAAATGTCCTCTGCGTCGGAATGAGGCCTGTGATGGGGAAATAATTGAATTAGACAACATTTTAATTATCAGTATAATCCGATTCTTGTTGCTTCCGTGTTTACCTTTGGGTCTGCTGTTCCTCACCACCACAACGATTCGTTTAAACAATTGCAATTTCAATTAAAAATGATTAAGAGGACTAAGCGAAAACCACGTGTTCAGCGGAATCGCATTATAGCCGGGCTTTGTTATTCAATAAATCATATTTTTGAAGAATGGTCTGCTTTTCACACAAAGGACGCATTTTAATTTTCGTTATATAAAAGCAATTTCCCAATGAGAACTACAGTGCATCTTGAAGCAGAGCGTCTAACGTTTTTAGTATGTAAATTAAGCGGCTCATAACCTATTAGCCTCATATTCAGTCAATCAAAGTCTTCTTTTCCTACACAAATCTTATAAATTTATTGTATCATCAATTTCATTTTCATCGATTGGCAGTGCATCTTGGGATTGGAAAAATCATTCACAGTCTGTTCAATCTGTTTAAGGAGCTTCCCCATTCCAGGATACTATACAAACAGCTAATCGTTTGCCTCTGTGAATCTCTTTTCAACAATTTATGAGAATGATGCACTTTAAACATCCCACCGTCGGGCGAACTCTGAGTGAGATCTTCTGTATCCCTTTTTTCTCAGGGCGTTGATTTAAATAGTCCCTTTTTCTGTGTTTTCGCAGTCTTATCGAAAACCGCATAAAAAGAGTGTTTTGTCTCGGAGAGATCTTCACTTCTTCCTTCTAAATTCATATTTTAGTGAGAAATGAGCGAAATTTAGTAACAAACACTTTGTGCGAAAAGCAGACTTTTCCTTAAAAATATGATGAAAGGCAACCAGTTTTACACAGCGGTTAAGACGCCTTTGATATGAATGTCTTCTGAGATAAGTCATGGCTCAATCGTTCTACTTTCTTATCGGACGAAAACAGGCAAAGCAACTTGAATTTGGTGTCACCTATTCTTGGAGGCGATTTTATTTAAGGTTTTCCTCTATTTGAATGACTATACATTCACTATACTATATTGTAAATTAATTTCTGCAAAACGAAGGAAGACAAAATAATACATCAGGATGTCTATTATGGGACCATTTCGAAAAATACACACGCTTTGATTAGATTTGAATCTTTCGGGGGATTCAGCAAAAACCGCGACTTCAGTGGGAAATTGTTATTATTTTTATTCAGTGAGAAATTTAATTTTTAGATATTTTGATATTGAAAATTAATGGAATAATAATTTATTTCGCTATTGACTATTTTAAACCTATTCCTTTAACATTTACTTTAACATATTCCCTTACTAAATAATGAACGGAGTATATAGTAAAATTATAGGATTCTTGTTGATATTGAACGAAGTACTTACTTTTTTGTTAGCTGCGACTACAATTAAGTAAAAATGTCATTGCTTTTGAAAGAAATCTATTTTAAATACAAATGACATAAATCTGCGTGAATATGAATGACTCGAAAATGCTTTCGTAAGATATTTACTTTAAGTTCAATTTGGTCAATTGCTGATTTTTTTCTTTTGCAGAATTAAATAACAAATCACGACCCTACGAAATTGAGAACAGGAACCAATAGATAGGAAAATGAATAGTTTCTTATTTTGGTCGCGGCATATCGCTTTGGATTCTAAATTGCGAGGGGAAAACGTTGTGCAATTTTGTTCGTCCCCCTGCGAATGTTGATGTGAGGAAGAGAGCTCCCAAACGAGATGGAGACATTCTGAGGAAGTCGAAGTTTAGCAATATATTTCTACAAATAGAATACCCATCCATACAATAGACTATTTCTACTGTAGATGTTATTGAAGTTGTACTTTGTGAATAAGATTTCAAATAATAAATGTTTTCCTTCTTAAAAAAGTGGAAAATTTCTCGTATGTATTAATATTTTTTATGAGTTAAATTTAGTTCCGTCATTTGACGGGAGAATTCGCTAGTTTCGTTGTTCTGTAATGTAAATTATTCGAAGTAACTGTTGATTTTTTTGAAATAGAACGGTTCGTTAAAATACTATGTTCGAAGTCTTCCCCTCCATTTACTGCCCATCAAATGACTGCCACCAGCCTACTCGCACTTATAAAATATAAATTTATTAATCAAAACAATTTATTGCAATCACTTTTATGTTTATCGTAAAGTGATCGCAATAAATCGTTATTATGCTCACCACGAAATTCAAATGCATTTCGTATGGACTGAAAAAGGGAAAAACAAAAGAATTTTATTAATAGCCGCACGTCTTCAATTGAGCCTTTTTCCACCATCTGAATTACAAGCAGCCATTGTTCACAAGTGACGGACCGTAAATTTCTGCTGATAACCAAGTAAGCCAATTCAATTTCACAACACACGTTTTTAGTCCGCAGTGTATTATGGGAGTTCGATTTATGGGAGCCACCACAATTGCATCTTTTATGCCGCACACTTTCTTAATTCTGAATCTTGTAATTTATTTTAATTCCATATGAGGTACTTCCACAGATATATAAAATCTCTTGCAGCATATCTTCTTTGTACTTCACAATGCTATTGGATGTGATGTATTTATTCGAATGAAAATGATCCCTCCACCTGGTCAGAGGGACAAATTGCAGCGCAAAATTTAAATGAAATTTACAAATTCATCACAAAAATCTGACACTTCTCTCTAACATTAAACAGAATCAGTTGGTATGTTTTCGTGCTTAAATAATGTTAGCAGTTTAGATCACTTTTAATATTCTCCGTTACATCATATTTCTCCGCTGAATTCAAATAAGAATGAAAGAAATAGTATTTGAACCCAATCAAAGATATCAAATCAAACAACGGTTTAAAATTGATCTTGCTTATATTGCCATCGCTTCAAATGTAGTTGCAATAAATTGCGAACTATCAAATTGGTTTGAAACAGCTGGAAATTTGAAAATCTATTCGTCTTTTTTTCTGAAACCAAATTAAATAAACGTAATATGGTACGTTCGAGTACCTGATTATAAAATCAATTTCGTATGAAAGGAATAAGCAGTGTTAGCGCGAGAGGGTATATTAGAGCATATTATATCCTTTTTTATCGACTCAATTCCTTCCCTTTTCACAGTCAGCCTTAATTCGCTTTTGGGAAGCAGTTTAGTTTTAGGAGAAGAACGCTTTGAAGAATAAATATGAGAATATAGAGAGGAGGAGGAAGAAATCACCCAAAATGTAAAATAGAAAAGCAGCAGCTGGATGTACTACCTATAGTAACAAGCAATGGAAGATTTTCAGCAAACTATACTGATCCCAATCCCAAAGAAAAGAGGAGCTCAAAAACGTGAAGAGTAACCCAACAGCTCATGTTTAAAAAATTGGATTATCTTTTAATGAATGCAGAAGAAGACCAATTGGGGTACCCATGAAGCAATCCATTGTAAGCAAATTATAGAAAAAGCATTTATCGATGTGGAAAAAGCCTTCGATAATGGAATATTATATTTAGAGCCCTTAAAGTAATAGAGATAGAAGAATGGTAATCCAGATATATAACAACCAGATGACATTGATATGTAAACAGAAACTTGATCTTGAAAGACTGCTATTCAACATTTATATCGAGGAGGCACTGTAACCATTCAGAGTAAACATTAATGGAAGACTTTATAATACAGTACGCTCTGCAAATGGCTTAGAGTGTATGAAGGATTCTCTAGAGTTACAGGATAGTTTGTTGAGTATGAAATGTGATCAATGAAGCTAAGACTTGAATTCGGAGAGGAGGAAATTAAACAAGATAGAGTGGTTGATATCTTTTGATGGAAGATAGCGCTTCCTTTATAAAAAGGAATCTAAATCGATCAGCGAAAGAATTTTATTGAAACATTCGTTTGGAGTTTGCGGAGTTGGTCCCTTTTAGAGAAAACTGCAATCTTTCAAAATGTGGCGCAGAATACTCAAAATACAATGGACGAGCAAATTAAGTCACGAATAAGTGCTGGAAATGTGTTACAGGATTATGAAAAAAAGCAGAAAAAACTTTACCTTCTAACGTACTCGGACCAATATAATTGTGAGTAGATGTAGGTAATGACGAAAGCAAAAAGATTGGAAAAGAGATAAGGGACAGTATTAAGTTACTAAGCTAATAAGGCCAACCAAAAACAAAAGGAGAGAGTAATGTGAGAATAAGCTATTCAGTGGGTACAGAAAAAAATTTCTTTATAATTTTATACCAATTAATTTGTATTTTTTGGTGCATTTTTATAACGAAAAGTTATTAATTACGAATTTTATTTCTTTAAATATTATTGTAATCAGCATCAATGACTATATTATTATGCCGAAAACAGTTACTTTTATCGTATTGCGTGGTGTGTGGCAAGGGGTGCATGCACTATACTTCCCTGATCAGTTTATTTCGCGTTAAGGAAAAATGAATTCTTGAATCGACTGTTTCGTTTTTTTCTGATCTTCCTCATCAGAACCTACAACAAGGAAGGCGCATAATATCGGTTACATCTTCTATGAACGTACTCTCGCTGATTTTATCAAGTAAATTAAGTCTTTGATTGAACCTTCTTCAGACTTCCATCATTCATTCTGAAGCATCTGATCTGTCATAGCAATTGTTAATTGCCTTTCTAATTCGCGAATACAACACTTTTCAGCCCATACACTGCATACATACTCAAGGTGAGGCTTAACTATCAACAAGTAAAATCAATTACGGACTTTTTATCGCTCCTGCAGACTATTCTCTGTATATGTAGAGTTAAACGTACAAATAATTAGATTAATTCCCAACAACTTTTTGTTCTATTTTGGAATGAATTAACAGTTACTTTCGCAGTCTTTCCATATTTATTGTCCGTGAATGATTCACGGAAATTTCTAGAAGGACAATTTCGGAATGATTTAATGTTAGAGAAGATACTTGTTCGACTTACCGAATGTGGAAAGGCGACATTTGCGATTGCGAGCCGACCTACTCTATTATCTTCTCTCAGAACTCGGTCAATTTCACAGCGATACTTACCTTCTCATACTCTTTGGCCTCCAACATGTCTTTATTTTGACCTCACGGAATGTGCAAAGCACTCACTCTGTAAGGAACTTCCCATCTTCTTCTATATACGTATATATGAAGCACAAGTTCTGCGTGTCTTAGATTAGTCTTATTTTATCTACTAATTTTTAATGACTATTTCATTGAGTCGTTTCAAGAAGTCCGTCCTGAAATGATAGATTATATTTGATTTAAGGAAATATTATAGCAATGGAACTATAAGACGAATAATACATTTATCTCAAAGAATGAGATTTCTTCTATCGAATGAAGAACGATTTTTACTTGAGAAATATTCACCAATTGATAATTTTATGCTTGAATTCCAAGGTCACTTTAAATTCTTATTCAGGAAGATATGTGTATTGTAATTACACTCTTTGTTTACGATCATCGAGGTTGTTAAGTAAATAGGGCGAATAATTATGTATGAGTTAGGAACATATAATACTCGAAATTTGATCTTATCATCATTGATTGACCTGTTTGCAATAAGAAATACTATAAAACCCAAGAAATACTCCCATGTTTATATTGTATGTAAAATAAGGTATATCAGTGAAAGCTAAGATAATTGGATGAAAGTAATTATCGTCGTTAAATTTGAAACCAATTGCATTCTACAAAAATCTGCTCCTACAGAGTAGAATATCTGCACAGCTGCATCAACCCATACCTACTGACCAGAAAACAGTGTATTTTAGAAATTGCCACTGATTCAATTCCATGAAACTAAATGTATTCTTGTATTAGCATGATTTCATGTCACACATTAATTTCACTTCATTTACTACTGATGAATATTACATTAACCACTAGGCAAAATCCCATTTAACGAAAATAAAATCCTAAGGAAAATAAGGTATGCACATAAATACAAAGGAAAATATGTCCATACCTTATGCATGCAGCTTATTACATTAGGTATGATATGTTCCTAATTATGACTTTTAGTTTTTCTAACATTTATCATCATCTCAAACTCTCTAATTTTATCGTTAAGTGCAATTTCTTGTAAACCCCTTTCAGAATCACATATGATGGCTAAGCCATTTGAATATTTTACTTACTTTACTGCTTCCACAGCAGTTAATGCCCCTCTCCTTTCACCGATTATACATAAAAATGCTGGAGATAAAGAATAGCCTCATTGCCCTTCCTAACTGTGCCCATTCTTTGTCTAATGTCCTGACCTACTGGATGTGATTTAATTCAAATTTTGCACCAATTGCACATCTTTCCAACCATCTTTTTATATCCCTACCAATTCTGGATAATGCTATTAGAAGCCTATCCAAAATCAACATGTCTTACTTCTCAAATTCAAAGCTCCACAATGTAAGCACCCTCATTTCTCCTGAATTCTCTCCTTTCTGACCAATCTTTTCTATGATTTGCCCCTGAATTTCCCTCTCAATTCAGAACGTGCAGAGTTAACTTATGCTGCATGACTTTTTTTTACCAATAATTCTTACTTTGCGTAACTTTGCTCATCTTATTTACCGGGATTATCACTCACAGAATTAGCTCTTTGGCAACACTAGATCCTGCCATTTTAGCTGCCTCTGTAAAAAGACCCCCTCCAACCCAACGTTTTTAATCCATGAACTGATTTATAGCACATTAACTCAGAAACTATTTTCTGCCTATAAATAATCATAAAGCATTATCACGGATGAATACTCTTGGAAATAACCAAATTATTATCAAAATTTCCACAAAGAAATGGTGAGGTGGCTTCTCATGCAATCAAGAAACCTTCAGACATGCTCCATGTGCTTAGTGTTTAACGCAACTTCACAAGAGATTGACTCAAATTGGGACCAAGCAAGGTATATATTATTATGATTTTAATGAATTATAAAATGTATATCAATAATATAAACGAAGGACTTCATGAAAGAAATTTTGCGAAAACTTATTTTCATAGACATTCAGCATAGACTAAAATCAATTCCTGATGGCATAGTACAATTAAATCGAGGGAAAGCAGTGTCATAATCGGAGGAAAAATAAGAAAGTGACATCTTCAAGAAAATTGGGTGCAGATTACGATTTATTCGAACCGACGCATTCGGATCTGTCTTTCAAGAAACAAGGTCTTTCTTGGTATCAAAGTCTCTTACGTGGGATCTACTTTTCACTTTTGTTATTCATTTAGCTGTTCAAATTTTCGATACGAGTGTTCTGGGAAAATATATAAGAATACGAGGGCTTTCGGGAAAATGCAGGGAGAAATGTAGTCCCCGCTACTTTCGTCCTATTTTCATTGGGAAAACATCAGAAAAGTTTCTCAGAAAATGTTGAAATTAATTTTTGCGCATATCAAAACCTTCAATTTAATCGATCACGTCAAAGCACGAATTTATGTTACGGAGGTAACGCAAAGCACCGCACGTACGGCTGTTGCTGTTATGCTGTCGATTTTTGTATCTCTTTTATTCACACACACACGCACGCACACACTTATACGTCATCAGCCATTTTCAATCCGATGACGGATGTAGGCCTCCCCAAGCGATTCTCTCTATTCAGAGCTTCTCTTTGCCATGTCACCCCTAAGTACTTAATTATCTCTCTGTCCCATCGGTCCTTTGGTCTTCTTCTTGGTCTCTTCACATCTCTTGGTGTCCAGTTCAGAACCGCTCTTGTCCAATGGTTGTCGTTTCTTCTCGCCACATTGCCTGACCATATCCATTTCAGTGACCTTACTTTATCTATGATGTCTGCCACTCCTGTCTTCATCCTCACCCAGGTGTTGCGTTTCCTTCTCTTCTTGTGATCCCAAGAATACGTCTTTCCATATTTCTTTGCGTTGTCTGAAGTCACTGGGTGATTGTAGCGTTTAACACCCAGGTTTCACTTCCATAGGTCAACCCTGATAGAATGCATTGGTTAAAGATCTTCCTCTCATTTATAATAATGTACATAAAGAAACATGAATATGTTTATTTTTTGAATTAGGGAATGGGTGAGCAAGATTCACTACTGCTTTACTTTTTCGCAATTTACAGGATTATTACCAGTCGCTAGATTGAGAGAGCTATTTAAAAAAAACAGCACGATGAAGCCTGATTTTACATCGTACTATATAGTTAACCTATTTTCTTTAACGAACTGTATTGTAATCCGCATTGAAGTCCTCCGTGTTATTTACAATCTTGATTGACGTAGTTCGACGATCGCCTTGGCTTTAAAATCTTATAATGATGTTTAATCGCAATGCATCACGAATATAAACACATCCATGATAGTTAAAACAATATGGCGGATATGTATCCTCATTATAATGCATGGTAGAATGCAAAATGGCGCTCTGGAATCGAACGAAGGATCATTGGAGAAACGGTGAACTGCGTATATGAAATATCTTTATGAACTCTGTTTACATGCCGGGTTTAATCTGACTTACCCTATAGTTTTATCCGGAGAAGTAGCTGTATGTAATAGTAAAAGTTGGTTGCATTCTGTAAGCTAATCGGTAAATATTTTAAAGAAATACCCGATTACTATTTTATATGCTTGTAATAACCCCAGTTCATCGTTGTAGTACATGCATCGTCCTGACGAGCCATTTTGAAGACGTTATTTAGAAGGAGCTCTCTAACCAAAGTCATTCCGCAGAGGCCCTCAATCCGTACTGTCCATTTAATTCTATGGTGAAATGCAAATGAAGCCCTGGAGTCGAACCAAGGAATACTTGGAGCACAATAAACTGCGTTTCGAAATATATTCATAACTGCTGTTTACGTGCCAAAATGTAAATTTATATCTCCTTAGGAAGTACATCATAAAAATAATTGCATTGTGCACAATTGAATAATTGCAAACGCAGTATATAGTTTCCCAAATGATCCTTGGTTCAAATCCAGGGCATCATTTCCATTCTACCATAGAATTAAATGGGAAATACGGAAAAAACGTTTGAGGACCTATGACATGGACTTCAAATTCTGAGTATGTGCAGCGGAAAATTGCGTCCTGGACATTTGCTTCCCGGACAAAGAAGGAAAGAAAATTTTCCACAGAAATTTCTGTGGAAGTATACGAAAAGTTCTTACCTTCTTTGTAATGGCCTTTCACGAAGGAACGCCTTCTCATATTGAGTTTGCTGACAGTTGCATTCCACGGTCTTCTGCGTCCCTAGGTCTATTGGAATGTTGCAACATTAGCCTATTATAACATTTTAAGCTGCATATTGGATTGATAAGTAGAATACTTATTATAATCTTTAATAATTCTAATATTTACTAAAACTTTTGACTCAAAATACCATCAGAATTTGGATTGTAAAATCCTAGACGGTCAAACATTCTCGCAAATGGTTGTCAATAATGAAAGACGCTTGCTGTGCCTACTATATAAGGCTTCAGCAATTACGAATATCATTTAAATAAAATCCTTTGAAATAAATATGTCTTTCATTTAAAACTTCCGCATGTTGTAGACATTACGCTTTTACTTAAGAAAAATCTTTTTCGACGTTGGATACGAGTATATCTTGTCACTCACGAAGGCCTCTTTTACTCTCCTCAAAATTAGCCTAGAAAATACTTAATATTTAGCTTCTTGATATAAATCCTTAATCTGTATATTGATTTTGACTTTTTTTGTTAAATGAATAAGATCTTTTGATCTGATATTTTCGAATTATACATTTGAAAAAGCGATGGACATGTAAATCTCGTAGCGTAAGACGTCCATCCACACTGCGCATGAAATTTTAAGATACATTAAAAAATATTATTTATGATGGAATGAAGGCTTGGTATGTACTTGATCTTAAAGAGATGTTATGACATGGTCCACGTTCTTGCCCGGGGAAAACGTGGAGAAATGATCAAGTACTCTCTCAAGTTTTTCTGAATTTGTACGATAAAATGATATCTTACATGGTGATTTGGAAACATATAAACTAATTTTGCATTTCAATTATTAATATTAATTTTTCGAATTTTTTTCTGTTGTTTATCTTCTGAACTTCTTCCTCTGAACATATTATTTTTAATTATTGCTGATATTTGCTGTGCATTGTGCATTCTTCAACGCATGGCGTGTTTGTACCGGCTAGCTTCCTTTGATATTCCAATGAAAGATATTTTTTCATCGTAGGATCATGAAATTAGCTGATATGTATTGCCATGTGCTGTTCTTTCCTTGTTTTCCAATTCACTGAAGAAATATTAAGTAACGTGTCATTAATTTGAATGAAATCGCACCTGTTAAAAAATATGACATCGTATCCTGGAGTTGCGTTGAGGGCTTGTCTCTTTGAACCTAGGCAAATAACCTGGTTAGCATTTAGCTTGAACATATCCTCGTTAAAGACACCAAGAAAATTTTTTACAGTGAGCCATTGATTAGTGGTCCTAATAATTTGAGAATCATCGATGTAAAATTAGCTTTTTGCTACGAGATATTAGATTGACGATTTATTTATCAATACATGACACTGAACGCGAATTTAGCGACATCAAAAAAGCTCACAAAATTTCATTGGACTCCGAGTGCCATCAGTCGAATCCATCGAGTTTGAGAAGTTATAGCTTCAAGTATAGTCAATGAAATAATATACGCATGGTAGATCATTCAGTTCTACGCTCATTCGTATGAATTTATAGGTTTAATCTGCCGTTTCTATACATTTACTGTACTTTACTTCGGAAAAGTAGCCGATTTTTACGAAGAAAAATCTGTGGTCCAACTTTGTACATTTTTATAGCACCAATTTAAGGCTACTTCTGTTCCAAATTTCTGATGAATATCTTTTGATAATCGGAATGAAAAGCGGGCATCCGCCTAGCTTCTAACGGATAAAATTAAGATTGATAGTTCTTTTTGATTTATACTTCAGTTCTAATAAGATTTGAACGAGAATCACTCCACATACTATCAGCTTACAGAATAATACACATAACTTATTATAAGTTCCTCATAGTGACATATAAGTTGAGCTGGGCCTCGATTTTATAACTCTTGCGCAGCACGAGGAAATGCGTTCCTAGAATTGCGACTGAGATGCTTCGGAGCGAACGAAATGACAACTGCGTTGGAAGTACGATTTTATAATTCGTATTACCAGCGATAGCAGCGCGAGAGCTTCGTGGAAACGGTGTTGCATGATTTACCTCTCTAAATTACTTGCTAGATTACATTCTCATATTTGCGCTTGCGCATTGACGACAATTTGTAGTCTGCAAGGAGTATGATTCGAGGCTATTACAAATAAATGTTAGAGGAGAAACAGATAGAATAGCAAATAACGTTAGGTGACTGCGTAAATATTCACGGAGATTGTATTTGAAGGCACGAGTGATGCTATCATATGCAGCGAGAGATTCAAATCCGTTATCTAAAGCAACCGTCTAGTCCTTGAATTGAAATTGTACAAGTGTATATATTGTTATATAAGTATGAGTTACGTTTTAATTCTCCATTAGCAAAATACACTGCTAGGATTCATCTAAAAATAAATTCATACATATATAGATATATATGGTTAAATGATCTCCTTACATATAATGTATTCAAAGCTTTTACATTATGGTTAATATTAAATACTGCATAATTTTAGAATTTGCTACATAATAATACATCATTAAAATACTGTTTTAACATGAAATAAAGATATTTTGTGATACAAAGCGTAACACATTTTGAAAATTTGCAAAGCATACACATTTTAATACTCATAAACTTGTACTTTTAAGTTTTAGTTTACTTGTTCTGACTGAAGAGTAGTCCATGGAAAATTTGTGTTCTATAACTATCATATTATACATAAATACAGTGATGAACATTAGCTTTCTCGGGTGTTCTCGGGCAATGAATATTTATTGTTAATGAGCGAAGCAAATTGCTTAGTTTCATTCTTGTCCTATAAATGGCCCTCTTGATTTTATTTCTTCTTTGTATTATAAAATAATATTCACCTCCTTCTTCCATGATAGTATTAGGAAAATTACTTTTCTAGTGTGAAAATGCAAAGTGACTGACAGAATTTGATTTGACATATCACTGTTTTGGTTTTCCTCACTGCATTCCTAAGACTAATGTTATGAGTGAATGAAATACACCACTTTTCAAATTTATTTTATACCTTAACAAAATACTACTGAAAAGTAAGTAAGTATTAGTACTACAGAAAGAAGTAAAACTTTTCTGTAGTATTCAGTTAAGGTAATTCTGAATAAAATAACTACTAGTTTCTTTTTGGGAAGTGGTGTATTTCATTCACGCATTTCATTTTGAATACTACAGAGTGAATCTCGGTTCCATCAAGTTTAGCTAACGTTAATTAACTGCTATAACAAAAAATGTCAGCGAAGGTTGTAAGTTTTCCTTATATCCGATCTTTGAGTTCAACCTTATTCAACTCACTCTCTCATGAATGAATGTACTATGAAATGAACTGTTACTTGAATCCTCATGAAAGGTATATGCGGCCCACTATTTCCAACTCTTCCTCTATTTCTTCTGCCTGTAATATTGCCTCAAACAAATAAGTCACCCTCTTCGCCGTTTATATGAGTTCCATCAACTCAGGAATCTTCCGTACATGTCATAAATACATCTCTACAATAAGCTTTATTAATGATAATAATTGCTGATTAATGTCACATCAAGGAAATTTATATTTTATGTAATAAAACCAATCATTTCACGACATTGCTTCAAAACCCTTTGTTAGGCACATTTACATACATTATGGTAATTATAATGTCTCCCTAAAAGTTCTGCTGACTTGAAAATGGATATAAAGAATCTTTGAGACTTCTACAGTCCATCATTTCATTTCATTCTCATAATATTTCATCCAAGCGAGCATATTTCCGCCATGTTTACTGTTTATAAAGCAGATTTCACCTGCTTGTTTTCTAGCGATAGGAATAGCGTTACTAACGGAGCTGAATTGCGCTCGCATTCGCAATTCCGAGTTATGAAATCACAAAGGTGATTCCATTCGCAATTTTTGCCAAGATGGGCGACAATTGCGTTCAAAACCCAATTGCATACGCTACGCGAAAGTTATAAAATCGAGGCCCTGCACTAACAAAATTTTTAATATTACCTTCCACTTAAATAATTTTTACTAGGTTTTGTGACTCTAAAATTAGTGTTAATATTATAATATAATTTGTACAATAAATAGGATTCTGAGGTTATATAACCGCGTTCTCAGGTGTAGCCAATCTATTGTCACAGAGGTGGCGTTAGTTCATCCATTGCGTAAGTTGCATGGTGTGGAATTCATACGAAGAGGGTATGGGTTCAAGCGGCTCGTTTTCATAGGGAGACTATAGGTTCAACAGCATCAGAGATGATCGAAAGCATCGACTTGGAATCTCTTGACGATAGAAGAAATTAGTATAGGCAAAATTCGTTTGATAAATTTTTGAGCAGTGATTTACATGATGAAATACGTCGTGATTCCCGTACTCAGCGAACGCAATTTTATGGCCAGACGTGAAAGAGATTATAGCGAGAACGGATAGTTGTTTCTGGTCCCTCTTTCCTGATAGTATTAGGTGTATATAAATAAGACAGTTAACTACTATCTATCTACTATATACTTATTAGTTGACAGTACGTGTTCTTACGGAGAATCGTTTCCCGCGTATTTCCCCGTAAGGAGCAAGTCGCGATGTTGTCAAATGTTGCGAAAAATTGCTTTTTTTGATCTAAAAAATCTTTACTGATGGGTGCATCGTGTGGTGGAATTTATTTCTCAATATTTAAAAAAATAAAATTGATACAAATTATTTCTCTACATTTTCGCGCAGAAAGACGATTTACTTATCTTTATCACGCTGTTGTGGGCAAAGCGTTCTTTCATTCGTCACTAAATTAACACTTAAATATCTTCATACCTTACTTTCTGTATCGGTAAACTTATAGTTTTATATTACTTCGTTTGAACGCTTCTTATGGAATATATAAGATTCTTTGAACCGAAATTTTCGAATATGGCAAGCCGAAATTCTATCGCCAGCTAAATCTCGTGTCTTAAATGAGTACTGAGAACTTAAATTAGTACTAATAAATACTGATACTCTTACCTCTCAAATTTACGGAAGACGTTTATTTCCTATGTTTGTCAAGTTATTGGCTATTCATTATTGCAAATGTTTGGCAGTCTCTGATTGCTAACAAAATATCACATAGCCTGTGAACGTGGTGACGACTTGCTGTCGTTTTTTAATCTAGATTTCAAGAAAAGAAGAAGTGTACGGATTTTGACAGTCATGAGAATATCAGCTCCCTTTCTGACTCGCAGTTCCTGCTCTACCTCACGGATCCATGTCGCTATGATAAATTAATTCGTCCTCTTGCCAAAGTAAATAATGAAGCAGAAAGCGGAATTTTGACTGTCTACGCAAGAGTGTACGTCTTCTTCTTGGGATCAATCGAAGCTCAAAGTCTGGTGAGTGAAGACTGCATAGTCTTATTTTAAGGAAGCATTACTGCATTTAAATTATGACTGTATAATTTGAATTTTTAATTATTAAATTGTTATATGTTAAAGCTTTATGTCATTAGAACAGTACATGTTTACAAATTAAGTTATCATAGCAAGGGTCCGTTTCTTCAGGTGGAAAATTTCAGCCTGTTCATGACCGAAAAATTATGAAAAAGTCGTGAAGTGAAATATGTAATTTAGCATTGAAGAGTCTCGTTATTTTCAAAAGATAAGTAATGTATGTGGATTGTTATCTAAGAAAGGAATTCATCGAGTAGTTTCTAATGGCAGTATTTGAAATTACTTAAGTTTTACTTTTATTTGTCATACTAACAAATCCCAACACTAAGAAGGAAATTGGAAACTTGTGGTATCTGTTTTCTTATTTCTCATTTGTCTTGTTTTCTTCAATGGAATATTTCTGATAGATGTATAGTTATTTTTTATTTTATTTTTGGAGGAGCTATCACTGAATTCATTTCTAAGAATCTTCCTTTAATGTAATATTTAAAAAAAACCTTACAATTACATTTACAATTTTATCATTGTATTTTTATATAACAAATTGTAAACTTGCATCAATTTATTTGTTTTATCTCTTTTGTTAGTCATCGAAAAATATTTCTCTGCTCTTAAATTTGATTTTATTTAATCTGTGAAAATTGGTTCAACTCAAAATGAACACATTTGTTAATGTATTGAGGAGAAGAATTCATAGCTGTACATAATGACTTAACTGAATTCATTCCACTGTAGCTCATCCGGTAGTCATGAGATGATAATTGTCTGCTTAATACCATTGACCTATGTTTTGTGAGAAGAATTTGAATTAATATTCATCATTATATCCGTTTAAATATAATATTTCACAGTTTCAATACCAATCAAAAATAATTTTACCTGCAGATTATAGATTAGAAAATAGTTGTATTTAGTGTGATATTAAGATGGTATTATGTCTAACCCTTTGCAAGAAAATAAAGACAAAGAAAATCTAAGCAATAAAAAAGAGGGAAGTTACTAATATGTAGTTTAAAAATAAATTTGGATTAGGAGAAAACATGAAAGATTAGGATTTATTCACTGAAAACAAAAAGAAGGATGCTTGTTTGTCTCTTGGCAATTTTTATTATTATCAATTCTTTCTTTTGATTCCTTCCTTAAATATTCTTAAATTGCCCATCATCAAAATGCATTGCAAGGAAGAAGAGTGTGTTTGTGTGCTGTGCTAATGTATTTCAAGAGTTGTTACTTGAAGTTTTCAGAAATCTGCTGACAATGTTTATTTTTTAAATAGTGAAGCTGTAATTTAGATATGTATGACTCCTAGTACTTTTTATTCTATTTGTAATTGATATAATCGCAGTCTTTAAGTATCCATTCAGATACATTTGCAGCAAAATGGTTAAATCTTATTATATCAACTACATGTTTTATTGACTGTGGCAGTTTATGATATAATTTTACTCCAACATGAATAGGTCCTTTCGTACTCAGTTCATTTAATATGAATGTCATTTACTTATCTAGTATTTTGACTATGAATTTTGAACACGGATGCTATTTTTGTTGTTGAGAATATTTTCAAATACACAAATTGAAGTAGCATGTTTTTTGTTGATTAAATTGCTTTTCATTTTAGCAATTTACTGCTCAGCTCTTGCTTCAGCTTCAGTGGCGAGATCCGCGATTGAAATTTGATATTTCGAGAGGACCAGTTGTTGGAGAGTCTTTCTTGAAGGAGCGTCTTTGGATTCCTCATCTATATCTATCAAATGAAAGAGACTCTTTTGTGATGGGTGACTCCAAGGATGTACTAATATCAATACAGCCTGATGGAACTATTCTATATTCTAGTAGGTGAGCTATTATTTATATCTTTGATTTCATTCAAGAGACTAGGATGAAAAATCCTGAAGGAATGCAAATGTACTGGTAAGGTGCTTGTTTGCCAGATTAATTATTGTATGTACCTAATTTAATAACCATTTATCACGAGGGCCCCCACTGGGAATCGAATCCAGGACTGCTTTCATCAAAGTCCAAAGTGCTGCACACATAGCTATCCATATATATATATATGTTTATATATTTATTTATCCAATAATATTATCTCCCATAAATATATTTGGAAAAAAAAATTGCAAATTGAATTCATACACTTCTTAATGAGATAGAATTATGTAATTTAGAGATTCGTTAGAAAACCAGTGGACTATTTACACATTGATATTTTTGGGCCAAGTATCCTTGATTTGATTCCTGATGACATGAAAATAGTCTCATAAGAAATGCAAGTAAAGTCCATTTTGATTGATTACAGACTTCTTTTCTGTAGCACAATTGAATTGGAAATTATGGTCCTACTAGAAGAATGAAAATTGAATAAAGATTTTTATTTGGTGTGTAATTTCTTTTCAGATTAGAAATAACAAAACTTGGGATTAAAAATACAAAAATTTGTATAATTTTGTGGTTATGAACAACCTGACTCCCTAATGACTTAACAGATAGTTTAGCTTGAGTATATGAGAATTATAGGCCTATATGAAATTTATGGGAAAGGAGAACTATCATGGTAGAGAGTATTAAGAAAATTGGGAATCAAAATTCAGTGTATATTTTTACAAGTAACATTACCTTCTGGCATGAAGGCTTTTGCTGCATATAAATTACATAGTATTTTTTGAGAATGCAACAGTTGTCGATTGATACAACTGCAGTTTGCCAATGATGCTTCTTCAGGTGAGACTGTCTTGATTTTGTCTTATGTATATTCCTCAGGAAACAGCAAAAAGTATAAACGCTGGAAAAATGAAGGCATTCTCACTATTGACCCGAAGAAGCTTTGCTGGTGAAACATTTTCACATCAATCAAACACTGCTACATTGCCAAAAAATATCATGGGATATTTTCTTCTATAATTTAAATGATTTAAATTGTATGTTGAGAATAATATTCCCTATAATTAATATTTTTATTCTCTAATACATGCTGCTTTTGAATGATTTTTGATGCAACAATGTTACCAAATGCATTATTGTTTTAGCAAATGAAAAAATTCTACCCAGTTTAATATTTTATGTGAAAGATTTATATCCACCTTGCAAGGAATATAATGGCAGAAAAAAGACTCATATTGTCTTCCATCAAGATAAGAGTAGGGAGAGAAAAGGGAAAAAGCCACTCAGATATTCCAAGAAGATCCTGTTTGAGATTCTCTCTGATTCTCATTTATTGAATTAGGTTCAATAATATTTTATTGAGTTTATATTAGGCATTCCATTTACAGTTTCTGTCATATGATAATGGAGAGAGAAGGAAGAAAAAATAAATTGGAGCATGATTAATTTTATTTTCTGATTTTTCGGAAGGATCAGACATATTAAATAATTGTTGCACCTTTTTTAATACGTTAAATTTAATCCTGTCATTTTTGATTGTAGAATTTTGTAATATCCTAATAATATTACATTCTATGGATGGATGTATTTTGGCCTACTATAAAGAAGCATATTTTGTATCAAAATTTGCTTTATTTCTCCCTCTTTATATGTATGTGATTAATTTTGTCGCTAAAAATTTTCCTGAGACAATCAAAAATCTATGAGAATGTCAAGAGTTGTAAAATTCAAAGGGAAATACTAATAGTATATAATAATAATAATAGTCGTCTGCTACTTTTTGTTCTGTTCATGTAGGAAAAATCTTCCAGTAGGAAAGTTTCTGTGAAAATAATGAAATTATCTTCTACAAAATTCAAAATCTTTGATGTTTAATGAAAACATCAAAAAATGAATTTATGTGGAAATATTGCAGCATGCGCACAGTGGTCATGCAGCCCCGTACTCTGATTACTTTTAATGATTTTTGTATTTGATTGATTCATGACAATGTATACAGCAACTTAGCAGTTGAAAACTCAAGCATTATCAGACATTTTCAGGAACATAATCTTTGTTGTTTACTTTCTGTTTAGAAACCAGAAATAAATGAAACTGTATAACAAGGGGCATCTAAATATTTGGTGAAAATTGTCAGTGTTTTTCCGAGAATTATTTGAATGTGTCAAGTTGGGTATAATGGGAAGATGTGTTAAATAACTTGTTTCTTAGATGCAGAAATATGTAACTTCATATGGGAATGTTATATATTAGTTGATAAGGAGATCGAAGGATACTTGTTATTTATCTAATGAATAATTATGTATTTTTTGCAAAATTTCCTTTCTATTGTTCCAGGGTGAAATTGAACCTATTTTGCCTAATGGATTTGCAGAAATTTCCTTTTGATCATCAGGAATGCCCTTTATCATTTGAAAGTTGTAAGTAATGCTGTAGTTAAGAAGTGATTTACTTGGTTACTCGTTTCAATATTATGCTCTGTATTATGCACCAGTCTACAGAATTATTTTAAGAAAATGAGTTATACTTTCAAATCTCAAGTATTATGACATCATTCAAGGAGGTTCTAGAAGAGTGTAGATAAACCTTCTTTATTTCAGCCTTTTTCATGCTTTAGATCCTCCCATTTATCCTACTTAAGACAGTTTTCTAGCAGTTTTACTTTCCTTTCACATGAAAAACACGTTAAAAGAATCAATGACTGGATTTCACTGTAATTCATTTTGCATTATAGGACGATGCAAGTTGCTGAGTTAGCTGAGTTTTAGTCTTGAAAGGCAAGTATTACAATTAAGTCTTTTAAAGGATGACACAAAGAGCCATCCCCTAACCCTGGACCTCAGTGCTGCTACTGGTGTGTGTGTGTATATATATATATATATCTATTATATATAGCTAACTCTCCAGATATACCTATATATATAGATATATATAGGGGATACGAATTCTGACCATGTTCCACAAGCGCCGTCGACTTCAGATTTTTTTGACGTACTGGCCCTACACTCTAGATGCCAGAATAATTCAGACATCGACGCTAGCTATCATGGGTTCGATACCAGAAAGTCCCAAAAATCGCAATTTTCCCATAAGAATGCATTGCGCGGATTTTTGAAAATTTTTTTGAGGTACTTATCGGTAAGATAGTGGAACCAAAATCTCGAAGGTTGAAGTTGAGATAGTCTTCTATTTTACGAATGGAAGAAATGTTACAAAAAGACCGTGAGTTCGACGCCAGGTGGATGCAAAATTCTTCCATAAGAAATGCATTGCTGAAATCTTTGACGATTTTTTAAAATGCCTTCCCGATAAGCTGGAAAGATAAAACCCGTAATGGTGACAGAGGCGTTTGAAAACATTCTATCATCAGGTTTACCATTTCTCTAGTGGTCCTTGGTTCGATGCAAGACGGTCATTCGAATTCCACCATGTATTTCAAACGGGGAAAGCGGAATCTCATTTTGGGACCTTCCCGATAAGATATTGAATCGAAACTTTGGAACAAGTAAGAATGGCACTTATCTAATATTATTTTGCTATCTTCTGTCACGGAAGGGTCCTGAGTTCGACGCTAGGCAGTCTTTTGCGCGAATTTTTTCAATCTGTTTTGAGAACGTTCTCGATGCGATAGAGCAATCAAAATCTCGGTGTTTACAGATGAGATGGTTATCTATTGTACCAACTGAAGA
The DNA here is from genome assembly GCA_036926295.1 of Pachydiplax longipennis. Classification (NCBI taxonomy): domain Eukaryota; kingdom Metazoa; phylum Arthropoda; class Insecta; order Odonata; family Libellulidae; genus Pachydiplax; species Pachydiplax longipennis. The sequence continues at coordinate 2,063,184 of JAVFKF010000040.1, read as the reverse complement.
AACTTTACCAAATGACCGTGAGTTCGACGCCAAGTGGGTGCAAAATTCTCCGGTATAAAATGCATGGCGGGCAATTATGACATTTACTTTTAATGCTTATCCGTAAACCGGGAATGATACAAAATGTAATATACATAGGTGTAATTCATGTGATTCATATACGCAGTTCGCCGTTCCTCTTACGGTTCTTGGTTCGATGCCTGAACGTTATTTCTATTCTACCGTGTATTTCAAAGGAAGAGAGCGTATTCTTATTTTAGGAACTTCCTCATAAGATATTGAATCGAAACTTTGGAACAGATCAAAATGGCACATATCCAATATTAACATGCAATTGTGACGCCCGATCGGGTCCTTAGTTCGACGCCAGGCGGTCATTTGCGCGAAGTTTTGAACATTGCTTTAAGGCCTATCTTGGTACGATACTGCATTTAACTGATAGCTTGCAGTATGCAAGCAACTTTTACTCGTATATATATATATATATATATATCTATTATATATAGCTAACTCTCCGGATATATATATGGATCGTAAGATGCAGATTTAAGATTAATATCCAAATAGAACGCAAGAAGATGATTTCATGCAAGAAACATGAAATAAGCATCAGAAAAATAGAAGAAAACAAGAATAAATATCAGCTTGAGCTAAAAATTAGATTCTCAGCACTTCAAGAAGAAGAACTAGAAACCAAAGTCATGCAAGCTGTTAAGGAAGCAGCAGAAGAAGTAGCAAGCACACCAAGAAGAGCAAAAGATAGAAAGCTAAGTGACAGCATCCGACAAATGATGAAACGACGTAAGGAACTGAAGAATTCAGATACACAAAAGGATAACATCGAATATATCGAGCTTAGTAAGGCTATCAGAAAGGCAATTAAGGAAGACGTGAGAAACTTCAATGAGAGAATTGTGCAAGAGGCTATAGAAAACAGCAAAAGTATGAAGAAGACCAGACAACCCCTAGCAATTGGAAGAAAACAGATTTTAGCCATACAGAAGGAAGATGGTACAAGAACTTGCTTCGGACAAGCAATACTAAGGATGGTAGCAGAATACTTTGGCAACCTATACAAGAAGGAAGAAAATGCTGAAGAGGAAAACCAAGAAGAAAGCCAAAACCAACGAGATCCCCTCTCTATTCTCCCAGAAGAAGTAATTGCAGCAATAAAGCAGACAAATAACGGAAAAGCAGGGGGCATAGATGGAGTGTTAGCAGAATATTTAAAACTTGGTGGAACAGAAGTTGCACACGTTTTAGCGCAGTTATTCACTAATTGCCTGAAACAAGGAAGAATCTCCCAGGACTGGAACCATGCAAGAATAGTCCTTTTGCACAAGAAAGGAAGAGCTGAAGAATTACCGCCCCATCAGTCTCCTTCCTGTTGTTTAGAAAACATTAATGAGGATAATATCTGAACGGATAAAGATTACTCTATCATCTGCCCAGCCTAGAGAGCAAGTAGGATTCCAAAAGGGCTTCAGTACTATGGACCACATCCACACACAACAAGAAATAATCAGCAGGACGAATGAATATGAGATGCCACTAGTACTATGCTTTGTGGACTATGCTCAGGGCTTTGACTTGGTAAGTACCTCCTCTACACAAGAAGCTCTGGAAAAACAAGGAGTAGATGCAGAGTACATCCGTCTCCTATGCAGCATTTATAAAAATGCCACAGCCTCAGTAATGCTACACGAAGTTACTGAGGAATTCAATATTGAGAAGGGAGTTAGACAAGGAGATTGCCTCTCCCAAATTCTTTTCACAGCTGTTCTGGAGGAAGTTTTTAAAACCTTGGACTGGGAGCAGAAAGGTCTGCGGATTAATGGGGAACACATCAGTCATCTGCACTTTGCAGATGATATAGTACTCTTCGCAACCAACAGAGAAGATCTAGCTTCAAGACTTAATGAACTGAACACAGCAGGACAGAAGATAGGACTCAGGATAAATTTAACAAAAACAAAGGTAATGTAACTCTTTTGCAGTACAAGAAACAATCAAATTTGAAGGGACGCCTCTGGAGGTCTGCTCAGAATACACATACCTAGGACAACTATTAACCTTCGGAAGAAATGCACATATTCTAAAGTCACAAATGCCTATGGTCTTGAAGAGGAAGATCTTCAACCAATGCATTCTACCAGTGTTGACATATGGAAGTGAAACCTGGGTTTTAAATGCAGCAATAACCCAGCAACTTCAGACAACGCAAAGAAGTATGGAAAGATGCATGCTTGGGATCACAAGAAGAGACAGGAAATGCAACACCTGGGTGAGGATGAAGACAGGAGTGACAGACATCATAGATAAAGTAAGGTCACTGAAATGGATGTGGGCAGGCCATGTGGCGAGAAGAAACGACAACCGTTGGACAAGAGCGGTTCTGAACTGGACACCAAGAGATGTGAAGAGACCAAGAAGAAGACCAAAGGACCGATGAAACAGAGACATCATTAACCCTTAAGCTGCGGGAGCTGCTCTGCGCCTTCTTGAACAGGCCAGTGGTAGCAGATATAGACCTTCATAATCTGGATAGACCCTTTTCCTGAGGGTTCGGTCATCGGTTATTGTCGAGAAATTTAACTACTTGTGTAAAGAAAATGTCATTGCCGATTTTTATTTACTTAATAATAATTTTTGATTCAATATTCAGTTCTTAGTCGTTTTCTAAGCAGTTTTTAGATTATTTTGATACCAAACAATATGTATATATCTCGATTTGTAACAAAAATAACTAATCACAAAGAAAATAAACCGTGTTCGAAGGCAGTCAAAACTCGGAGTGTGGGTAAAGATGGAACCTGTTAAACTTGGGTTTTCCCGGATTAGAGAAAACCCTTTTGAGGTATTCCCAACCCAGAACAATAGAGAGGAGCGAGAGATCGGGCTCTGTATTGAGAGGCAGGGTCATAAAATTGAAGGAGCAGGTCAAACGTTTAAAAACGTTTTCCCGCAGTTTAAGGGTTAAGTACTTAGGTGTGACATGGCAAAGAGAAGCTCAGAATAGAGAGAATTGGAAAGCGCTTGGGGAGGCCTACATCCGACATCAGATTGAAAATGGCTGATGATGATGATATATATATATATATATATACATATACACACACACACTTTTTTTTCTGTTTGGCATGACAGTTGATAATGTTTCTTTTGCAACCTACTGACTGGATGCATTTTTAAGGTAAATAGTAACTGAGTATGATCATTTAAGAACCCTGTCAAAATTCTTAGTCAAATAGCAGCATGGAAATATCAGATTGAAATAAACACATATTGGTATACTAGAAAACAGCAAGTAATTAAGCAAGAAGACAAATATGCAACAGATTACATTTAGATTAAACAAAAAATAGTGATAAACAAAAATGCTCATGCAATTAACATTTTAGGGAAATGATCATAAATAACACTGTGATCAGTCCATCCAGAAGCCCCAAAAACATTGAAATGACAAATCTGAAAACAAAGGAAAACTTTCTTTCTCCTTCCTATCTTTGTGCAGACCATTTCAGTGATTTCTGCTTAACAAATTTTCATAAGTGTGTGTTATGTGCAGATGTCCAGCAGTTGTAAGACAGTGAAAATATTGAAAAAGCATCAATATTTCGTAGACTGACAAGAGAGAGCCTCTTTACATTCACTTAGCTTTGCCTCCATAATTGGAATTTATAAGAAAATCTTCTAACAAAACTGAAATTTTCAACTTCTCTTCTTCTGTAAAGAACTTTATAATGTTCCTATACCAAGTAGATGTTTTTCAGGGGACCAAACAAAGCAGAAAAGCGTTGTTCAATGCTGTTTACTCTAGAATATATTATTTAAATATAGTGTACTTTAAAAAAAAGTACATCTTAATTTGGCAATTATTTATTTTAGAATGAAGCAGATTTGACCAGATTGAAAATTAGGGGAGATCTTTTTCACAGCAGAGTTGAGTGGGCAAAACTAAGCTTAACAGCTCCCAAAACACACCCTCATTTTCTCAATAATTTTCATTTTTAGATTGTATTTAATGGAAAACAAAGAAACGCAAAATTTTAACCAATCTTGTTCCTGATAAAAAGCTGATAGAGAATATCTCAGTTGGTAGGAGAATCTGCTTTTTGATATTTTACTCTCACAAAATTAGTAATTCAAAAAAAGTGACTCAAAAGGAGCCCATTTCAGACAAGGAGAGAAAAGATGATGGTGACAAAGATAGTGTTTTGGTCTATCAAATGAGAGAAATGATAGCAGGTTGCAATCCATTTAGAGAAGAAATTAAGCAGTGTCTATATTACGTGTTTTATGTCAAAGGGACAAAGAGAAAACCTGTTATGAAGTGGAAGTAAATATTTTAAATGGTTTTTACTGTAATGTGATGTGATCATTTATTTTTCAGGGACATATGACACAGATGATCTACTGTTACTGTGGGAGCCCAATTCTCCAGTTACACTCAATGAGAACCTCCATCTCACTGAGTACAATCTTGATGACATGTGGGTTAACAGCTCGTACGTCACTTATTCCTTGCCTGATATTCATTCACCAGCAGATTTCTTTGAGAAACAGTCAAATGACTCCGATGAGGGAACAAGATTTGATTATCATTTTGATGAGACACAGAAGGTTCACCGTGGAAAATTTGGTGAGTCCATATCTGAGAATTTCACAGATTCCACATGAGAATGCTTCTATGAATATTCTGACAAAATATTAGAAGAGAATCAATCATTGCATAACGTAAATTGCATAAAATCCCTATGAAGGATATGAATTTACACAGGGGAAGATTATTTCAACTCCTGCTTCTCCTTGATTGCAATGGATTCAGCCTTGTAATCAATTCAAAAATAGGTACATTCTATATTGGATGTGATGGAGACCATGAAGAAAGTTATCATAAAGTGAAGTCAATAATTGAATACAGAATATTTCAAGTAACAAATTCTTGCATTTTTAAAATTCTGGGTATCTAGAGTATGAAAGGTTTTTATCATTGGTCTTTGGATATTTCAGGGTTGATATCCAATTTCGAACTTCATAAAATCGGAAAACCACTTTATCTAGCTAACTCAAACCCAATGGAATTGCTTTCAAGTAGGTTATCAGCCCATCATGTGTGCATAGCATTATGGGACTATGATTTTCTGCCAAATCCCATATTGGGCTAACAGTTGTACAGTGACTATCAAACAGCTCAAAGCACTAACTTTAGACGTATAAACTTTTTCCCACTCTATTTTTAATCTCTAGATGAAAACAATAAATGAGGTGAGGATATCTTGTTTTACTCAGTCATTGGCTCAGTTGAGTGACAGCTCAATTGAATGACATTAAGCAATGTTAGCAGTTCCTGCATTATTTAAAAATTATTACAGTTTGCTAGAGGCTCTTGTTGGCCTGGTATTATAGACTATTTTAAGTGGAGTTTAAAGCTCACTTTAGTCAATTCAGTCTAGTTATTAAGTTAGAGATCACTTTAAACTTATTTTTAAACCCAGTGAGAACCATATATGTGTTTACTTTTGGTTTTAACACTAATTGAAGCTCGGTCAATCTGGTATCTAAGTTAAACATCTCTTGAAATATCACTTCAGGCTTAAATATTGATTACAATTCAGCTTGTTTGAGTTAGAGTGAACTCTAGAGTTAAAGTCCACCTTAAATAGAGATTATAATCATCATCATCATGGTGTTTCTGTCCTTTGTATAGGTTTCAATGGTTCCAGGCATTTTATTACATGCATCATTTTATGGTGGCTCTTTCCTCTCTTTAAGTCCATCAATATTCCAAATCTTCTTTCTCTCTTCCTTCGATTATCCTCATCAGTCCATTCTTAGGATGTGACCTATCCAACTTGGCTTCCTATTTCATAATATCTCAATTTCCCTCAATACCTCTTCATTTATCACCTTGTCTATCCATCTTATCCTTTACCACATCTCTAAACTTTCCAAGTATTTCTCTTCCTTCTTCTTCAATGTCCATGTTTGCAAACCATATAGAACAATTCTCCACATCAAGCACTTAGCTAATCTTTTCCTTAGTTCTATTTTTATGTTTCTAGACGTCAAAATTCCCTGTAGCTTTCAGAATGCTGCCTTTCCCTGAGCAATTCTTTCTCTTTATTTCCTGCTAGCAACACCCATTCCATGTGATGTTGCTTTCGATACACTTAAAAGTTTGGATCTGTTCAAAATCCTTTCCATGCGATTCAGTTTTTATCAGTCTATCCTCTTTTGATACCGTCATTACCTTTGATTTTCTGCCATTAATTCCATACTCCTCTCCTTTCTCTCTAATTTGCTCGCAATTCTTTGTAATATTTCTTCACTCCACTATCATGCCTTGGTCATCATTTTTCTTCATAAACATCAATATTTGGATCTTCCATTTTAAATATGGGACCTAAGAAAACTAAGCATCGTAAATGAAAATAGTTATGAAAACAATTATATAAAGATTATTTTTTCCAATATTTCAAATTCCAAGAATATATTAATTGAATTATTTAATAAGATATTATGGAATATTGTATTTTGAACTTTACACTGGACCAAATTAAGTTGAGGTACCATCATGTTCCAATGATACATAGTGTATCAAAATTAATTTCATGTCAATATCAGGCAGATTCATTATTAATTCATCATTTCAGTCAGATTTGAAAAAATTAAAAGCAGCTATATTAATTAACTATTTAAAACAATTCTACATGAATATGCAAATAATGTTGCATTTTCTGCAAAATTATTGTACAATTATATCTTTTAACATTAGCATATTGTTTTTAATTATGAGTTTCATATCAAATATATCTTAGTAACTATTCTAAGGTATAACTAACATTTATATGAATAAACTAAAATAATATTTAAGCCCCTATTTAACTGTTTTATATGTGAATATTTTCAGCTGGAAATTACAGCACTCTGGTGATTCATTTCCATTTAACAAGGCAAATTGGTCATTATGTAATGGACTACTTCCTTCCTTCCATTTTGCTTGTTGGTCTTTCTTGGATTGCCTTCTGGTTGGATCCCAATGCAGTTCCAGGACGGGTGACTCTAGGTGATTAACTAATTACAACAACTTATAAGAAGATAATAATAAGAGTCTAGGCCACCACCAAATGGTCTTAATTGGTCCTAATTCTCGCAAATGCAATGTAAGGCGGGGAATTCAAATATTTTTGAGATTCTAAATCAGGCATGTGAACAGCAGGCATGAAATGGTTTTTAAGTGGAGATCCCATGATGATCCTTGGTTAGCTACAAGGGTACCATTTGTATTCTACCATACAATTAAATGGGGAATTTCGTTTGATGACCTTCCTGATATTGCTCCTAATCTTTGGTTATGGTTTTAGATGTCCTTACCAATTTGAAAAATACAATCAAATCTAACAAAATGGTTCTAGGATTGACTCCAAAGGGTCTTCTATGTAAATTGTGTGGTAGAGATTGCAATTCAAACGGAAGAATTAAATCCACCTGGTTTTGAACTCATATCTTTCACCAACCATTGGTGAAAGATGCTTGCATATTTGGAACGGAAAAAGGATTCCTGTGGAATTGCATTTCTAAATTTTCAGTTCAATATCATATCTGGAAGATCTTAAAATAAGATTCCCCCTTTGAAATCTTGGGGGGAATGCTCAGGCATTCAACCAAGGATCATTAGAGAAATGGTGAACTGTGTTTAAGCCAAATTGGACAGAAATTGACTTCTAATTTTTTAAATAGGTGACATTTCTTTTACTTGTGTAATTGTATAGTAAAACATTTATGCCAAAGTTTCAGCTCAGAATTCTTTTTTTGCAGTTATTAGTTTTTAAAATTTTAATTTTGAAGGGCTATAACTTTTAATGAAACGTGATATGGGAATTTTATTTTCAATTTTGAAGTGATTGAATGTTTGACTTGTTATCAATAAAAGTTTCACATATTGTTTATTAAATTGTTTAAATTAGTAACAAATTATTTAATGCAACATTTGACCGCAATGCAACCCAATCATCAGATTTTAAAATACATCATTGGATATACACAATTCCCATAACAGGTTTCATACTGTGTCACCTCTAACAACAATTATTTAGGATTCTCTATCCTACAGAAAAGTGGCTCAACATATTTTTCAAAAATTTGCACAATCATCCTTGTAGGAAAATTCAGGATGAGTCTCCTTTGCAAAGAACAGCATTTCTTTCTGAAAACCCTAAAGAAAAACATTTACATTAATAGCCGTATGGGTCTGCAAACACCAAACTCCCTATAGAGCATTCCACATTTAGTTGAAAGTACTGTCCTTATGGTGAATGCTGTTGGCAAACTTACCCTCAGTCAAAAGACTCACACACATATATATATATATATATATATATATATATATATATATATATATATATATATATATATATATATATATATATATATATATATATATATATTGGTTGAACTTGGTTCTGCTAATTCCAGAAAGTCACAATTTTCATCAACAAGAGATGTTATAATTTTAAAAGTAGTAAAATAGATGATCTCAAAGATAGAGTGATAAGCACTGCAATGAGCAACTATTTTAGTGTTTACACTGAATTTTCATAATGCAGGTTCAAGCACAATGCTGACATTCATCACTCTGACCCGAAATACAGGAACTGCCCTACCAAAGGTGTCTTACGTGAAAGCCACTGAAATCTGGTTCATGGTCTGCACTGGATTCATATTTGGCTCATTGATTGAGTTTGCATTTGTCAACACCATTTGGAGGAGAAGGTCAGTTATTGAGTACATGTCTCAGAATGTGACATCTTAACTGTAAAGTAGAAAGTTTGTATGTTTCCTCTAAGCTGGAGAACCAGAAGATTCACAAGTTTTAAACTTTTAAGATTTTTAAATGTCCTCCCTGTGCAGATAATAGGCTAATTTTCATTTACCTAACTTTCCATGGTTTTACTATAGAGCGTTCAGCATTTAGTTAGGCCTTACGGCAAACACTAATGCCAAACTTACCCTCAGTCTACTCACCTGGCAATTAGCGTGCCAAATTTGAACCGGATGTCCTAAGAGCAAGCACTTTAAAAAGTTTGTAAAGTAATTGTTAATAAAAAGGTAGTATTTATATGCAATATTTTAGGCCTGCGAAAGATCAAAGTTATAAATATCACGTGAATTACTCAAACTAGGTATTTCATAGAATAATAATGGATTACTTGCAGGCGTTTGGCAGTTTACCATATCTTAAAAAACTTTCTAAAATAGAAATGAAAATAAAATGATGGGAATATCATCATATGGTAAAATTTAACAAATCAGAAAATATTGGAATAGCGAACAGCTTTCCTGAAAGTATGAGACATCTTGAATGTTCTTATTTACAGCAACTACAAGATCTTAGATTAAATCTACAATACAAGATCTTAGACTAATCTTAGATCTAAGATTAGTCTTTCCTTAGAATGCATTCATACTGATCATATTTACACAAAGTTATGAATCTTTAGCTGGAAATAAATATTTCATTTAACTAAAAATCCTTCTTTGCAGGGAAAAACGCCAAGCTCATCACATGTAAATCATGTATATCGCATAATTATATGGCTGTGTAACCTTTTTAGTTCCTGGTCGAGCAATTTACGCGCCCCAGTAATTTTTTAACTTCCTTTTTGCGGCTTCTTCGCAGAATTCGATAGCACCGAGAGACTTGCTGAAATAGGTAAAAACGTAAACTGTTTGCTTCACAGCTTGCCTCTTATAGCCTTCTTTTCTCTCCGAACACGATGATCGCACAAAGTTAAAAATAAACCACTTGGGAAAAATCTCCACAACACTGTTTGGTAACTTACGACTCCACTCCACTTCTACACTCCGAGAATTCGAAAATAAACTAAATACGAACTGTAATCCTGAATTCGTAAGATTGAAGAGCCACAACGTTTTCTCAGATGTCCCATGGCTTAAGGGTCGTCCTTTATCCGAGTTTTGTTGCCCCTTTCGTAAACTATCCTATGAAGCTGCATATGAGATGAAGTGTCACTTCTTCCAAGCACGCGAAATTTCTGCTGTATTAAACAATTAATTGAAATTTTTTAGGAATTTAAAGAATTTTTGGAGCTTTGATGAATACATATGATGTGATAAATTCGATCCATATCGATAACTGAAAGAACCAAATTTCTTACTATGATCATAAGTATGACCCTTCAAAATAATCCATGTTCGCCGTATTTCGCGAAAATTACGAGTTGGAGGATTGATAATTACACAAAAGTTATTTATGAGCTGCATAATTGCACGTATTGGTGGCTTGATTGAAGTGTTCACATTTTTAAACTTAAAAAGATAGGTTTTCTTTTCGATCCTAATGATATGATCTATAATGATTCCTACTTATAACTGAAAGCAGTTATCTTCGAGCAGTGCTGTGAAATTTTGGCGCGCGGAAAAAATCAACAAACAGAAAAATTCATTAATCCCTTTGTTATCAAGATAAAGTCATTATTCCTTGACAGAAAATATATTTACACTTTTCTTCAAATTTCTTTCTCAGAATGGTATAGTGTGTCCCACGTCATGAAGACACCACGTAAATCATATGGGCCCATGTATTTCTTACGGGAGAACGGCTGTTGCTACATTTGCACAGAAAAAGAAAGTCGACAAGAACTTACTTGGAAGGCATTCAGCATATACGAAACTTAATTCTTTATGGCATAGTGCAATTAAATCAAGGCCAAATATTGTCATAATCGAAGGAAAAATAAGAAAGTGATATTTTCAAGAAAATTGGGTGCAGATTATTATTTTTTTTTGAATCGATCAATTTGGGTCTTTTCTGGTATCAAAATCTTCCTCGTGGAACCTACTTTTCACGTATGTTAATCACTTTGCTGTTAAAAAATTTGGATAAGAGTGTCTTGAGAAAATCTATAACAATATGCGAGTTTTCGGGATAATGCAGGGAGAAATGTAGTCGCCTGTTACTTTTCGTCCTATTTTCGTAAGAAAAAAATTCCAGCGGGATAGTTTCTGAGGAAATACTGAAATTATTTTTTGTGCAAATCAAGATCCTTTAAATTTATTGATAATATCAAAAAACGAATATATATTTCGATGGTAACGCGAAACTCGGTCCGCACGGCTATGCGAGTGGCTGTTATGCTGCCGATACTTCTATTTTTATGAATGCTTGTGCTGCTCTCATCGATTCGATCAATAAAGACAGTTTTTATGATTGCAGGTCATCAAATTGTCCGAAGATAGGGAATTTCGAATTCTCACTCTTTCATGCATGAATTTCAGCGCTAACATAAGTTAATGAGCGTGCTTAAGGATTTAATGGTAAAATCTTTCCAAGATTTTGATGTGGAATGTCTAACATTTAACCATGTTATGTCTAAATAGATTATATCGCGACCTTCCTCGCGACATTTCCCAATTTTTAAATTCCAAAAGGTCGACCGCTTGATATTTGGCTTCATTGTTCACAGCTTGTAAAACTAAATTAGCTGTCGGAGGGATACTTTTAAGAAAGAAACAATGGACCTGACAACGAATGGGACTTATCACAAAAACGTCTTAACTTCTCTATTCGTTTCGTACATTTTCCCAGCTCTCCGATGCTTGCGAGAAGTCTGATCTCTTTCGTAATCCTAATGAAAGTACTTCTACTGACATCAGTGGCTTCACACCTTCCTTGTATCTACGTATACTTTTAAACTATCACTTTCATCAGAAAAAGTTAAAATATTCATAAACCTATGTTACTGTTTCCTTTGCCACTTCTCAGGTTTTTTTCTTTTTTCCCTCTATTCATATTCACTAGTTGTAGAAAACCATGAATGTAATATTTCCTTCACAACAATGAATATATTTTATTATACACATACACTGTACATGCATCCATGTCACACTCCACGAAAAATGAAGATAACATCAAATCTCACCAAAATCACTCACTAACAATACTGTACAATGCTTCATCTCAATTATTTGTTAATCCATGTACACTCCATATTAATTCCTAAATTCAGGTATATGAATAACAATTTTATTAAATGGAAATTTATGTCTAAAGGATTTAATCTTCATGAACTTCTTCCGGCCCATTACGTCTTTTCTTATGACTTCCTCACTAACTTATGTTAGCGCTGAAATTCGTGCATGAAAGAGTGATATTTCGAAATTCCCTATCCTTGGACAATTTGATGAACTGCAATCATAATAACTGTCTATGTTGATCAAATCGATGAGAGCAATACAAGCCAAAAAAAATAGAAGGATCGGCAGTGTAGCCCCTTGCACAGCCATGTGGGCCGAGTTTCACATTACCAACAAAACATATAGTGAGTATCTCTTGCAGAACAAGATTTAGCTGGCAATAGATTTTCGGCCTGCATTATTCGAAAATTTCAGTTCAAAGAATCTATATATTTTATAAGAAGCATTCAAACGAAGTAATATAAAACTATCAGTTTACCGATACAGAAAGTAAGGTATGAAGATATTTAAGTGTTAATTTAGTGACGAATGAAAGAACGCTTTGCCCACAACAGCGTGATAAAGATAAAATAAGAAAATCGTCTTTCTGCGTGAAAATGTAGAGAAATAATTTGTATCAATTTTTTTTTTTTTTTTAATATTGAGAATTAAATTCCACCATATGATGCATCCTTTATTCTGCATCAGTAAAGATTTTTTTAGATCAAAAAAGCAATTTTTTGCAACATTTGACAACGCCTTGCTCCTTACGGGGAAATACACGGGAAACGATTCTCCGTAAGAACGCTGTACTGTCAACTAAATGCAGAATTGATTATAGAAAAAGCATTCTCATAAGAAATGCATTTAACATTCTTTACTTTAATTTTAGACTTCATTTATTTTCAAAATTAGACAAGCACAAAAAGAAAGGAAGTTTAACATTTAATATTAAAATTTTATATTTTGGTCATAAAATATCATAATCAATTCAAAGTGGCAAGAATTTTCACAATATGCATAAAGATTTCATAATATTTAGAGGATATAAACAACCAATCCCTTTGATGGTGTTTGCAGTTGTAAGCCAAGATAATCCATTTTCTCATAGGAGTAGATGGAGATTCGAAATTTTCATATTGGCTAATCTGTTCCATGGATTTTAGCCAATATGAGAAATGTTCAGTTGTCTTATTTAAAAGTATTATAACTTTTTTCCCTGTTGAGAATCCTCTCTTCATAATAGGCCTCCTCAGCTATTTCTTCTTAAAAAATTCAAAAAATTGTACAATATTTTGGTTATAAACAAACTGTCTACTTGATGTGATTTTTGCAATTAACTTTCACATATTATATGGGAAAGATAGGCTTTCTCTCCATTGTCCAATTACTAATGTACATTTTTACAAATTAAATTTTGTTCATTAATGTTGTGACAAGGGTTATTCACTAGTTATTGATGTAAAAATTACTTCATTCACAGGAAAAATGTCGAGTTGAAAAAAGTGAACAGTAAATATATTTTGAGATCAACGTTGACTCCACGAATGCATCGAAAGTACAACGGAATGAAAGGGGGAAGCTCAGGAGAACTTGACAGATCTTGGACATCTATTGGAGATCTGTCTGAACTCAAACAGAGGCCTTATTTTCCAGAAGAGGTAATTCAGATCTGTTTAGCTTGTCAGTGTTTGTTTTCAGAATTGTTTAAGTATTGCATCGGTAAATTAGGTATAAAGAATACTAAAAGATCAGCTCCTTCATTTAGGTTTTCAATTCTGTTAGAGAATAAATGTTATTCACGTATGTGAATAGCAGCAGTTGTTCTTTGCCTTTTAAATTGATTCCTCAGTTTTCACTAAATTTTTCGCCTAATAGAATTAATTCATTTCTATTCATGGTAAATCTGAAATTCTCCGTGAATGCCATTTCCTCAGAGGATTATATTTCCTATAAATCTAAGCAAACCTTGATATGAGGTAAGACATTTTACTCAAATGTTGCAACTTTTACATCAAGAAGTTATGTATGATTGAGACCTCAAGTTATAATCACTATTTAAAGTGTGCTTTAACTCTAAAGTACACTTTAACTCAAGTCTGCCTCATTTAAATCAATATTTAAGCCAAAAGTGGCATTTTAAGAAATGTCTAACTTAGATGACAGATTAACCGAGCTTCACTTAAGTTAATAATAATAATAATAGTTTATTTACGAGCAGATGTTGTCATTTACAAAGAACTACAAGTGTACCCAACATAGGTTCATTCAGTGAGTAAAATGAATAAAAATACATAAAGTGAAAATAGAAAATAAGACGACTACATAACAAGTACAAAAATTATACTAAGATACAAATGGATAGAAAAGTACAAAACAAGGTGGAAATACAAAAATGCAAGTTAAAAATTTTAATAAAATTTACAAATCTAGAAATTTTGATATAACAGCTAAATAAATAATAACTAAATAAATAATAACTAAATAACTAATAATAAAAAATAATCGAGGAAAGATTGAATAAATCAACATTATTTCAAGCATTGATCGCATTACATGGTAGATAGGGAGATATTAAAGATAATTTTTGGAAGAATAAGGGATTGCAAATAGGTAACTATTATGTACAGGAATTGAGGGAATTTTAAATTATATCAGGGATATAATTTCAGGACAGGATACAAGGTTATTTAACACTTTATACAAAAAATATGCCAGTATACTCCCTACGAGCTTGAAGGGAAGGCAAATCAGTTACATTCATTATATTATCATACTGTCAAATTTCCCTTTCATTGTGAAATTTAAATGCTACAATGCTGAAGAACTTGTTTTGGACTCATTCAATTGACATTGATTGAATTAACATGGGACATCACTTTTCAGTTATGTTGAAACCAAAAGTAGAGATGGAGCACATCAAGTTCAAAGAGAAGCTGAGTCAATTTGATATCCAAGTTAATCATTGCTTTAAAAATGCCTTATTGGACTTAAATATTGATTATGATATGTTTTTTTGAGTTAAAGTTAACTTTACAGTTAAAGTCCTTAAATAGAGATTATTATAATACTGGGCCTTAGTTTTAGCGAGGAAGAACTTAATATATAAACGTGCATATTTCTAATTTGACTTTTTTGGTGCAGGGAAAGGGTCTTAACAAGGGCAACCGTAATAATATGCTATCAGTGCAATCAGTGGATGGCATAGGAAGAGATGGTGGAGACATGTTTCAATCCACAATGACAGTTGATTCTAGTCTCTGCACTACGCTTCCTGCAGAAACAAATGACAAAAGTATAGAGTGTGTGAGTGTATCAATCCCAGTGCCCAGTGGAGAAAGCAAAGAGCCTTCCAAGAGCTTCACAACCATGACACCTCAAGAAATTGCCACGTGGATAGACAAACGCAGTCGTGTTGTTTTTCCCGTTTCATTCTTGATCTTCAACATGTTGTATTGGGGATTTGTTTGGATTTAATAGAGAATATTTTTTGTTACAGGTGTATTATCTAGTGAAGTAAAAATTTTTAATTTTTCTTCTTTTAAAGCCATGTATTTGCAAGTACTTGTGTTTTTCTGATTTTATTGAATGACTGGAATCTTCTGTAGGAAGTTAAAAAGATTACCTTACATTAAATTCTCCCATTATTATATATAGTATATTTTGCTTAAAAGTCATAAAATTTCACGAGGAATGTAGAATGTATGGTTTGCAATTAGGTCATTTTATATCTTTGGAAGATATTATGATTTAAGTTCAGACAAGAATTGAATTGTTTTGAAAATATAATTTTTAACAGTAATTTAAATGAATGAGTCTCCATTGACCTAGCACCAGATGACAATACCTCGAAGAAAATGAAAAAATCAGCTGTGAGATTGATTTGTTGCTTTGTATGTGGAAAAGTCTCTTTCCACTGAATTTGCTTTAGAATGTTTCTTTGTAGATTCAATTTCATAGTTTGTGTTTGGTATTTGGTCATTTCTGTCATCTATTTACCTTTAATATGATTAAATTTGTTCTTAATGTTACTGATTTCAGTTTACTGCTTCACAACTTATACTGATTGTCTTTTTAAGCATGCATATACATTGTGTGGTCCTGCTTAAGGAGTTATATCAAGTAGAAGATTCAAAGGAATTTCCAATAATTCATTTCTTCGTTATTGAATTTTTTCTTAGTAATTTTATACAGAAATTCCTTCTATAAGATTTAATAGATCTATTTTTGAGATGATTTGTGTTGTGATATTGCGTTGTGTGGGTTTTCCAATGCATATTTTGAGCAGATTCATTTTTAACAGCTCTTCTTCTATCAGCTTTCACAATATCTGGAACTTGTCAATGAATTACTCCATTTCCCATTTTCAGACAAAAACCCAATTACTTAAAGTGAACTGCACATTTTCCATGTACTCACCTCATTTCTATTTCACAATTTCAAGGGATAATAATTATGACATTCCTCACCACTGTTTTGGATATTCTGATATGCACACTTTCTTAATTTCAAATTCTGTTATTTGTTTTAATTCCAGAGATGATATTTATTTAGATGTAAAACTTCCACTTTCAGAATCAGTCACAACATATATCACTACAATCTTGCACTCAAATTACTCATTAATATTAGATAAAACTGAAACATTCATTTTATTCAAGCACACTTAAATAAAATTGGCAGTAGAGACCACCACTAATATTCTCCATTACACCATTCTTATTTTATTTCTGCACCTATTCACAAATCCCAAGAAATACTGGTAAGAAAAAATACCTCCTTGGTGTACCCAAGCAAAGATAGGAAATCAAATATCAACTTAACATGGATCTGTTGAAATTTCTCATACTCATTTAAAACATGCATTTAAAAATTATCTTACTTGTATTATATAGTGAAAGTTTCATTTGAAAACTCATATACCATTGGTCTTTTTGGATACATTTGAGAGAACTTCAAATGTTGTAGAATCCTTGCAAAACTGCAATGGTCATTGGACTGTTAACTACCTTTAGTATGTACAATATCTGAGAACTTCTGGTTATGAAAATATAAAACCCAGTCACAACACGCTTCATCTCACTTCCAATTATACATCATGTCTCCAATTGTTTTGTTAATAATAGGTAATTCTGTAGCAAAGTTTATCTAATCATTCCCACAGACAGGACAAAAGAGCTAATATCAATGCTGTGGACAATATATTAAATAAATGATTGGATAGAAAGAGAGGTAACCCTGAGAATGTAACTTTTGCTCTTGCAAAACATTAAGAATTATATTACAAACAAATTACATCAACTGTTATGCAAAAAGAAAACAAAATATTTTTGTAACTCCAGTTCTTGAGAATCTTCTTTTGAATGACTAATTTTGTGGGAGTAAAAGATATTGCAAAGCAAAGCAATCCCACCATCACAACCAATTCAAACTCTGTCATAGAGTGAGATATTCCGTATCAGTTTTTTCTAATGGGCCCCATACATGGTCAAACATGCTGCTCAAAAATGTGTGTTTTCAGATATTACAACTGCTAATTGGCATTGTTTCACTATTGTTCACAGCATGCTCACAGAATTTTTCGCAAGAACCAAAATTAAGCTCACATTTGGACCGCATTCTTTCACTGGATCCCCAACATGTTTAAAACCAATTGATCCGGATGAAATTTTTCGAGCAGAGATTCAGCGTTGGAAAAGTAGTTTATGGCAGGGTTTGGTGATGGTTGGCAAAGGAAAAACCTCCTTCTTTCATCCTACCTACCACCCCCCATAGCCTCAAGAAAATCACTGAATTAACTGAGATTTGTTGAGAAAAAACTTTTTAAAATCAGAGGAAAAAGGGAGGGGGGAAACAATTAGAAAGGTTGAAAGCAAAATTGCAGAATTCATGGAACACCGGAAAAATCCAACACTTTGCCTATTCTGGATTTTCATGGAATTCAAGATATTGGTTCCCTCATGCAATCACATTTCTTTTTTCAGTACGATAGCCTTCAATAGTAGATACCTAATTTAATAATTATTCATGTGTTTTTATTTCTGACATTACTAGGATATATATTGATAAAATTCTCTTTTCAAATTATCAGTCTAAATCTTTTTATCTAAAGCTGGTATTATGACACTATAATTCTATGAACACAAGTGTTCACGATACATTGATCAACATTTCTCTAGCTCAAAATATTTCCAGGTGTTTGGACCAAATCTTTTCATGTGTATTTATTAATTTTCTTACATTTTTACCATCTCTACTATAATGTTGACATTTTATGAGTCTTATTCGGTATTTAAATTATCCTAATATTTCATAAGTTCTTTCTATGTTGAATATTGGTTACCAACTCTAGTAGATAGCCAAACCTCTCTGAATCCATTTGTAATTAATTTTGACAGTTTTCTTCTGAACTTATTCGTGGTTCTGTCACTAAAAGCTCACGGCTAAAGTTACTTCTCTTCTTTAACCATTCCTTCATCCATATCCTCTGCTTCCATTTAATTTTCTTCCTTTCCAATAAATTCTTCCCTTTCAATATGTTCTCTCAGGACAATCAATGAAAGAACTGAGATTCGTCCAAACTCTTGCCGTGCTCGTGATGACAGCACAAACACATTTTTGAGCAGCATGTTTGACCGTGCATGGGGCCCTTAAGGGCTGTAAGTAGATTAACGATAGAAATGTAATTTTTACTTTGCACATGAAGTTGTGCGACTAACCCAAGGTTATACAAGAAGTGAAAAATTGCGACTTGGCCGGGACTCGAACCCGGGTCTCCCACTTTCCGGGCAGGTATTCTATCCATTAAACTACCGAGTGCGCGGCTCGGTAGTTTAATGGATAGAATACCTGCCCGGAAAGTGGGAGACCCGGGTTCGAGTCCCGGCCAAGTCGCAATTTTTCACTTCTTGTATAACCTTGTAAGTAAATTGAAAATTTGCTGTAGACGTTTCCTTTCATCACAATCTTAAGGAGTAAAGAGATAAAAAACAGAAAAGAAGTGTATTTTGGGTTGTTGAGCATAGTCTAGGAGAGGTCTTGATGCCCTCTCTTTACCACTGTTAAAAATTTCTTATTCTTCTCTTAATATTTATCTAGTAAAATCTGCTTCATTATAAAGTAGAAATGGCCAAAATTAAGGGGATTGGATAGCCCACCTGAAAATGCATATTTGAACCATTGGATCTTGAATTGCTATGTAGGCATTAATAAAAATTAAATATCAACTTTTTCACTATTCAACACCTAAAGGATGAAGCTACACCTTAAGTGTTTGTTCATGTTGACAACTTTAATTGTGTCATGGAAAAGTTAGTAAACAGTCTTAAAAATCGATCATTTTTGTTTAAGTGTTAATGAGAGACGATGCAAAAATTAACTTTGACTCTGAGTCTAGCTCAATTCATTATCTTTGAATGGAATTATCTCTTGAGAACCTAGGTGTTACACAACCACTGTAATCGTGTGAAATCAAGAAGATGTTAAGCACATTCTGCAGAAGAAGATCTCCTGGAAGTATGGTGATAAAGTCGAGTCCCTCGTGAGGCTCCTATTCTACTACTTTTTTCTATTCCCATGCTACGCATGACCGTGGGCCTCAGCACGAAAGGAAGGAAAGAGACAAAGGATTATAAGGGTATGGTCTAGGAAGCTCATAATTTTTAACACCAAGACGATATTCATTTCCTTTCGTCCAATGGAAAAAATGCTTCTTCGTAACAAGGTATCGGCCATCAGCAAAACGTTATAAGGATTTGCAAGGATGAATAGTTAGTTTTGGTTATTCTTCCCGTGGGCTATCAAGGAAGATAGTATGGCCAATTAGTAAGCTATGATGGTGTCATTACACCTCCTGACATTCACCACTGGTGGCTTGTGGGGTACTAATCTAAATCTAGAAGCTGTCTCTTTTTTCTGCCTCCTTTCGGGTAGAAGATCACAAAATGCAGCTTTTATGGTAATTGCAATCAGAAAGATATATTCTCTTTTCTTCCATCCTTCATTTAATTTGTCTTTATTTTAAAATATCTATACAAAGCCGATATAATATAATACTTCTCTATGAAATGTTGGTCAATCAGAATGTCTTCGTGTTAACTGTTGATAAAGACGAACAGTAAATTTCTCAACATAGGCTTATCGTTAAACTTAAATTAAACTGGTTCCAAAATACGACCTATCCTAACGAGGAAAGGAACGAACTCGCTATCCGTAGTAACTATTGTCTACCACAAGAAACTTGCCCGGTTGCATCATTAGGAGAAAAGAAAGAAGGGAAGTGCAGGAGAGGAAGTGAAGGGTGTCTCAGTTGCAGAGTAGGGGAATCATATAGCAGGGTGCTGCACATCTTGCAGGGAACCTCGCACAAGGATGCGGGAATTATACGAACGGGGCTGCAGACTGTAGTGGACCAGCGCTTGTATGATATCTTATGATCATCATTTCTATGCAAGGCTGTACCGGAGGTTAGCTAAAACATTCCTTTCAAAGAGCTGCCATGAATCGGTCACGGAGATCGAAGAAAATGTGCTACATCAGTCCAAGTTTGAGTACGCGAGGTGTAGCGCACGCAATCTCAGAGAAAACGAAATGCATCACGTTCAGCCACTTCAACAGGGTGATTATTTACCTCGAATTGCTTTTTTCCGGGGTATGTTGCAAAGTGAGCAACAGATAATTTACGTGGCGTATGATTGCTTCTGATGTTTCGGTGTGCGCCAGGAAAGCGTATCCGAGTCATCCCTATACCTTTCCTATCTCAGATGTGGTACCAGTATAGTTAAGAAAATGCACAAAACATAGTGGAACTTCGCTCAATGAATCGCTTGCATATACAGCCCTGAAATTTATTTGAATTGTTCATCGCTAGAAAACTCATGATTCAGTTATTAGATTTGGTGGCCCTTCCTCCCAAAAGACAGGTTCTCTTCCATTTGACCAAAACCTGTTATGATGCTCATATACTCTGCGAAAGATGCTTTACGTTCCTGCAGAAGTCAATTCTCGTAGTTCGTGGTTTCGCAAATTTTTCCAGCTTTAGAATTCCATGAAGTTTACGAAATTTTGTGATTACATTTCGCAGAGTACTGATTTTTTTTCATCAGATGCGATCGATGTCTTGGTATTTTTGAATGAAATTTCCATTTCTATATACACATAGACTTGCAAGCTGTGTGACAAAGGCGTGTGGCAGGGGGTGCAAAAACATCATCCCCATCGCGGGAATTGATTTTGGCCGTCTCCATTACATTCCGTTGTCATTCATAGCTGCTCGGATATAAAAATCGGAAACTTAAGTTCTATTCAAGATATCGTCCCGAAATAAACGGCAAATAAAAATTTCAACATTTACGTTATATTATGGGAAAGAGAAACTCATTATTTTATGAAATTTTGTAATACAGAGAGATAGCAATATTTAGAGACGGGGAAGATTTAAATTCCACACCCAGGAAAATCTGGATATTTTAATATGCAATTAGTGGCTTCTCTTCCGGTGTTCATCTCGATCTTTTTTCAAATTAATTTTTTACTCAACCAGAGAAGTCGATCCTGTGCTAAAGTTTGGCTCGCTCATTTTAAGGCATCGCTTTGAGAGATCCTCTCCACAAAGTTACTTTTTATCTACCACTGTACACACGAAGAAACGTGTGTTATGTATCCTCTGTGTAAAGAAAAATCGGATCTTTTTAATGGAAATCAATTGTGTCAGGCTTTGAAAAATATAGCAAGTAATTTGTATTGGGCAAGCAGACTCACTTGTTAAGCCTTACATTTGGAGTAAATGTAGTGTTAAAGTTTTAGGGAGATATTCTTGGACTGAATTTATGTATATTCGTATGTGATTATTTTAGATACGTGTAAATGGAACAAGTCAGTGTAGTGGATAAAATGGGTTCGATTCTTCTATATTATTCCACTAGCGGAGCTACTAAAAGCTATTAAAACCCGTCTAAGACGCTTCTCTAGACGCTTAAGATGTAGTTTCACGTCATGTTTCCGGTCCCTTTCACAAGAAACACATGGTAAAAGCACCGCTTAAAACGCCCAACTACTTCTCGCATAGGCCGCGGATTTTTCAGGGTTTCCTTTTTGAAATGCATGGTAGAATGGAAATGATGCCCTGTCGTCGAACCAAGGACTTTTACAAAATATTCATGACTGCTGTTCCTATGTTGAATTTCGGATTTATACTCGGGAAATGCCTCCTAAAATATTTCCCGTTATACATAACCGTTTTGGAGAATTAATACCGCCTGGTGTCAAACACAGTCGCCGCTTGTGATAGATGAATGCATATTAATATTATATCGGTAGAACTCTGACCGCTTCAAGTCGATATCATATCGGGAAAGTCCTAAAATAAGATTCCGTTATCGCCATTTGATGGTAGGTATGGTATGGTATGGTAGAATATAAATGACTCTCAGCCATCGAATCAAGGGTCATTAGAGAAACGGCGAACTTCGTATATGAAATTCATCAATCATTTCTCTTCAAATTCTGGGTTTTACCTTTCCAGGTTATCGGGAAAGCGTTCAAAAAAATTCCCCAAAACCGCCGAAATGCATTTTAAAGGGTGGAATTTTGCACCGACTTGTTGTCGAATCCACGCTCATTTGCTGACATTTCTTCCGTGGTCTTGAATTCTCTACCGAGGAATCCAGGTAAAATGCCACGGTAAAAATGCCGTGGTAGAAATGTCACCATCTACAAATGTGCAATGTCTACTTAATTAAAAAGGTCGGCAAAGGAATAATATCTTTTGTCGAGGTTAACATAATCGTTTCTGCAAGATATTTTAACAATTTTCACGAAGCCTCAGGTTTATTTTTTGCTAACTATGTGTTGACTTAAAATTCGAAAGTGATGTAGCGTTACACTATACACTCAAAAAATATATTTCTTTAACATTTTTGGTATGTATTAGAGCAGGGTCGAAACCAGGATTTGACAAAAGGGGTAGTTTGAGTAAGGGGATAGTAGCTGTTTGGCCGTTTGAAAAATGGTTCTTAATAGAAGAAAACCAAAAAGAAAATTGTTTTACTACACGTTGCAATCCAAGATTTTGGGAAATGGAATCATTTCACAGAATTTCCAAGATCAGGAGACCTGGTTTTAACATTAATCCCGTGACAAAGTATTTTCTCTACGATTAACCCATCGTAGCACCCGCAATTTATGGCAATCACGCGCGGGTCGGGAATATAACGGATACTTAAAGCACTCTGATACAAAATATTTACAGATTTCGATGAAACCTGAAGTTGTATAAAGAAGAACTACCATATTTAAATCCAGTGCGAAAAATAAGAAGACTTCGGCGGGCGGGAATTCCTTGCATGTGTATGCTATGTAAGTTAACAAGCAGAATTAAAACCGTTCGCGACTTCGACTTAAGTAAAAAAGTGAACTCCTTCGTGAAAAGCACGCATTTACTTAACTTGGGGCGGATAAATAAACCAACGGTATTTGGGCTTTTGTCCCGCGATTTACCGCAAACTCACTTGTTTTTTGTTTTGGATTCGTAGTCGCCTCTATGCTCTTTTGAGATATATTGGACCTAATCGACTGGCTATAGAATCTTCAGATAACATCTATTATTTTGGTCAACTGCTCCTAATCTGCAATATTTTTCTCAGATTTCTAAAGAAAATTTAAATTTATTAAGCGTTACGAAGTATTATAATTACGAAGTTGGAATGATTTTTTAGACGTTTAAATGCCGTACTAATTGTAAATATCAGAGCGCATGTTATCATCGCACTTGCTCACACTCCCTCGAATCAGCTGTTTCATCCAATTCCGAATCGGGACATGGTTGTGTGGACTCCCTGTGAGTCCTTTGGTCAACTGCCACGATCCGCACTTCCACCACATCTTGGTTCCGCAAGTGATCTGTTTCGTGTACATAAACTTATAGTAGCACACTTTTGATGACTTCCATCGGAGGAATCGTAAAACTAATTTCCGCTTAATATTCCGTTATGGATAATTTGTAACCCAGTGATATTCCGTGGATCGAATGTGGGGGAGAGTGGTATCCGCCAAACATAATGCACCTGTTCTCCATCAAAGCTGTATCGTTAACGACAAGCACATGAAAACGACCTTAGTGCTATTCTCATTAAAAGATTTAATTTTCTGATTTTATCTTTCTACTTTAAGCAGGGGCGCATTTTGGCCGGTGGTCTGACTACGACGTGGAGAAATGAGTAAGGAATAGGTTCCATTAGAACAATTCCAATCCCTCTCCCACCTTTTCCCCTAACGCTTCTCCTTCGCCAACACGGTATATAAACCTTGAAATTTGTAGCGTCGACGTAGTTTTTGCCCAACGTCCGCTACGAGAACCTCGATCGGCGCAAGATCTCCGGCTGTTGAACTCACGCGAGGCGAACACCACACCGCAGTGTCACCACAAGAGAAGATCAGTTTAGTGAGTCATTTTAGTGAATGAGTGACTGGAAGAGGAGGCTCTGTTCGCCGATGGAAAGCAGAGTGCGGCCGACGATGGAGGATTCCCGCAGCTCAAGGTAGGGATTCGACGTCTTTCAGCTGAGAGGGTGGTAGGGCTCTATAGGCATGGGCCCAACCAACGGGCATTAGAGAACAGGTCTACATTAACGTTTTGGGGGAAAGTTAAGGAGTAGGGCCCACTTGACGGGCGATAGCGATAATGAAGGCACTACACACACTGATACAGACCGGCTTTTTAGCCATTAGAGAATAAATCTTAATTAGTCTTCTAAAAGTCTTCTATCTTTTCCGTGGCTATGGTTTTCATGCCGTAGCCACACCATGGTTTCATAGGGCTGGTTAACTGCAATTGAGCGTCCCCCGAAATATTTACCAATTGCACTTAGCTGGCGATACCCCTCCATCCAAAAGGGGAAACGAGCTGAGCACGATACGTCTTTGCGTGGCTTGGAAACTCGTGCCATTTCTTTTTTCTATACCCAATCTTTCCATTTTTTTTAAAGTTAAAGTCAAATCTTTCGTTTGTAAGGCAACCTTTGAGAAACTTACCTCCTAATCATTTTGCGAAAACACTGTTTAATGGCCTAATGACCTGGTCTATGGCCAATAGTTTGATTCTACGCAATTTTATATCCTCCTAACTGGTATAATTTATCAAATATGTTATATAATTTTGAGGTTTTTCGTTTAGTTCACAGAGAATTTACTCAGCACTAAGCTTGGCTTCTGGGAATCGAGAGCAGTGGAAAAAGTCTTCTCGGGCGTATGACATGCAGAACTTATCATCACTGTTCAAGCCAAAGAATGAAGAACCTCAGCTGGAGAGTTTCACAATTTTGGAGAATACTGTCCGCAGAAGTCGATCAAGGTTTGAGTTATGGATATATATATTTTTGAAATAAACGTAGTTTGTGATAGTATCGGCTACTGCAATTGGTTATTTTTTATAATAACTTTACAGCTGCCCCGTAAATTCGTTCGTGAAATGACGTTTAACCAACTAACCCTTGCTTCGGATGTGGTACTGCTTCGAATTTATTCCAATATAGATGATGTGGTGGGGTATTACCACATATGAAGTACAATGCGAATTTCCTTTGAAAACGAGCCTCTTTAAATTAATTTAAATACTGTATTATTTTTGGAACACAAATAGAAGGTAGATATAATTAAGTCGCGTCACATTATTATTTGTTTTGCATTAAAAAATTTTCTCGACTGACTGTCGATGATTGCACAGTTTTGCCCGGTGGACTTTCGGTAGGGACCAAAACGTCGAAGTTTGCAGACCTTCAAACGTTTAGTAAAATAAGTTTAAAGAGAGCCCAATTAAATAATTTGAAATGAATCCTATTTGTAAGTAGCCAAAATATTTCCATATTTGGAAATTTTACAGCAATTGATGGTAAAGTAAATTAAAAAATCATTATAGGTCAATTTTGATTTATGTAGCCCTTGAAAGTAAATTCGGATGGTTTGAATCGTAAAAGCAAGAAAAGTAAAGGAATGAAGAGCACCGTGCACATAATGTAAAGCTTGCTTTTAAACATTTGTGTTTCCGTTGGGAAAACGAGCCTTGCGCAATTTTGTAAAGACAGTTCTGTTTTCCACATTTTTCGAAGCATACGAAACAAGAGTTGGTTAGTTGCATATCACTATACGAACGAATTAAAGAATCCTCACCCAGCTAAAGAGTAATTGGAGTAACCGATACTATCGCAACACCATTTATTCCAAATAAGGGCTAACAACTAAGAAAATGCGCGAATCGAACCAAGGACCTTAGGCCCGTTACAGCTGTTCTACTCCGCGAAAATTTTCTTTTCCTATTATCACACGATCCTATGGGACCAAAAGCCTTTTTACTGCCTCTACGCCCACTTCCATGAACTAAAATTGCTTTCATCTTGATCACTTTGGCGATTACTCCTTGTCAGCCGGGTTTGATCGTAATTAGTTTCAGGAGATTGCCGGTATAAGAATGCAAGGCGTTGTTATGGTTTCCTTTCTCTGGTGGACAGTGGCGTAACTATAGGCGGTTATGTTTCGTCTGAGGACGTCGTTTGGTTTAGCAAGTTCGGCCTCTATGCGATTGAAGGAAACCGTAAGTATTCATATCAAATTCATGTGCTGAAGGTTTCAATTCAAAGAGAAGGTAAAATTTTGGGAAGCGTGTTCTGTTTTGTAGCCACGATGCTGCATCGATTGGAATATTTCTGGAACGAGTTGCCGTTGAAATAGGTGTAGTTATTGATGAAGAAAGAACGGGCGTTGGGGAAAAAATCGCCGAACCATTGGCAGCCGAGAGCGAAATTTGAAATTTAATGGATCTAATAGTTGGAGCTTGCATAACTCACGAGTGCGAGTGGATGGTAGCGTATGGCCACTTAAGCTTGAGGAAGTGTCAGGAACTTATCGGAATGGTTATTGTGTTATAATTTCTACGCCAAGATTCCGGGATTGAATCCTGGCTAAACTCATTGCTTTTAGCCAGTAGATATACAAGTCGGTAATAAGTAACAACATGCAATCGGGGAATTCTTGTTTCAAATAAAAATGTGATTATAAGAGCCTTCGTATGGCAAGAATTTGCTTCTGTCCACCTTGGACATGCTTAAGAGTGTGATTATAGATTATGCTATTAGCCTAATCGCACCCTTAGCGGATTCCCAATTAATGGCATTGACGACGCTGTCAGTTTTGGCACATTTTCACCAGACTTGTGTATCAGGCGTCTTTTTTCACGCTTTATCAGCATTACCCCGGACGCTAATCTACTGCAGGGATTCTAAAAGTGGTCCATGTGGTAGCCTTCCCGTCAGCAGAGATACCGCTTTCGATTCCGTCAGACTTCTTGTTTTCCTTTGGATTTTTCCTGGATGCACGTCCGCATGTGTTACTCTTTTCTTTATGAAATGCATTTGTTGTAGTCTTGGCGTGCGGATGTTAAGCAGCCTCCTAGCTTTGCACCATTTAAATTCACACTACTGAATGCACCAGAGGACTCGGTTACATTGGTCAGTGGTGAGAGGAGGGTTATTGACCATTAGCTCATTAAACATTCCAATCGAAGTTTGATGATCTAAAGGAGAGTTTGTTTTACAGATAATCACGAGATATTGGAGTTTGAATGGGGAGGAAGGAGTGCTACTGATAGTGATACCAGCTAAGAGAAGGCTAAGAAGGTGATGAGGCTGTACTTACTAGAAATGCAAATAACAGAAATTCATCGGATTGTGTGACTCATTGTTGGGTAGAAATTGGGAGATGTGAATTAATAAAATTGTGGAATATTTGTTTTTCAGTTCTCTTCAGAACACTAGTGTGATGAGTACTAATGTAAAGATGCAATGTCAACAGTGGAGAGGCTAACATCTGAGGATACATTATGTCTGCATAGGACAGCCACATCCCAGGAGATGCTGAAGATTGTAAAGAGCATGGCAGAATCTGTTAAGGGTAGAGTAGATGGTTACAGGCACATTCTTTAAAAATCAATCCCTGGAAAACAAATTTTTTGAATGACAAATCCTAAGAAATTATACTGCTTTTAAATATCTTAAGCTTTGCAAAGTGTATATTGAATTAACCAATTCGGACTTAAAATATTTCTCTTGTTTTCATTCCCAGTACATAGAGAGCACATGTAAGTGTTCTGAGACCAATAAAATTAAGATTAAATTAAGTTTTTATAAATGGACATGATTTATGGCTTCCCTAGTTTTTCAAATTTGTCCACATAATGATTCACCTGCCAAGTTCTTATGTTTAGCTCAAAAATTAAAATGGTAACAGTGAATCTAATATTCTCAATTACCTAGAATAGACCATCTTGTCCCTGTTAATAAAATCCTAAATATAACCCATTTGTTTGTGAGAAAGGTAATTTAGATTTGCACCATGAAAGTTACAAGTTTCATTCTAGAATTTAAGGTGAATTCTTAACATAATTCTCTATGTAATTATTTTCATTTACTAGCTAAACCATTATCCAAACATTTCTAAAAAGTTAAATAAAGTTCTAAAATAAAAGTTCATATATATCGTTTGTTGTCTTTCTATCAGTCAATTTGTTGGTGACTTTCTTGTATTGTTTTCATCTTTCTTGGCATTAATATTGATTGCAAACTACACTGCAAGCACATTGATTTCCTCAGTGGTTAACTCTCAAAATGTTTGCTCAACCTGAGGACTCCAAATATTTGGACCTTTTATCTGCTTATTATTCTCTCTTCTATTTCCACCTTAGCTATGACACACTTTTGCAGGGCAATGCTGCCAATGTCAGGCAAATATTCTGACTCTAAAAGAAAGCTATCAGGATAATATCTGGGATTAAATCCTGTGATACATGTAAATATGAATTTTCTACTCAAAATATTGTCTGTACATAAATTGCTTGTGTATCTTAGCCTTATATATGCATAAGAAAATATCATTGATTTAGCTTAAAGTAAATGTGGATAACTTTCATGCCAGATACAAAACCAATACCATAGTGTAGACTCAATAAATCTCTTAACCACTATTATGTGAAGAGCCTTCACCTCTTTAATAAGTTCCCTAAAAACAGTAGCAATCTTACTTCTAACAAGTTTGTCTGTTTTATCAAAATTCCTATCAAATAAAACTCAGTACTGTTTGGATGAATTTTATGTCTATGTTCATGAATTGCAAACATATTTAATATATTGCTCTTTGACGATGTCTCTCACCTTATTCATTTGCTTTATGGACAGAACATTTTATCATCTATGTGCATCATCTTCTGATGTGGAACATACGTTTACAACTTAATTTTCTTTGGCACTTGGTGATAAGTCTATGGCATACCTAAGGGTCAACTGTAAATTCAAGCTAATAGCTATACAATTGTTTTCATTCACTCTCTTTCATGGGCCAGTGGTCTTACTTCAAGTCTTCATCCATGTCACATCCATTTGCTGGGAAGTATACGTAATAATATTGTTATAAAAGTGGGATTAGGAAAACTCTGTGTACAGAAAACAACATTGTTTCATGCACTTATTTAAAAATCTATCTTTCCTCCATTGTTTGAAGTTTTAAGACATTATGGAATAGTAAAACATTGAAAAAGAGTACATTTAACAGGCTACCAATTCTTTTCCATTCTTCGTATGAATAATTTCATATAATCATTATTCAAAATCAGGAAAGATATAATTTCTATTTCTAAAATTGATTTTTATTATTATTGGATCAGTACAAAAGTCTATCATTAATGCAATCTTTTCATACTCTTCAGTATTAATTGTTTGTTAAGTAACTTTCGATTCAGCTCTTTATTCACCACATCTTTTGGTTAGGCAATCATAGAAATCTTCATCAGGAACTGCCTCTAAATTAGATGATACCACTTCCCTCTTGAAGGCATATATAGTGAAACACTCAAGCAGAATCGTTTGGTTGTTCACTCGCTTCTCCCGAATGAGTGAATCATTTGATTCAAACAACCAAATAGATTCATTTGGTGATGATAGATTGAAAATTCTTTATTAGAATTTGATGGAAGCAAACAATGAATCATTTGGTTGTTTTCATTCAGTTATTGTCACCTTTCTTGATACCATCTTCTGCTTTTAGTATGGGAGAGTGAAGCCATGACTCAACCTATGGAAATGTTATTTGTAGCAGTTTGCTAGAGATGCATCATGGGTTTTAGAGCAAAACCTGGATAGTGCATTTCATTAGAAAGACGTGAAGTTACTCAGCAACCAACTGATCATAGATATGTCACCAAGATATCTTTGATCCTTTGGCAAATCGTAGAATTAGTCAATGCAAAACCATTGGTTTGATTCCAGGATATCTGGACAATGCATTCACAATCTTGGGGTCTGAGTTGCTAACATGACATGTTTCCTTTGTAATATATTTGGGTATTGGTTCTTATCAATCAATGGAGAACATAGATTGATAGAATGTTCTTGTTGAAATATAGTTGCTCCTGTTTATGGATGTACGTATATCCTCATCAGTTGCCATCAACCAACCCTAGGAAAGTTCCATTATACCTGTGGCCTGACACTTCCAAGAAATGAACATGTTTGTAATAGATGTCGTCTTCTCTTTTCAGGATTTAAGCCAATCACAGAGGAAATAATTTATTTTATTATTATGATTTACATGTTCTTTCCAATGGTAATAATTTTTCAAATAAAAATGGTTTGCTCACCAGTAAACAGTCAAAGCATTACTTAAAAGTATCTTAGCTATGGAATATGAAAACTCTTTAGCATAATATATAGTACAGTATTATTGAATACTATGAATGATCAGGTGTTACATTCTTGTATTTCTTAGACAGGCAGTCTTAGGTTCCAGTCATTATGCAGCTGTGATTTGACAGATTTTTTAAATGAAGATGACATTTAAAATTTGGTTAAATGAATATAACTGGGGTCACATTCTTTAGTCCAAAACTCTGGGCCTCATTTTCAGAGCAGTTAGGGATTACTATGATATCAACACGTAAAGGTAACTCTTCATCTCTTGCTCCCTCTTTCTTATTGGCCATAAAATGAGAGGAAAGACAATTGCACAAAATAAGTGGACTGTATAAGGAACTCCACATAAGAAGGTGTTCTTCTCTTGAGGTCTGATGCTTCTGACGATCGACAACTCCAAAAAAAATAAAAACTCCCAAAATAGTGTCTCATTGGAGAAGGCTCTCAGACTCAAGGCCCATAGAACATATAGAAAGAATTAGAAAACCTACATGGACTTACCTCAAGAAAAGGCTCCACAGTTACATCTAATGGAAAAATGATAAGAAAAATATATCTTCACATTTGGGGGGCTCAAAAAATGATGCATTAGGTAAGTTAAAAAGAAGTAATGATGCCCATGAATTTTCTCATTGTAGAGGGGTCAAGTACATTTTCGGAACTGTTGGTTTGGACATATGGAGTTTTATGTTTATGGGATCTGTGATGAGATTTTTGCAAATTTTCAGAGTATCTTTGGTGAAAGTGATTATTATTAAGTACATTGTTGCAGATAGACTGCTATTCTGGTGGCAACATTACAAACAACTACACTAGTTTTCACAAAAATAATTAAACAACTCAGAACAAACTATATAATACCCTCACAAGATTGAATACTTAAATACAACTACTTTACAAGATAACTCCAATATAACAATTCCTAACTCCATTACTAATTCCCTTGCAAAAAATGTTCTACTACTACAACACTTATTCTCTGAAAAGTTAAAACACAGACACTCCCACAGAAACAATACACATTCAATCACAAGAAACATTAATTAACCCCTGGCCCCTCCCAAACATTCACCCTCAATCGTATAGGTTTTTTCAGGGTTCCTGGTAGACCTCATGGTTACTATAGTGGTCCGGGGGACAGGTCCCCACTGTTCATCACCTTACCAGGCAGTCCCCTACTCCATCTGCAGATCCTTACTAGCAAGCTCCCTTTATCTACTAAATCTTTCTTATAAACATTTTATGATTTTTGGGAAAAGGCTCGAAGACTCCTGCAGGCAAATTGTTCCATTCTACGAGACTTCGATTTAAAAAGGAGAATTTACTTGTATTTGTTCGTTGTTTTAACAATTGAAGTTCATATCTATGGTCTTTTCTACCAAAAAATGTTGCTCCCTTTATTTCTGCTGCTAATTCCTCATACGACGCAAGCCCCGTGTATATCTTGAAAAATAGTCTTAACCTTTTCTTCGCTCTCCTCTCCTCTAAACTTTCCCAACCTAATTCTTTTATCATTTTCGTGACACTATCAGTACCTTCCTAAAACGAATCTTGCTGCCTTTCTCTGAACCTTTTCTATTTTCCATTTTAGACCAACTTCATACGGGTCCCATAAGCATTCCCCGTATTCTAAAATTGGCCTAACATAAGATTTATATGCAGCCTCTTTAACTTTTATATTCGATCGCCTTATGGTACACATTATAAAATTTAGGGTTTTATTAGCTTTCAGAATTGTATGCTCTACATGGTCATTCCATTTTAAGTCCCTGCTGAACATTACGCCTAAGTATTTCACTGTATCCTCATTAGATAAAACTTTCCCACCTAGGTGATAAGTACGAGTATATTGGTTTTTCTTTCTATTAAAACTTATCACTGATCATTTTGTTGAGGTTTTTTTGTATAGATTCATAAGGGCCTTCCTTAAATGTAACTTTTCAAATATATTGTTTTTGTCAATGTTCACTACTTTGTTTCCTTTGTCAGCTTTAAGGTAAAAGCAATCTTTCTTGTTAAGTGTTTCAAAAATGTTGTGTTCTTTCTTGTCGAAGTTCTTTGTGCTGGTAAGTTTTCTATTTTTGTCTTCCAAATTTTCTCCGATCTGTTGAAATTTCTGATGGTGTTCTTGGAGCTTTCTGGTAGGAATTTGATTTTGGATTCTATATCTGCGATAATGTCTTGTGAGGAAGAGTATATTTTAAACCTTTTGAGAGAAGCGGAATTTCATCTTTGTTGAAGGATTCTCTGGAGAGATTTACTACGTTGTTTAGAGTGTTGACGGAATGAGAGGAGTTTTTTGGAAGTTGTTTCTGTTTTAAAGAGTTGAGCTTTCGGCAAAGTTTGGGTGATATTTTGCTGTAAATGAAAAAAATTAAAACTTCCAAATTAAATGTATCAAACTCATAGAAGCTCTTCTCAACTTTAATATTGATAATATTCCAGATGTGCAGATTATGAATTCTTGTAATATGCCAACAATTTCCTATTGCCACATGTGCTTAGATATTCTCTTTCTTTTTAATATATTTAAAAACATCTTTGATTCCCCAGCTTTACTCTCTACTATCACTTTTCAAGTACCTCTCTGCTATCCTTTCTCCCTCACACTAATTAATGCCCCACAACCCTCTTTCTTTTCCTCTGGGATTCCCCCCTCTTTCATTTTTGCCTAATATATGGCCAAAACACTCTATATAATATCCAACTTGTAAAAAGGGAGGAATAAAAATTATTATTATTAATTTCTCTTTAAGTAGAAGAATGAAAAGCACCTTTTGAAATTTTCAATAATCATTTATTTAAATTATTTATTCTTATCAATGTCTTATCACTTAAAGTTATAATTTCCAATGTTGATCAAAAAGCAATGTGAAGTCATGTTGAGTTGAAAAGGAGCCCCTCTGCCACATTGGCCTCAATTATCAAAAAGAAAGTAATGTTGAAATGATAATGAATAGAATAAATATGTTTTGAAGCTTATTTATACAAGTTATTTACTTGTGGATGCCCACCCCTCTTGAAAATACTACATCCATTTCCAGCTACTTGCAATGTGTCAATGTATGGATAATGTAATATTTTGATGCATCAGATGAATTAAGCCTTCATTTATAAGTATTTTAATGCAAAGATAATGAAACCTTCTAAACTTATGGAGGGGAGCATTGCTCCTTGCTTGATTTTACAAACTTGAATATTTAAACTTTTCCTTTGAGTATGTCTATATCTATCTATATCCTTTGAATCATAAGATTGTTATTAACTATTTGAATAGTTACTATATATAGACAACTGGGTTTTAAAATTCGACCAAGCAAGTACATTCATAAAATGTGATAGGAATTATCACTCATTCATAGCTAAATTGAAGAATACAGAATCATTTGATAGAAGTGAATTTAATTTTCCTCATTTTCTGTAATATCCAGTCACTCGTCTATTAATATTTGCAATTATTTTGTTCTCTGAATCATTTTCCTACCTTTAAAGAAATATTTTAATAATTATCCTATTTTAAAGGGAATATTAAAGACTTGGCTGTATGTAAAACTTCAGAATGGACTTCCAGTTCATCTTTAATATGATTGTTTTATATTGATCACAGACTTAATCATATTCAGCATGAATTTTACAGCTGAATGTTTTCTTATCTAAAAAGATTGTTTTTTGCCTTTACAAATATACGATATCTAAATGGTTTTCCACCATAAAACATATATATATATATCTCTTTCTATATATATATATATATATATATATATATTTAGAAAGAGGTGAAAGGTAATGTCTGAAGGGGTGCACAGTGAAGGATTTTGCTATGGGAAGTTTCACGTAGTTACTTCTCTTTGAGTGAGTCACAGATGCAACTTGTGAATAGCAAGTAGGAGTAGGAGACCACTTTGAAATCCAACCTGTATTAGCGATGTTGTACCATAACATACGACACTTTATTAGTACATTTCTTGTTCCCAAGATGGTTTGATCTTGGGCATTACTTTATAATAGTTTAGTTTAGTAATTTTCCGTTTTAAGTATGTTGTGAATGATCGCCCTGTAAAAATTATTTCTCAATAGTACTTGGGGACCTCAATTCATTTTTATGTTTCACATGTTCATTGTGCTATATATCAGTCAGTAAGAAAGAAGCAAGAATGTAGAGCACAGCACAGAAAAATATGGTGGTCATTCACTACGTCCTCACATTCATAGGTAAAAAGGTATGTATATTTATTGATATAAACATTGGTACGATGAGATTAGCAGCCTTAATTAAAGCTGCCAACACTTCCCAAACAGTGCATATGTTGTAGGTAGGTAGGTATACTACGCTTCTATTTGTTTGAAAGGTTTTTTTGAAAGATTTGTTTGAAAGGTTTATTTTATGCATTTCACTTCTCTCCCTCTGATATTGGTGTTTTTTGTAGATTTCCTTCGCTACTATTTGTTGAAGTCCGCAGAGCATTTATAATTTTCTTATTCGGATAACTATGCATAATTTGATTTCGCATAATTTCTTTAATATTATGCAGAACATACCTGGTGCAGGTTATAAATTGCAGTTAATTTTTAAGAATTTATTAAAGAGTATATTTATTGCTATGAAAACGATAAAGCTCTCGAAGTTTTGCTGGCTAAGTCCGAAAAGTTTACTCTGAAGGAGGATTTTTTATGTACATACATACCATCGTCTGAAAACTCATACGAGCGGACAAGAATTATTGTTCCAAATAAGATTGCCATTATCCTGTCACTGATGGAGACTTTATCAAAAACTACATTAGTACAATATCAGAGAACATTTTATTTTGCCCTTGTTCAGTCGAAATGAAATGATAGTTTAGCTTGCTGGAGTTTAGTGTATTTAAATGCAGTAAAACCAAATAAATTTCTATAGAAAATATCAATAAATGTAGATAAATACAAAAACAAACATAAACTTTCTTACCCATCACTTTCTAAAATCTTAATCAGGGACCTTTGTCATTATTTTTTTTATCTCATGAAAGCTTCCTTTGATATCCATATTCTCATTCTAATATCTTTATTACTTCTTCCATTTCAAGTTAGAGCACTCCTCAAATAATAAAACTGTTCCTCCTGATCTGCCACCCTTATTTAAATTCTAGATTTCGAACCTTTGTCAAACATGACTTTTGTGTTTTTATATGTTGATTCTCATCCCAAAATCTCTGGCTCCATCATTTGACATTCGGGCTAGCCTCTGTAATCTTTTTTTCAGAATTTCTTATAAGAGCTTTTTCAAATGCAAATCTCAGTGATGTTAACATCTTTTCCCCCAAGTTCACTCCTATATTAGATCCTTCCCATGCCTCTTTTACTATTTCTTCAGCATATTTACTATAAAGTGCTAGCCATAGTGTATAACACACTCAAGCCAACAATCACTCTAGTAGTGATATAGATTGGTATCAGGACTTTCATAATTGTAGGTTGAAAGGGATAGGGCTCATTGTGAAAATGTTTCTTTTCCAATTTGAGATCTATTCTATGTCCAGATGTCTATCTTTCTAAACTAACTTCTGTTGGATTGGGTAGGTTTACTTTATGATATTTAACATTTTAATATCCATGTTTCTGTTTAGTTGGTTTATAGTATTAATGTTGTATCTTCATTGAGTCTATATGAAATAAATGTACTCTATCCTTTAAGAGAGTAATCTACAGTGCACTTGTATATTCTAAATTAAATTATGGATTTTTGGTGAGTGCATATAAAAACATGTTAACATTGCATCAATCATGCGAAAAAGGATTATCAGAATAATTTGTATGAAAAATCGATTTGAGCATTCTTATCTTTTATTTGTGAGTCTGAATTTGGTCCCACGACAACAACAGTATGTTTATGTATGTTTAATGTTTTGAAATTATCTTTTGTAATGAGTCTTAACATGCAAACTCACTAATAGTGCTGACAGTTTAACTTAAGTAAAAGCAATTTCCTTGTAATTAAACCTAACCTAACTATTTTTAAGTGATCTTTGGTTTTTGTGGGCCCAAAAATTTTAATCTTTTGTCAGAATAAATAATAAATGAGAAACATCATCATAAATTCTTGCAGTGGGCCAAGTCCTGGATATTGGTTAATGATAACATTGATAGATTTTTTTGAGATAATATTTTGTTAGCCATATACTATTTGATAGATATAGTAAAATTTTCTTACCATTACTATTATGTATATATTGTAATTTTTGAAAATTGACATTTATTATTTCTTGTTAAGTGTAAAGAACACATTTTTTCTCCCTTTTTATGTTAACTACTTCCCTTTTTATGCTTTTTGTAAGTTAATTATTGTATTTGCACCAGATGCCTGCCCCATATTTATTTCTGTTTTATGGTAGCCCCAAAACATGTCTTACCTATGGGGTAACTTAATTTTTATTCAAAGTACAGTCACTTACAAAAAAAGTACCAGTAAGGATGCAACCCACTTAACAGATATGGAACTCAATGAGAGTGAGTCTATGAACGTCTCTGCTTTTAGCGTGCGTTTCGTCTTCTTCCTTACACATGTTTTGAGACTTTTTTGACATTATTTTTTAATGCTGGCTAAAATTCATTCATTTGGATGCTATATAAGCAATATAGTATTATAAAGGAAGTATATGTTTCTTTATCGGCTCCAATTTCACATGTAATTCATTCACTCTTCTTCAAAAATATCAGACAAGAAGTATCTTGGTTGGCCGTATTTTCTCCTTAGGTATAAATTCCCATCAATGGAGGTTTGGACAGGACTTTGTTAGTTCATTTCATGCTCCACATGCTTGCCGGATGAACTTTTCCGTAAAAAATAATAAATAATAGGGCTTAAATATATGATTATTAAGAGAAAATGCAGTACTATGGGTTGGGTCAAGAGAAGGGAAAATTAGAGAACATGAGAATAGAATGGAGTAACAATGAGTAATGAGAATAGAAATGGAGTAACAATGAAAGAATTCATCAATCCTTCAAAATCCCCTTACAGGGATGATCTCGTTTTGCATATTTGTCACAACACCAGATGAATAAACCATTCTACGCGTAATTTCTCCGTTGGTTAATATTCCTAAGTGAGATTAGTCAAACTGTGTTGAATATATTTTTAATTATTTCGTTGATATTCATTTTATCCCTCCGAATACAAACATATCATTATGACCAAATTGAAAAACCTTTATTGAGTTTCGATACTTGATCAAGAGAGGGAAATGTTTTTTGAGCCATGCCATCCTATGGGTGTATCACACCTGGGCAGGTAGAATGCGATGGGTACTTTCCATAAATAGGAAAATTATAAATAACAACACCTTCAAATCATGCCTATCTCTTTATTACAATATATTTAAGTTAATTGAGGCATAACTATAAAGTAGTAGCATACGCGCGTTCTCAATTCATTCTCCACTGATGACTCAAAAGCCATAGTGGGTGTGAGCACTGACACCGAAATTGTTAGCGGTAGTTTTGGTGAAAGTGTTTTCCTAGAAATTGCACCCAGAATCATGTGAGAGAATAAGAGGAGAAAGATTTACAGATAGTGGAACGATTAGGGATTAGCAGGTAGGCAAAAGGGGTTCACTGACTTCTGGGTATGCTGATCTCGGAAAGAATAGCGAGGTCTAAGGAGTAAACAGCGGGGGAAGAGATGGGGTCAATGGGAT
This sequence comes from Pachydiplax longipennis, assembly GCA_036926295.1. NCBI lineage: Eukaryota > Metazoa > Arthropoda > Insecta > Odonata > Libellulidae > Pachydiplax > Pachydiplax longipennis. The sequence continues at coordinate 2,024,801 of JAVFKF010000040.1, read as the reverse complement.
GCGATGGATGCCAGTCGTGAGGGTGAATTTTTCGCCTCATATTAAAATGCAATTGGTAAATTCAATCCATAATTTATCGCAAGAACTAGCTACTAAGATGCAATGTGCCCAGGATGTTTATCTGTTCGGTTTATAACTTGAAAAAATATGACCAAATTTCCGATACATTTAAGAAAATATCTTGGATTTAATTCGAACATTGTCAAAGAATTCATGTTCTAATGCCAGCTTTCAGTGTCTTGCGAGCACAAACTGCAGAATATCTCTTTCCTGAATTTGTCCGCTCAGAATCTGTCCACAATTGCAATACTAGAAGTAGAAAAATCTATAGTAAAACTATATCAAAGAAATAACTTTTAAACCACTGAATTAAATAATTCTGACCTCCATTTTGATATAATATTTATCTTCCATGTTAATGCCACTAAAAACTGATTCAATGAAGTGATTTTAATAACAATAACTAAACCAATCCTTCCAAATGCTCAATGTGTAGCAGACAATGTCCTGCATCTTTATTCTCTCTCTCTTCTGGAGGCTTGCTCTCGAAATGTGGTGTCTGTTGGACGAGTTTCCCTTGGAAGTGGTAACTTTTTTGTAAGTGACTGTACAGTTGTGGACTAAAAAATCATACGTACAATGTATGGGTTAGCATAAGATTAAGGATAACCAAAATTAAGGTTCGCCAACAAATGTGGCAACCTTGTAGAACTCTTCCTACCCACCCACAGGACCTTGGCCTTGCCCTTTTGCTTCTCATGCCAGTGCTAAATTTGCTGTTGGAAGAATTTGATGTAATCATACTGTGCATGTGGGTATCACCTTTGTTTCCTTTCCTCATATGTTTCTTATTATCAAGATATTAATATTTGGGTTGAACTTAATGACAGAGAGCAAATACATTAGTGTCTCTTTCATACAATATTTCTGAATTTCAGTATTAGTTTTCTGCTAACTTTGCCAATGTTAATAACTTTCATGGAAACTAGCTACTGCCATGATATTGATCAATCTGCTAATGAGCTAAAAATGAGAAAATAGACACCAGAACTAGTCGTTTTAAGGAATCTTTTAGCAAGCAATATGCGATAATAACAATCTAAAATATAGCTCAATCGTTTGGTGTTTAGACCCACTGCCACGTGCCACAAGGCAGCTTGCAGGTCATTTATGTATATGTAAACATCACCCTTACAATGATATAGCAGTAGCCTAATTATCACGCAAGTACATGTATTTTTCCTTTCAATGTCAAGATTTTCATCATATCATAAGAATATATGTTCAGAATGTAGAATGAATCAGACTGTTGGGTAGTGCAAAAATGTCAGTTAATGCTGGATGAAGGTAATTTAACATTTCCTTTTTACTGGCAATATTTTGTTTTTGTGAGAATCGAGTAAATATCAGTTAGAATAGTATCCATAAAATTTTGCTTCCCAATGGGAAATCAAGAGACTGTCACCTATTCTATATTATAATATTGAGTGTGGCTGTCTATGATTTCTTTAACTTAAGAATTATTTATTAAAAACTATAACTTTATTGAAAGTCAACGGCTTGCCTTTTTTAATGTATATATTTGATCTCTGGTTTGACCCCAGATGAGGCAAAGTGTTCCCAAAAATGCATATAACATTCAATTAAATTCTCTGCAGATTTATTTATGTCGGAAAATTAAGTTAAAAAGAATCATAAGTTTAAGAATATTAAACCAGTAAAATTCAGCATAGAAATGTTCACCAGAAATAGAATGAAAATGACTGAAAGACACGTTTGTGCAATTAGAACAGATGCTTGGATGAAAACCTAAAGCCATTGAGTTATGAATCCTATTATAATGTGCTCCATTTTACTGTAATTGTAGTTTTAACCCCAAGAATGATTACAAAGTAATGTGTAACTTCGAATCAAATATGACTTAATGCATACCTTAACTGCAATTTATAATTATAATCATATTGCATAAGTTAAATCAGTTACTTATTTAGTAGATAATTGGATATGAAAGAGGCAGTTGCAGGAATGTAAATTTTACATTTGTAAAACATTTCTACCTGAATGAGAGAGAAATGTGAGCCAAAAGAAAGCCTTGGAGTATTGTAGTAGAGTACCGTAGTAGTACCGTTAAAGTAGAGCATCTAAATCAGAAGATATGAATTTCAGTTGTATTCTACAAATTAACTAGTTATAAGGTATTGCAATTGCTTTTCATGCAGTTTTCCTATAATAATGTGGGTTGCCAATTTCTGTTTAATAAACCCACTCCATCCCCCCAGACTTCTGTTATAAAAGAATTTTTCTGTTCTTCTTTCACTTTCGTCTCACAAGGAGTGATACTTTGCATGTTTCCTGATTTTAGAACAAGACTAGTTGAAAGGGAACCGAAATTGAGATATACCATATTTTTTCATAAGGGTTTCTCTCTGCCTGATTAAAAATTATGTGTTTTTTTTTTAATTTTCTGCTGAAAATCCCCCTCATCTTGCAACTAGAAAGCTATGGCCAACTCATATTTGCTGTTAAGATAAGCAGATATAGGAGAGAGGATTTTTGGCAGAAAATAAAAAAAAAAAATTAAGCAGACATATCTCCCAAGCATTTGGAGAGAAACCATTATAAAAAAGATATCTCTAATTTTGATTATCTATCACCCTTTACTAGTTTTATTCCATGATCAGGAGACATGCATCATTCCTTGTTGTTCATCTTCTTTTGATGATTAAAGCCGTTGAGTTACGAGTTGTTTAATTTAATTTGGTCGCTTCTTATTGAATCCTATAAAGAATTATTATTTATAAAGATAATTGCACTGCGCTAATTTGAACGTTTTTTGGTGAGGAGGGCAAGAACAAATTGCATCCTTTCTTTTGAAGGATGATGGGAATCCATTCAACTTTCAAGATGACAACAAACAAAATGAAAAGGCAAAAGAATTTAAAAAGATGATATTTCATCTCTACTGCACTAAATAATTCTGTAATGTAAATAACTTCATCAATGAATGAAAATGAAAGATGTTTTCTCAAGTTTTTATTACACTTGAACACTTATAATGACATGTATAATTTTTGAGGAATGGTATACATTTTATGTAACTTTGCAGACATTCACATCTCATCTCAGCTCTAAATCTATACATCATAGCACACATGAGGCACATTTTCAGATGATCAAATCAGAAAATTGCACATGATGGGATTAATTGCATCTATGCGCTCGGTGATCTTCATTTTGCATTTGAAGAATCACGTAAATCAATTAACATAATCCATGATATTAGCATCTGCATTTACGGTTGATTTTTTAAACAATTCTGTAGAGTAGCCAACTCTGATTGTAAGCATTTAAAATGAAACAATTTAATACGTATTTTCATGCTCTCAATTGGGCATCTTGTTCCAATCACGGAAATATGCACTGATGTAAGGCATTTGATGGAAATTATTCTTTGCGCTTTTTAACATTCAGTTTTTTCATTTTGATATCATCATAGATATAGTAACACTAGCTAGATTCTAGAGATATTGTATAGCACTTTCCAGCTGAGCTCACAACACACATTCTTAATTTTAAAGTTTGTATGACTTTCAATCCTCTAATCAATGACTAAAATGAGGTATCGTTATTATAAAACTGTGCATAAAAGTAGAAATAATGAATATATTGAGATTCCTCCATTTGATGATTGCATACAAAATATAAATATTGGAATCCTTTGAGATGGGCAAAGTAAAATCATCACAAATCAATGATGAATTGAGAAATGTTGAATATGCACATGTTAACTTGTAATTGAGGTAATGGAAAGTGATGTAAGCTTCACTTAAAGGAATTCCATTTTCAAAGACCAAAATATTTACAACAACATTTAAGAACAGCAAATATACTCACTGTGTACATCATATAAATACTGTATTAAGTACCTTGGGTAAAAAATCTTTCCTTTTGCAATCAATACAAAATCATTTCAAAAAAGGATCATAAAATGTTCATCAACAAATACAATCAATTACTCTCTAACTATTCAAATTGCAAAATTATTTATACTTCAAAAATTTCACACTAATACATTTTCTTTATTACTTAAGTCAAACGTTTGCTGATATTTGATAAATTTGTTTTTCTTTTTATTGCATCATTCGTGGGCCAAGGAGACATCAAATCAACGTAGATATATTTCTCAGAACATTGTGCAAACGATTACGATACGGCGGACTCTTTGTGATGTTACATAGAGCAAATATCTTTAAAGCAGAGACATTTTTGAGCAGTATTTACATTTCTTTCCTAAATTAGGAGCACGGGCTAGTCAATTTCATCAGCTACTCTATTAGCTACTCTTAAATCAACAACAAGACAGCAACATTTTTCTTCCCATTATGATAAATTAGTCAGGTACTTGGGATCATGAGAGCCAAGCATCATTTAAAGCCCTTTCTATGAGATCCTTGTACACTTGACCCAATGCCTTTGGAATATTGCACTCAAGATTGCATCTATTTAAACCGATATTTAGCAAATTAGTTTTCCAAGAGGCAAATTAAACAGTAAGCTGATTAAATTCCTTCAAATGTTTTGTGCTATATAAGATACATTCCCTTTCCGATGATCGCTTTCAAATCTTGGAAAACAATGTTTCTTAAAAACTATATAAATGCATGAAATCTTGTGGACCCTTTTCCAATTGGTCTTGCTCACTATTTACTGCACTTTCACCTTTGTTAATAAATTAATTTATTCTCTAAACATAAAGCCAATGTTTCCACTTGAATCGGGTCACTGCAACCATGCCCTCTCGCCTTATTTTCTCATGTTCTTCTATGGGACTGATATTGAATGCGATTCTCTGTCAAAAAGAAAATTATTACAAACAATGCTTATGAAATAAACAATATAAAGAAAGAAGTGGATTGAAGGAATTAGGAATTTTTATAAAGGAAAATATGCTAGTGATTTATAGCCACAATGAATTGAAAAAAGAAGTAAATGAAAAACTTAATCAATCATTGCACATTTCTGTAATGAGGCTAGCAAAGTCAAAATCATTATTTAATGATGATAAGTACTTCTTTAATGGAAACAGGAAGACTGCAATCCATTTTAATGTTTATTATTATTGATGAACACTCAACCAGATTATCCAGGATTTGAACCCTAGACTACAGGGTCCCTTCATATCACTTACCTCTTTACATGTTCCAGGAGTTCTGGCTATCCTGATTATTGCTACAATTGGAATCATGACAACAGAAGAGAGAGCAAGGCTCCATCCAAGCAAGACTGCCCAAGTGGGGTACGAGTAGTCGTCATACTTGAGTGGTTGCTGGTAGATGAGTCCAAACAGCACTACTCCCTGACAAAAAATATAGCATCAATAATAGGTGTATATTGATAATGGAAAATTTTCACAATCTGATTTTCATTAAAGCTCCATATCAGATTTTAGTCAAATTGCAAACTAAGTCATCTAATCATCCATACAATAGATTATTCAAGGCATTTCCCAGTTAAAAAAATGGTGGTCTGAGAAGACTTTTTTTGGATAGTAATAATTAAAGAAATGTCACAAAATGACTGTCACTACAGGTTGGTGAAAAATTCTCCCATTACAGTGATTTAAAGTATTTTTAAACACTTCCTGAGAAGTTAGATATGTCTGACATAATATTTATCAATATTATTGATTTGTGTGATGGGTACCCATTTTTGACAATATATTGCTTTAATGATATTGAGTAAATATTATTGACCATGTAAGGTAGGCTTTTGGCAGTAAAATGTTACAATCACATTGTTTAATGCTGGTTGCTTACCTCATATTTTTTAAGAATAGTTAGCTTTTTGCACAAAGAGAGCATCTTAATTACTTCATTTTGGTCGTATTCATTCCACATTGAAGTAGATCTTACCAGATAGATTATTAGGGATGAACAACAAATTTTTGGACACCAGTGATGAGAGTTTTTTATACTATCTCATAGACTAAGATCAACAGCCCAAGAAACACACTTTTTCAGGCAATTTTGGTATGTTAATTTCTTCAAATGGTGACAAAAAGAAATACAGTAAGGCAACTTTCTACATTCTGCTCTAAGAAAAACTGATTAAAATCATCTCACTCTATCTTGGAGTTTATATTGGTTTTGAGATTGGGATATCTGCTAAGCAATATCTTCATTTTATTCTCACAAACTTAGTCATTCAAAATATGACTCACAAGAAATGCCTTTTAGAGATGAGGAGAGGATAATGGATGTTGACACAGATAATATAGAGGGCTGCAGTCCATCTGGGGACGGGAAAAATCCATGGGTTTTAAGACCTTCAGCTTTTGATGGTATATAATAAGAAACAAAATCCTTTATATATTATTTCAAAACATCCATTTTCATTGACCGCCCTGCACACTCCATCAATGCATATAAACGACTGACCATTTGAAAGAGAGAATTTCCCGGTTCCTGTTAATAATAGTCAGACCAATGAAAAATGCACCATTTGGTAGAAAAATCGAGTTAATATCATGGAGTTTCTTCCTAGATGTGTAGATATCGGGGTTGCTATACATGGAACCTATTGTTTACTTGTACACGTTTGACAAAGGTATCTATCATCGGAAAGCGATATTTATTCTTGCACTTAAAATGGTCGGATCAGTTTTCGGAATATATGATCTCCTTAAAAGAAAACCTCGATGTAGTACTCAACCATAACAATTTAGCAAACCGCCCACCTTGCATCTGTTGGGAGCAGCAACATGAGCATTGCCGAAAATGGAATATTGCGTCACGGTAGTATCGTGTGATATGTTTGAATAACGTTACATCATACTTCCCTGTCGTTTTTATTTGAAAAAGACCATATAATACAAATATAAACAATAATTATAATTTCGATTTGGGGTATCGTGGTAAGATTTCAGAGTATTCATAGAAAAACTTTGAGATTTTAATTATGAGTCACACCACTACCCAATACCGATCAAAACAAGTGGGACGTTTTCCTGTTTACGGAAAAATCACCCACACGGACTTGTATCTCAACGCGGATTCCCATCATCATCAATCGACGATATACAGGATAAGGAAAGAAGCATCAAGAGGCCCGTTAGTGACTCCGTCAAAAACTAGAAAAATTGTACCCTATAAAACTGCGAGAAATGTTACTTTCGATGATTTCGTGAGATCGGGAGTGAGAAGGAAAGTGCATGAACTGTTCGCTCAAAATATTCCTCCGACTTTGAAAACGATATTAAACTCGGTGAATATGGACAGCGATTTACCTAACTTTAAAAGAACCACACTGTACCGACTGCTGACTGATATCGGTATCGGAGGGGCAGGAATAGCATTCTCATCGAGAGACATAATCCGTTGGCGTCACAATTACCTGAGGCAGTTAAAGAAATACCGTAGGGAAAAGAGAAGTATTTATTTATAGCATTTATTAGTTTCTTGCAGGAAGAATATTTCGTTTTTATTTGGTTCTGTTACTTAGATGAGTCAAGATTATTATTTAGACGAGTAAATAATCTCAAGAACGAGTAATGATCAATTGAGTTAAGTGATCTGCACTCCAAAAAAGTGATACAGCGATTATTCTATTCTTCAAATTAGTAACTTCATGATTAAAAGTCGGTAAGAATGCGTTACATGGTAACTACTCGTGAAATTCTAATCAAATGGTTGTCGCTTTTGTAAAAGAGAACATTCAAAATTTTCGGAAATTCTTTAAAGCACATCGTTATTCTCTTTTTTCCTAATACTGTAGGTTTTACCTACTAATCTATCTCACGTTAATATTACATTTCTCCTTTTGAAAGACGATTGAAGATAGATTATACTGCCAATCGCTTGCCAAAAACGCATTATTATAACCAACATTTTCAATCTAAAGAAATTAAATTGTTAATCAGAATTCGGACCTTATACGAACTTTAAATACTTCCTTTATTTTACAAAATATAATTATTTGAGCTTTTCGATATGCTCATTCTTAACATGTACGGTAAGCAATTCAAAATTGGCGCGATTATCAGTAGGTGAGCGGACGCAGAATAAGTTTGACAACAGCGTGCGCCGTAAGCGTAATTTTGTCAACTAAACGTGGAACGACCAATACCATACTTTTCAGTGGGAAGCCGTAATTAAGGCTGAGGAACTTACTATTATGGTATGGCCGAGAAGTTTTGGAAATTGTCGTTGCTGCCCCTGCAAAACATTTTATGAACTTTTATGTTACGAAAAGGTTCTGGGTTCGGCTCCACGAGGTCCTAATTCTCCCGTAAGAAATGTACGGCGGGAAATTGAAATCTTTTTTTGAGGTTTTTCTGGATGAGATATATAGATGACTGTTTCCCTGATTCGACGTCAAAGTACTATTTGCATCCTTCTATTGAATTAAATAGGAAATTCGGCATTACGGCTGAGGAACCTCTCTATATGGCATCGACTTGAAATTCAGCATACAGTTAAATTAACTTTACCAAAACTTAATTGGCGGCGAAGTCCACAGAAATGGACCAGTGGTTCGATACCAGACAGGAAATATTTTCCAGTTTTTATATACGCTTAGGCGAACTTGGGAATGTTATTTCAAGCAGTTCCGAGCATAATAGGATGTTTTGGTAAATATTCACTTTATAAGCTTGCACTATACAAGCAACTTTTACTCGTATATGTATAATAAACATGAAGCTTTAAGTGACACATAATTACCGACGGTATAAAAGGAAGTGGCATTTAGAACGAGTTTAATTTAGTGTTTACATTAAGCTGGCAGTGAGATTTTGTAATTTTGTCTTAATTCATTGTGTCATAAATGTATTAAGTGAATTGAGGTATTCGGTATAGAATATCATGTATCGTTATAGTGATGATGCGCACTATTCGTTATTATACTACTAAAAGATTTTTTTTAAACATTCGATAACATTTATGTTCTCGCGTTCTCTGATATACTAGGGATTTTGTTTTAGTTCATGCGGCAAGGCATTAGAAAACGCAAGACTGAATTTGCCCATAGAGTTAAAGGATGTGTAGATAACGATATATATCGTTATCTACACATCCTATTATACGCTACAAACGATGAATATCGAAACAGACGCTGATATTAAGGTGTGTACCGTGTGTACTTTTAGGTACGTTTTAGTGTTTGTGTATTCGTTTGTAATGATGAAAGTGTTTGTTGAAATGTATTTGGGTGGAGAAATTGAATATCAGTCGCCGAAATTTTCGCACGGGGCAACTAGTATTAATGAAAAGTAAGACTTACAATGATAAAGGATGGGCTGATAAACTTCCAGCAAATGCGCCAATATATTCCTGGTCTGGATCCCAACATTGCCTCCACATCGGATGAAAAACGATCAAGACCTGTGCAATCACAACAAAAGTACTCTTAAATCAAGAAATTGACTATGTGTATCTGAAATTATATTACGGTAAATTTCCATCACAGGAATTCGTTACTGTAAAGAATTCATACGTTCCGTTCTCTTAGGAGTAGCTAATTATAAATCTTCAGACATTCAAATAAAATCATTAAGGATGAAATTTTGGATCAGTCTAAAAGATGAAAGGCAGACATTTTGTTTGATCGCAGAAAAAATGAACTTCATCTATTTTTATGTTTAATGAAATCATTTATAGCATAATATAGTACTATTTTTGAATCAATAGTATAACTCCAAAGGGAAGTTATATCGAGTTGAAAGCTATCATAGTTTTAATATTTTAATAAATTGAAATGTTCACCATAAAACCACGAAACTGCCAATGCTTCAAAAAGTGCTGAGCAGAGCAGAGAGATACCGGCAGAGTAAGTGTCCAGAAGATGAAACATGTAAATGCCACCCTACAAGATAAAAAATATAATTAACTTATTAATGTATTCGATATAGTATTAACTTCTCTTTTGGTGAAATATTTATTTATTTCCCTGATAAATTACATAGGGACTGTTCTTAATAATTATTTACATCAAAATCTCTAAGCATCTTCAAATATTTTTCGTGAATTTAGGGACAGAACCTTCCATGGCTTGTCTGTAGTCTGTGTATTAAGTGTTACTTATTCTTAGAATACTTTGATTCCATGGAAGGTTATCTAACTTAAGTCTGTTTTGATAATTTATATATTGGGGGACCCATAATGAGTGAACTGCATTTTCCTTTGCTTTTTCAATTATAGCATGTATGAACTATTATATGTCATTCAACATGCTGAATTCTTATACATGTGCAGGCCAAAGCAACATAGAATCAGTGTCATAGCATTCAATAAGTTCAAAATAAAATCATTTCTATTATGCATTCCCCAGAATTCCTCCAGATTTAAATTTGTAATGTAAGTAATCTCTCACAACTAAGGATATGGCTCCCAGTAAAAGAACAAATACCCAAAATTGAGCCAACACTGCTTCTGAAGCTATGTGCAGGGATATAGATCGACTATTGTCTCATAGTGATAACTATTAATAGTAAATGCATTATTCTCAAATGATCTACTATTTTAGAAGTTTGGTTTGGTTCTCAGGTTCTATTACTGTAATTCAGTATGACTATGATCTAGAAAGTTTTCCAATAAATTAGGTTAAGTGCATATGCAGTGGGAATGAGTGAATATTAAGTTACATAAATGGATATAAAGGAGGAAACATGCATGTTTACTGTCTTCTGTATTGTTGCTTATACACCATAATACTTGATTCGACAACATGTGACAAAAGTGAAGTGATATCTTTTGTGGGCCATCCACTCCTACTCCACAGTATTTGGCATTCCTTGACTGGATATTAGGCAATCAGTTTCATTTATTTATTTAATTGATGCAGTATGATAATAATCAGGTGACAGCCCTTGATCTAAAATCTTAAAAATTTAATTACAAAATATTTACAAATTATACAAATTTACAATTTGTTGCCCCCCAAGGATAACAGCACTATTTCCAGATAGATCCATTGTCATGATTAACATTACTTAATTGGGAAAAAAATCCATCCATCCTTCATTTTTAATTTGAAATATTTCTACTGATCAATTGATCACCTTTCTTCCCATGCAAAAACATTTTTTAACTCTATCCTCTATTGTGCCCATTTGATACACACCTAGCTGCCCTGCTTTGCATTTTTACAATTTTCTTTATAATAGTTTTGACATGCAGATCCTATACATTTGTCACAGGAATGAATATATTATGCAGCCCTGGTCATCAATTCTATATACAAAGTACAGTTGACTCACAAACCAATGTTCACAGTAAATTACTATTAATTTAAAATTTCATATCTATGGTAGTGAGCCCTATTTATAGAGGAGTGTTTCACAGGATTGCAACCGGAAGACTTAATGTAGTGAGGCCGATCTTTAGGGTGTTTGGGGGGGAGGTGTCCCTTTCATGATTCGTTGACAATGTCCCTCCCATGATCAGTTTCCATGTAGATGGTAGTTGAAAACCATAATCTTGGTTAATGTTGCTAGCTCTAGAGCTCTATCCTTATTTCATTAATTATATACATATATCTTTTAAAAGTAGTATGAAAAATGGCAGAAAAACTAAAAGTAGATATGTGAATAGGATTAACAGATCATTGAAATATAAATTAAATAAGAACTCACAGGTGTGACGTTAGTAAGTGCAACTGAAAACGAGACTAGTATTGCCACAAGTGTGAAGATTTCACGGGCATATCTGCGTCCTTGGAATATTCCTTTAAATTCATCCATTAAACCTGTGATCACGCACTCCATACCTCCCATCTGAAATTATAAATATTCAAAGTGCATTGCTATAAACTTAGTATTTGGTTTTTTGAACCAATCCTCTCAGAAATTTTTGTAGTGTGATATACACCCATCATTCATTAAATTGATTTTTGTTTTTGGGATTAAATACTTTCTCCTTGGGTGTTTTCTCGCAAACAAAGTTACTCTTTCGTTTGATTGGACTGATGTTAATGTTTGGTAAATTCGGGGAAGCTACATTGTAAGCTTCCACATGTGTTTTATATTAAGTAATCTACAATATAAAGATGTAGCATACAATTTCAACATCATTGAATGAAAATACAAGGCATTATTTCCTTAAATTTGTAAAAATGTGATTTCATGAATCTTGTTAAAAATTTACAGTGAGAATTTTTATAGAAACAATCCAACTTCTGTTGCATTATATAGTATATTGCATATAAAAATTAATACTTTACTGCACTATCTAATCCGAGCATGATTAGCATAAAAAAGAAGAGCATGGCCCAGATGTGTGATCCTGGCAACGTAGCCACTGCCTCTGGGTACACTTGGAACACAAGTCCTGGACCTGATATCAAACACAATATTCATAGCATTTTATTGCAGTATCTAAATTATTACTATCATTTAATTATTCATTCATATGCAGTGCAAAATGACCTTGGCTAAGAAGGTTTTTTTAACAATAATGCTAATAAACCATAGTGGCCTTTTTTAATAATTTTAAATTTTTCTGTCGATATTCAGTGAGAGACACTCATGATTATGAGCAAAAGTAGAGCTTGCAATCAATACTGCAATGATGAGTTCACTTTGTGATGAAACATTGCAACTGCATATCTGAGTCAATTATGAGGGTGATTCAAAAAGTAATTTATACTTTTCTCCCAAAACGTTGTAACTGCGCAGGAAAAGCAAAACTGGTGCATAAGATTTTTGAAACCTTTGTGACAGTGGCATTTTCATCTGATTAGCAGCAAGCATTGTTGCATATAATGAAAACAAAATAAAACATCAACTGAAGACTTACTCTGATACTTAAGTTTGAGAAGCAGTGAGAATTATTATTCAAAGTAGTTCACACGCACAAAAGTCCGTTGTGAAGTATACTCCTATGCAATGGTTACAATGATTGATGAGTCTTTTCTTTGCTCCACCAGCTTTATCATGATTGCCATTCCTTGCTTTCCTTTGCAAGTCTTCCAACTGCTATGACATTGTGTTCCCCAAACACTGCTGGTGTGGATTTCATGATGGATTTATGGTGCACTTGAGCAGTTTTACACACAAAAATCACGCTGTTCCATCAATATTGGAATAATTTTTTAGGTGACATCCCATTTTCTTCTCATATGACACAACAATACTCAGTGTTATCCAATGAAAATATCACTGTCACAAGCCGATGGTCTCAATAATGTTTCACACCAGCTCTGCTTTTTTGGCAAAGTTACAATGATATGTGAAAAGTGTAACTTACTTTCAGAATGTCCCACATTTTATAGAATTCGCTCTTTGTTAGCATGAGAAGAAAGGAAGGCAAAATAACAAGTTTCTCATAAAAATATTGTATTCTAGAAGTAACAAGTTGCATCAAAATCTATGAGATGAAATACTTAACAGACCTTCTGCTGCAACTGTGCTGATATGAACTCCTTGTTTGTGAGACATAAATCCCAAATAAGTGAAGATAACTAGGCCAGAGAAAAAGCTTGTGAAACAGTTCACAGCTGTTGTTACAATACAGTCACTGTAAACAGGAAAGTTGAGTAGGCCAAACATGAAATAGAGTTAACAGTGGAAACTTAAAATATGATATATTTCATAAGAGCATTATGATTGACACAATTTAAGGTAAAGGACATGTCAATGAAGTCATTTTGATAGTTATATTTGCGAGAAAAAATTAATTTTTTAAATATTTTTGTAAAATCCCAATGTAATTGAAAGTAAACTCATCATTAAGAAACATCTCAATGATAACTTTGCATTAACTCTTTAAAATCTCTATAGAATCCATTTCAATAATTCTAGACTTCCATCAATGTATTATGTATGTATATAAATAATATAATCATCAACATATAAATAGTCTAAAATTTCTATTTTTTCTGATATATTTTATTTCTTCTCTGAATTAATTATCTGCCTCTGGAGTTATATCCTGTTAAAGCATTGTAAAGGTTTTTACTGTTTATTTAGCATATTTAATGATTTTCTGGTGGTGATGATGTTGCTTTTGCATATCCTTGATTGCTTTAAATTGTGAAAGTCTTTTGAGATGGAAATTAATCACTACATTTAACTAGAATACTGTATTATTTAACATTATCTATGCAACATAAATTGACACTGATTACATCTTCTGCTCCTCAAAGCATTAGTTATCTTATAAACACAAGTTCTTAAATGAATTAATAATAATGAACATACCGTAAACAGTTATTGTGAAATGTGTTGTAACTGGCATAGGAGAGGTGTACACCAAAACCTGCTCCTACAGAGTAGAATATCTGCACAGCTGCATCAACCCATACCTACTGACCAGAAAACAGTGTATTTTAGAAATTGCCACTGATTCAATTCCATGAAACTAAATGAATTCTTGTATTAGCATGATTTCATGTCACACATTAATTTCACTTCATTTACTACTGATGAATATTACATTAACCACTAGGCAAAATCCCATTTAACGAAAATAAAATCCTAAGGAAAATAAGGTATGCACATAAATACAAAGGAAAATATGTCCATACCTTATGCATGCAGCTTATTACATTAGGTATGATATGTTCCTAATTATGACTTTTAGTTTTTCTAACATTTATCATCATCTCAAACTCTCTAATTTTATCGTTAAGTGCAATTTCTTGTAAACCCCTTTCAGAATCACATATGATGGCTAAGCCATTTGAATATTTTACTTACTTTACTGCTTCCACAGCAGTTAATGCCCCTCTCCTTTCACCGATTATACATAAAAATGCTGGAGATAAAGAATAGCCTCATTGCCCTTCCTAACTGTGCCCATTCTTTGTCTAATGTCCTGACCTACTGGATGTGATTTAATTCAAATTTTGCACCAATTGCACATCTTTCCAACCATCTTTTTATATCCCTACCAATTCTGGATAATGCTATTAGAAGCCTATCCAAAATCAACATGTCTTACTTCTCAAATTCAAAGCTCCACAATGTAAGCACCCTCATTTCTCCTGAATTCTCTCCTTTCTGACCAATCTTTTCTATGATTTGCCCCTGAATTTCCCTCTCAATTCAGAACGTGCAGAGTTAACTTATGCTGCATGACTTTTTTTTACCAATAATTCTTACTTTGCGTAACTTTGCTCATCTTATTTACCGGGATTATCACTCACAGAATTAGCTCTTTGGCAACACTAGATCCTGCCATTTTAGCTGCCTCTGTAAAAAGACCCCCTCCAACCCAACGTTTTTAATCCATGAACTGATTTATAGCACATTAACTCAGAAACTATTTTATATACATATATGAGTGATCTTTTGGTAGGTTCTTGTGCCCTCACATTCCTTAATTAATTATTTCTATTCTTGGTAACTTTTTAACTTGGTAATTCTTATGCTGATGCTATCCTCTTTCTAATCTTTGTTGAGATCCTTAGAAATGATGCTGCACAAGTATGGATCCACTTGTTCTAGTTTTTCCACTCTTATTGTTAACTTCTCATCAGACTCAGCAAAGTTGGAAAATATCAGAAACCTTGATTACATTCAAGGAAGGTAATTTATTATATTACAGGGGTACAAAGGATGGACTTGGAGGTGTTTGGTCCCTGATTAACAAGAGACAGAAGAATACTTGGAGAACATTTTGGAGAAAATAGAAAGTGTATCTGACAGAATATGCAATCTCAAGATTAATTAGTGTTACTCTGTTCAGATCATACAAGTCTACACACCCACAGCAGTGAAGAAGTAATTAAAAAATTATACCAGACTCTGGGCATGGAGCATGATAAGGAAGCCCACTATTATAAAGTAATTATGGGCAATTTTAACCCTCGTGTAGGTCAACAGGTGAGCTGATGACACCATTGCAGTACAATACAGACTGGGCCAGAGAAACGAATGTGGTCACCACCTGGTAGAGTTTGCTGAATGCACCGATATGTACATAAGAAATATGTATTTTAAGAAGAACCCTTAAGGAAGTGGACATGAAGAGGACCCAATGGAGTAAAAAATAAAATAGATTATATATGAGGGTGTTCTGAAAAGTTTCTGATCCCAGATTTTTCAGAAATCTTCAGAAAATTTTCAGAAATATTTAGAAAACATGTCGAGAAATAGCAAAATGTCAGAAATTTTTCAGACCTTGGTCTATTGAAACATGCATTGATTAATTAACTTTACACAGTAACAGACTGTGAAAAGTCTTCAACAACTTCAGCACTGGAAGTGACCACAGAATTGTAAGATGCAGAATGAAGATTAACCTCCAAATGGAACGCAAGAAGTTGATTTAAAGGAAAATTTACGAAATAAGCTTTGGAAAACTAGAAGAAAACAAGAATAAATTCCAGCTGGAGCTAAAAAATAGATTCTCAGCACTTCAAGAAGAACAGGAAACAAAAGTCATTCAAGCTGTTAAGGTAGTAGCAGAAGAATTGGCAAGCCCACCAAGAAGGGCAAATTATAGAAAGCTTAGTGACAGCACCCGAAGAATGATGAAATGATGTATTGTAAGGAACTGAGGAAATCAGACATATAAAGAGATAACATCGAATACGTCAAGCTTTGCAAGGCTATCAGATAGGCAATAATTAAGAGAGAAATTTCAATGAAAGAATCATGCAAGAGGCTATAGAAAATAGCAAGAGTATGAGGAAGACCAGAAAATGCCTAGCAATTGGAAAGAAACAGATTTTATCCACACAGAAGAAAGATCACAGAAAAACTTGCAACAGACAAGCAATACTGAGGACAGAAGCAGAATACTTTGGCAACCTATACAAGAATGAAGAGAATGCTGAAGAGGAAAACCAAGAAGCAAGCCAAAATCACAAGATCCTCTCTCTATTCTCCCAGAAGAAGTATTTGCAGCAATAAATCAGATGAAGAATGGAAAAGCAGGAGGCATAGATGGAGTGTTAGCAGAATATTTAAAACTTTACTTAAAAGTTTTAGCTCAGTTATTCACTAATTGCTTGAAACAAGGAAGAATCTCCCAGGACTGGAACCATGCAAGAATAGTCCTTTTGCACAAGAAAGGAAGCAAGGAAGAGCTGAAGAATTACTGTCCCATCAGTCTCCTTCCTGTTGTGTACAAAACCTTCATGAGGATAATAGCTAAACATCTAAAGATTACTCCATCACCCACCCAGCCTAGAGAGCAAGCATGATTCTGGAAGGGCTTCATTACTATGGACCACATCAAAACAAGAGATACTCAGCAGAATGAATCAATATGAGATGCCACAGTACTATGCTTTGTGGACTATGCTCAAGTCTTTGACTCAGTAAGTACCTCCTCCTCTGCACTAGAAGCTCTAGAAAAACAAGGAGTAGATGCTGAGTACATCCATCTCCTACAAAGCATTTACAAAAATGCCACAGCCTCAGTAATGCTACACTAAGATACTGAAGAATTGAGAAGAGAGTCAGACAAGGCAATTGCCTTTCCCCAATTCGTTTCACGGCTGTTCTTGAGGAAGTTTTGGAAACCTTGGGACTGGGAGAAGAAAGATCTGTGGATAAATGGGGAGCACATCAGTCATCTGCATTTCGTAGAAGATATATATATATATATATAATGTTATATTATATATGTTAGCAAATGACCGTGTGTTTGACGCCAGGTGGGTTCGAAATGCTTCCGTAAGAAATGCATTGGTGAAATCTTGGATGATATTTTTTAAATACTTCCCGATAAGCTGGAAAGATAAAACCCAGAATGGTGACAGAGGCGTTTGAGAACATTCTTTCACGTTATTCGCTGTTTCTACAGTGGTCCTTGGTTCGATGCAAGAGTGTCATTCCGATTCTACTATGCATTTCAAACGGGAATAACGGAATATTATTTTATGACCTTCCTGATAGGATACTGAATTGAAACTTTGAAACACGTCAGAGTGGTGCTTATCTATTATTCGTATGCCATTGTCTCTCACAAATGGGTCCTGTGTTCGACGCCAGGCGGTCATTTACGCAAATTTTTAAAAATTGTTTTGAGGCCTTTCTCAATGCAGGAGACTATTCAAAATCACAGCGTTTGCATTTGAAGTAGTTTTCTATAGAACCAGTGGAAGAAAGGTTACTTTTGACCGTGAGTTCGATGCCAGATGGATGTAAAATTCTCACGTAAGAAATTCATTGCGGCAATTTTTAAGAATTTTGCTATATATATCTAAGATTTATCTTCCAGACATGCTTGAATGCAGAAATATTGTTGGATTAAAAATAGTGCAGACCTGGGCTTCAACATGTTCCTTTATGATGATCTGCAATGAGACATGTTAAAAATTTTTCGAAAAAGTAATTCTTTGCTTATACTATTTATCGAGTTATTATCTATTCCTTGCTTAATCTGATTCAATATGAATACAATAAAAACATGGTAAATTCTTAAAACATCATGACTCTGTCATTTTATACTGTAGTAGAACAACAATGATGCCTCACAGACAAGCCAATTTTTCGTAAAAGTGAGTTATTTAGTCCTGAATCACACTCCATATTTTTTGTGATCTGATCTTAAATGGTATACCTCAAATACACGTTTTAATTAAAAATCTATCTCACTCAACAAAATTTAAATTATGCAACTGAGTTTTTAACATTACACACTTTAAATAATTTTCAAGAAAATTGCAAGAGTTATTATATCTAAATTCGAGAGGGGAGGGGAGATACAAGGGTTCTAACATGATGACGTCAATCCAGTGACACTTCATTGTTGAAACTGAAATCCCTTGATTTGCATAATCCAAGCCATTTTTTTGAGTATTTTCCCTGTATTCTGCATGCAAAAATCAATAAGATCCAGTGAAAAATTCTCATTCAGTTTTTTAGTTGCAGGCCTGTGTCTAATGAATATCCTAATTTTGCATTTCTATCTTTTTGGAAAGTACATGAAATTACAGTCCACAAATCTCTCCCATCAATTTCTCAAATGGTGATTGTTAAATAAAATTACTTTATTGCTGTGTACTTTCATATAATTTTTATTGTTATCTGCTGCTATCTCACAATTGTCAGATACATTCTGCAGAAGGTAGTTTATTATTAGTGTTTTGGTATGCTTGGCTCATGCATTGGTAGGGTTAATAAATCCCCATTCACCTCTGTATTATTCTTTCTTGGTCTTTATTTGGTCCTTTTTGTGTCGATGCTTTTTTAATCTTAATTTTAGTTCATCATGTCTTACATCATGGAAGTGATCCTCAGTTCATCCAGGTAAACTCATGCAAAAGTGCTTTCATCTGATATACTTTAATCCACTTCTCATTATTTACATTTAAAATATAATATAATTATAGTTATATCAAGGATAATAATCATCCAAGTAACTACAGTTAAAATGGCTTACATCAATATCTATCCTGTTGAGAAACTAAGAGCAACTCTGCTAGTTTAAAGTAACTTTATGCTGAGATTTTAGTCAAAGTTAATGGTGCTTGGCTTTCACATTTTTTTTATTTTTTTTCAACCTTGATTCCCATTTAGCCCCTCATTAGATGGGATCATGGTATACACACCTGTGTTTCTGCAAGTCTGTGTAGTTCAGGATGTAGATAGTAGGATATCCCAGACAGTGCCCCTGGGAGCATAAGACCTCGAACCAACAGGATGCTGAGAACAACATAGGGCAGAGTGGCAGTTACCCACACCACCTTGCCTGACATAGTAAGAAAGTGATCTATTAGCTGCACATTACTCCACTGCTATGCAATGGCATGTGTACCCCATTCTCTTAAGGGGTCAGGGACAGAGTCCCCAGCTGTCAAGCAAATTCAAACATTCTGAGCCAGAGATTTCAGTCTCCATACTAATATTGTATCATTTTTAACCCTCCTTGACATGACTTTGGTAGGACCGTGAGCGTTTGATACAGATTCAAGGAATGGGTAAAGGTAACACATAAGGGTGTTCCTCTAGGGCATGTCTGTCTGTGTGGCATCGTCCATTTGCACCACTTTTTTGGCCTTTATGAGGACTTGGTGTAGATGATGGAAACGTACCTTGATATAGATGAAGATACTCTAAAAAGACCTTTATTCCTAAAAGAATTCCATGCAGTGCTTCTTTTTCACAAAATGATCAATAACTCCATCATAAAGTGCCATCTATATGCCTTTGGTGGAAGCTTTGAGAAGCTATTTAATGCCAGTTTACATGGTGTGTTAACTTGCACAAGTTACTGTATGAATGCATGAACCGTTTCATGCATGTAAGTTTACGTCAACAGAATCCAAGAATGAGGGTTTACATGGTTCATGTTTTCGTTTGAGTGTTCACATATTTTTAGGAAGTTTGTTATCTGACTATTTATGTTTTCCCTCCAAAGGCATATCATTTAAGTGCTTCATAGACATAGAAAATTTAGAAATTGGCAATTTATGTTATTGTTTTTCTGTAAATTAGCTTTATTTGACGGTAGATAGTGTAAAGGTCACTTTTAGTAATCTTCCTTGGTTGATATGATGTGTTTATGTATGAGTTGTTTCTTATATTTTGACCTCTGCTATGTTTGATCTCCACTTTCATGTTCTCTTTGGACTTCTCTCTCCTATTTTCCATCTTCACTGGACATATCCCTCCTGTTTTCGATCCTGGCACATTTCGGACTATGACCCAAGGAATTGAGAGTATGCATTGACCAGGATCTACTGATTATATTTGCACATTTAATTTCAACATCCTGACATGGATCTTGATGAGTACTATAACTGCTGCTGTAGCGTTTATATCTATAGCTAAAATTAAAAGGCTTAAATTTTGTGTAAAGAGAAGTCCTTAAAATGCCAGGGTCAATAACAGTGTTGAGAGGTCCAAAGCATAAGTCGATAAAAAGGTTCAAAGAACTAAAATAGTCAAAACAGGAGAGCATAGTTCAAATGTAACAGAGGTCAAAATATATTTCTAAACTCTAAGTTGTAAGTAAACACAACGAAGGAGTAAGTGATATTCCTGCTTTTTACTGCTCGGTGGCTCTAAAACATCAAAATTGTATAAATGTATGAATGGAATTAGAATATGTTCTATTTTTCATTCATATAATCAGGCATTTATACATGCTTGAACTCCCAAACTGAGGAGATTGATCTCTCTTGGTTTTTGCTTTATAGCTGGAATGCATACATTGAAATGGAGCTTCATATGCTGTAATGTTATGATTAATACTTTTTTAGTATCATTCTGTTCCACATTCTCATCATTACTCCTGGCCATACCAAATTTTCTCCCATCACATTCATTTACATACCATTGGCAACTGAAAATACACAGTTCACAAAGTCCTTGTTCAACTTCAAAAATTGGTAGTTTGACAATGATTGTTTATAATGTTTTTGTGAGGCCAGGACATATTGAAACACTCTTAAAAATACTTGAGTGTATCTTAAGAGTATTTCATTTTAAATTATTTTTGTATATTATTTGTTTTCAATCAAATACAGTATTTGACTAAACACCCTGTACATTAAAACTGCACTAACATTCACATGGAAAACTTAAAGTAACAGAATCAATAGTCATAGTAAATAGTAATGATAATCCCATTTTTAGATTGATTTAAAATTACAAGAAAATACATTAAGTGTAAACTACAGCAAGCAAATTTCACTTTGTATTAAGCTATAGTGTATAAGAGTTGTTATTATCCCATAATTTTCTTAGTCTATTAAAGGGCAGATTTCATTTTCATTTTTTAGAGGAAGCAGCTCACCTGAAGACTTGACTCCTTTGAAGAGAGAGAGGTAGAGCATGGTATATACAAAGAATACACATAGGACGAGCTGCCACTTGGGAACACCCAAGTCATGCAGTCCTCCACTTCCCTGCATCTCTAAGACAGCACGGCTGAAAAGGTCACCAAAACAATTAGAAAAATAACTGTCAAATATTGCTAGATTGCTTTATTGGCTCACATATTTAATTATAGTTATAGGATTTATAAACAGTTCAGGAATAGAAAGCAAGGAAGGGGGTTTAAGGGCACTATAGAAATATGGATTATCAGACTTTTTCAAGTGTGTTTCTTCTTAGAATTCTGTATGGCTGTCTTAAGACGCATGATCATATCACTTATGAAAAACATTCCATTTTTACTAATCCAAGATTCCCACAGTTTCAATTTCAATCCAAAGATTGAATTATGAATTTAATGCATTCAATAGACTTCTGAAGGACTTGATATTTTTATATCAACTAAATAAAGAAATAATACCAGTATAAATATATAAATGGTGTTCAAATAAAAATGTACGAAATGACACTGTGGGTATAATTGAGATATTTATTCAAAAGTAATTATCAAAAGGTTAAGCACTACTATCCCACTGTTTCACAAGCCAAAGGGTTCCCTGTTCCCAGAATTCCTGTGGCTGTGACAAGAGCCAGTCCTTCACTGTGTTCATCGTCCGAGTTGAAGCGCTTCCATTTGAGATGTTCTTTTAGTGGACCAAACAGATGGTAATCCCACCAAATTTTTGTATAAGTCATATCAGAAGCAGATTTAACAGTCCCCATGAACCCTGGGCCCCAACTTCTGCCCGGTCCCATGAAACACCAACTTAACATATTTATTCTATTAGCTCCAAGATAGGTTTGCTTTGAGGGGTTTTCTCTTAGACCTTAAAATGTGATGCAGATGCAGCCAATTTTATATCCTCCTGATTAACATGCTTTCCTGCCTCAGGTGCAGTTTTCTCATGTCTCATTCACACATTTTTTGTTGTTATCATGTGTTTATGAATTATAATCAAGAATGATAAGAATGTAGACTGTCTACATTTCATTTGCTAAAATGGGATAGGAATGAAATAGAGTACTTTTTTTGGCAATATTGAGTTATGGGTTAATAAGGAATTTGAATGAGTTATCATATATTATAAAAGATTTGTAATCGCCAAACTGTTTATATCTCTTTGTGCCCCCAGTAGCCACGTGGGTAACTCATTCGCTTTCGGTGGAAGTGGGCCTGGTTCAAAACAAAAACGTTCTGTTACTCAGCATTGAAACAATTGCAAAGCAACCTAAAATAAATGGTAGCTGGTCCAGGTCAAGGAAAAAGCAAATTAAAGCGGTGTGGAAGCGATATATGTCACCCACAGTGAATACCACTTGCTCTGGCAGAATCCCACATAGGGATGTCGCACCATGGACTTTACTACAGTGGTACCTTGAGATATGAGTGCCCTAACATAAGAGATATTTGAGATACGAGCCGTCGAGCGAGCGAAGTTTTGCTTTGAAATACGAGCAAAATTTGAGATACGAGGAACGGCCGGCTGTACACGACCCAACAGTTTACTGAGCCTCGTGCGTCTCGCATTATCCCACGCATTCCCCCAGTATACTTTTTTACCTCGCTGTCGAAGCATCTTTGATAAGTTTCTCTAGGGCTTTGTGCTTTTTGTGCAATTAAATACTTTATCACATTTCTTTTTATAACCTTGGGTTCGAAGAAAGTGAGTGGAAAGGTCAACGCTCAGAAGAAGATGATGTCTATTGAATTAAAGCGTGAAATCATAGAAAAAATGAGCGAGATGTGCGAGTAGCTGACTTGGCGAGGTAGTACGGGCGTAGTACTTCAACGATATGTACTGTGCTTAAACAGAAGGAGTCAATAAAGGGTATAACGACAGCTAAGGGCGTTACAATAATTTCTAAGCTCCGGAGCTCATGAAAAGATGGAGAAACTGCTGATTGTTTGAGTTAGGGAGAAGCAGCTTAAAGGCGATATTTTAACACAGGGCATCATATGCGAGAAAACACGAGCAATTTACAGTGATTTGCTGAATCAGACCCCGCGCACTTCCACGGACGAGGCATCGTAAGACTCGTTTAAAGCCAGTCGAGGCTGATTTGACAACTTTAGGAAAAGGACCGGCATTTACTCCGTTGTCAGGCATGGTGAGGCTGCAAGTTCGGATCTGAAGGCAGCTGAGGATTATCTCAAAACTTTTTCCGAACCGATAGAAGCCAAAGGACACATCCCCCAGCAAGTCTTCAACTGTGACGAGACAGAGCTTTCCTGGAAGAAGATGCCGAATAGGACTTACATTAACGACAGAGGAGAAGATTAATCGCCTAACTCATTTCCGCAACATTCTGAAAGGGAAGAAGGAACAAACCTCCTTGGACATGTTTTTTTTTGTTAATCCGGCAAAAAAAGTCAAAGACCAGTGAAGAAAAAAGCAGTAACTAAAATTAAGCATACAGCAGCATTTAAGTTGTGTGTAAGTTGCATTTTAGTGACCAAAATACAAATACACTTTATAAAGCCAGTTTATTTCTTTACGTTATCTTTTGTTATGTTTTTATACAATATTTGTCATTTATAAATACATGTTTCCTATTCAAAAACACGTAACAAGAACAACTGGGGTGGCATTTTGGGGGCTGGAACGAATTAATGGCATTTCAATTAATTTCAATGGGGAAAATTGCTTTGAGATACGAGCAATTTGACATACGAGCAAGGTTACGGAACGAATTAAACTCGTATCTCGAGGTATCACTGTATTTCTTTTACTTGGCATTAAAAATATGGATGTATTCTTTGAAGATGCATAGGATTTTTAATTTGATTTGGCATCTTGCTTATTGCTCAGAGAATGTGATCTTCAAAGAGAAGTAAGGTAATTATTGCATTCTTTATTTCTGAACTCTCTAACTTACTTCTAAAGAAGATGATTATGAATACACGGTGATTTTAAGCCCATATGAAAGTAATAATTAGAATGAATGATAGTATATGTTCATAGCAGGCAATATTCCGAAATTTCAGCATTTGCATTTTCGAACAATATGCAGTGTTGATTCTCAGAAGGCAACGTACGATCATATAAAGAAAGTTTCTTTATCACCTCGACTTTGCCAACTCTATTTGAAAATAATGAAGCTACTAAGTGTGATTTACGAAGGAAAAACTTTAAATGGATAAATGTATACTGCGTGCAGCCTTTCGGCGTGCGGCAGTGGGTGTCCGAACCATGACTCTAATACCGCGTATTGCATTAGCTTTTCGGGTAAATGATAACTTAATCAAACGCCTCATTTTTTACACGGGCGATCTTTTGTATTCGTGAGCAAACCGCAAGTAGTATTGTCTCCATCAAAATTTTCTCCCTTATAGGATTCAATGTGAAGTTAAGCAATACTATCTTAATAAGTAAATTTAAAAGAAACGTAAGGAAATGGGTGATTATTGCATGAGATGACGTGAACCCAGAAAAAATCCCAAGGAAGAATCATCTTACACACTTGAGGAAACTCTTAAAGAAAGAAAATATAAGACGATTACTTCGCTTATCGTGGATTCTATATTTGGATTCAAATTATAAGAAGTTTGAAAAGATTAAACATTTTCGTTTAGGATAACATTTTCATTGATCCTACCTTAGATATTAGAGATGTTAGATTTTCCTCTGCTCAAGTGAAATCAGCTAATATATTATTTCTTATTTATATATCCCCGTTGAGAATCAACGGGAGCCTCAGCTAGTATAATGTAATATCTATTATATATAGCTAACTCTCCGGATATACCTTGGTTCGATGCAAGACGGCCATTCCGATTCCACCATGCATTTTAAACGGGAAAAACGGAATCTTATTTTAGGACCTTCCCAATAGGATATTGAATCGAAACTTTGGAACTAGTGAGAATGGCACTTATCTAATATTAATTTGCTATTTTCTCTCACGAAAGGGTCCTGAGTTCGACGCTAGGCGGTCTTTTGCGCGAATTTTTGCAATCTGTTTTGAGGCCGTTCTCGATGCGATAGAGCAATCATAATCACGGTGTTTGCAGAGGAGATAGTCTTCCATAGTACTAAAGGAAATAATGTTACCGAATGACCGTGAGTTCGACGCCAAGTGGGTGCAAAATTCTTCCATAAGAAATGCATTGCTTAAATCTTTGAAATTTTTTTAAAAATGCCTTCCCGATAAGCTGGAAAGATAAAACCCGGATTGGTGACAGAGGCGTTTGAGAACATTCTTTCATTATGTTCACCGTTTCTCTAGTTGTCCATGGTTCAATGCAAGACGGTCATTCCGATTCCAGCATGCATTTCAAACGGGGAAAACGGAATCTTATTTTATGACCTTCCCGATTAGATATTGAATTGAACCTTTGAAAAACTTCAGAGTGGCACTTATCTAACATTCGCATGCCATTGTCCCTCACCAATGGGTCCTGAGTTCGACGCTAGGCGGTCTTTTACGCATGTTTTTGCAAACTGTTTTGAGGCCGTTCTAGGTGAGATAGAGCAATCCAAATTACGGAGTTTGCAGATGAGATGGTTATCTATTATACTAACTGAAGAAATGTTACAAAATGACGGTTAGTTCGACGCCAAGTCGGCGCAAAATTCTCCGGTATAAAATGCATGGCGGGCAATTATGACATTTACTTTTAATGCTTATCCGATAACCGGATAAAAATGGAATGTACATAGAGGCAATTCATATGTTTCATAAACGCTGTTCGCCGTTCCTCTATCGGTTCTTGGTTCGATGCCTGAGAGTCATTTCTATTCTGCCATGTATTTCAATGGGGGATAGCGTAATCTTATTTTAGGACCTTCCCGATAAAATACTGAATTGAAATTTTGGAACAAATCAGAATGGCACTTATCTAACATTATGCATATGCAATTGTGTCGCGCGATCGGGACCTTAGTTTGACGCCAGGCGATCTTTTGCGCGAAGTTTTCAAAATTGTTTTGAGGCATTACTTGGTACGATACTGACTTCAACAGATAGCTTGCAGTATGCAAGCAACTTTTACTCGTATAGAAATATATTCACCTCAGAAATTTCTGCTTGCAAAATGAATACTGTAAATGGAAAGAAAAAGATTCGAAGCAAAATTTGATGAATACATTTCATGAATTAGAGAAACAAGTAATTAAGTTCGAATAAAACCGCGTTTCTAGCGATATGCATTTTTTGTTTTGTCCACTTAGAAGTTAACTTAATGTAAATCACACTGCTGTATCGGACATCACTCAATGCTTGTTTATTTTCAAATAATTTTGACCAACTTCTTCAACAGCATTCCTTCGTAAGCAATACACACAGCAATGGATTTGAAAACGGTGATATGGCAGGGCTCGTAAGCGGTCCACTTGTTTGTCAGTCTGAGTCAGTTGCAGTCAACATGGATGCAATCTATTTATCCAGACTCCACTTGTAATACAAATAATAAATGTAGTTGAAATACTCACTGGAAGTACTCTGAGGCCGGCGAGTTGAGAGGCCTTGGCGCGTCTTGAACGTGGACCACGGAGGAAGAAAGGACGGAGGCTAGAGTTGGCACTGGGGCTAAGGCGCCTTCCCAGCAGGCCTCGGTGTTCCACGAATTATTGCAGTGCAGCCACGGGAGGTCGGCGGAAGCAGAGGCAGAGGCAACGAGGAAGTAGAGAGCCCAACCGATGATCACGTTGTAGTAGAAGGACACGTAGAAAGCCACCAGTACAGCACAGAAACCCACGCCTGCAATTCCATGGAAACCCTCTTAAGTACGCACGCAAAATAAAACACTCGCTTAGGACCCGGATAGATTCGCCACTTCATTCGACATCATCTCCAAATCTGTCCATTCGAATGAAGAGAATCATTTAAACCACTCCGAACTGTGAGATCTTCACTATCAGTTTTCCTCAGAACATTGATGTAAAAGTCGCTTTTCGGTATTTGCTTTCGTCAGATTCATAAGAAGTTGGCTATGCGAAACCAGAGGAGTGTTTCGTGAGCCTCGGACCCTCTCACCACATCTATTGAAAAATCGTTATTCTTCCCTGCTTGGCTGGTAAGATCTGCTTCATTGTAGAATAATCATCGACCTAAGTTACCTCTATCTGACGGGTTCCCTCTGAAGAGCGGTTTTTACCGTTGTTATAAATAACGTGTCTTAAAAAGTTACCCTTCGGATTTTGTTCTTTCTCTTTCTTTCATCATATACATCCGTCTACATTTACATAGAGACCTTGAAAGCCATTACGAGTAATGATATCAACCATCTCTTGGACAAGATGAGTATTTCGAATCCTATTTCTATCATGAACTGATCTAGAAACAGAATGTCCCGAAGAGCGTCTTTGCGATCCCAGCTTTGATTCCCGGTGGAATCTCCGAAATTATCTCAAACTGAAGTGCCTTCAAATATACTGCTACTCAAATTTTCCTCGACAGCAAAAAAATATTACTGAAAAAAAAAGAAAATGAACTCAATTATCCCCCCTTGTCTCCGAAATGCGCATCGGGAGTTACTTCGAAAAGGACTCGGCGATTACCTTGATTCATTCACCAAAAAGATATTCATTGAATGACTGGCATTGGCTACAGCTTTGGATGAATAAAGAATACTTTATGTCAATACTTTGAAAACATAAAGTCCTTTGGAAATGTTTCAGAAAGTTGCTCACCTCGACAAATAGAATCGATCCACCGCTAAATGAGGATTAAGGTAATTCACGGAAGTGTGTTTTGGCGCCTCTACTGCGGGAGATGCCAAAATAAAATATGTCGTGAACAAGAGGACATCGCTAAAGCCTCTGTAAAATGGCGGCAACGCGCCTTTGTTTTTTGTAGTTTCAAAATATTTTGATACTAAATACGCTCGAAAAACAATATTCGGTGAATCTTATTATGCAACTGTTTCGATACTTTTACACTCTTCCCGCGAAGGATTGTGATAGCAGTGACATTTTGCTGTTCCGCTTTCAATATTTCTATAGAATTTGAAAAATAATAACCGAGGAATACGACATTAAACAAATGTAGGATACTTGTGGGTGCTGTAAAAAAGCAATCGGAGTCATTTGGTTAAGATTGGATGAGTGGATAAACATCAAAGGAAATGAATTCTACCAACTTAAGGATTACTTCAGAAATATTGCCTTACCATTAACCCGATTTATCTTCTATTGATAGTACTTTTTATTTCTCAGATATTTGAAGCATATTTCGTCGCAGCTCCAGATCGAACTCGATAAGAGTTGACCCTCTATTATTAAAGCAGGTGATGCGCTTCTGTTAACTGCTCTAGAAATTTTTAACCATTCCTTATTGTGCTTCGTGGAAGCCATTCGCTGTATCGCCACAAAAAACTAAAAATCCCACTTCTTCAGCAGATTATCGCTCCATATCACTAGTATGTGCTTCGTTTGAAGTTCGTCAGGTCGCTGATTTTGGTTAGATAATCAGATAATCAACCAAACCTACGTTTGTTTGATTATCTTACTGATTTGGTTTGCATGGCTTTTCTTGGGCTTCGGCTCCAAACCTTCTAAAAGAATCATAGGTGAAGAATCCAATCCCTTTAAAACACATGACGATGCTAGTCCGCTGTCGAAGCCCTTTCAGACATCCTGTGGAAAAGTCCTGAATGAAAACTCTGCAAGGTACTTGAGCTAGAGCTGGCAAAGGCGCACCTTTTCGAAGTCTCTGTAACAAGACATCGGTGAAGTCGCTCATACAAGTGTGACATTTTGTGTGGATAATAAGCCTTTTGTGAATGAAAGACTTTACTTCCGATAGCTCCTGTTGTACGGCTTTAGGACATTGGATTCGATTGAAGACCCAAACGAAATCAGCCACTTAAGAGACTTATCATCCGAAGGGATTAACTTCAATGAAATGGCACCCGGTGTTTTGGTCCAAGACATATTGGTTGCTTTTAGTTCTACGGCGACCCGTTTTCACTTGTTTATTGAGACAAGGATTACGTCATAAGCAATTGTTATTATAATTGTTCTATAGAATGCAGTGATTTTTGTATTTTAATCGTTTCTACGTCATGCGGCGAATGCTCTCTCTGATGCCATGTCTCGAAAAGCAATCGTTCTCATCAAACTTTCTTCCAAATTTCGTACGCATACGTCTAAATCCAATATTTAAAATGTTGATCAACATCCAGTCTTCTAATATTTTCGGCATGGGTTTATGCAAAAATGTTATTGCGGAGAATTCAAAAGGTCATTAGTTTGGCACAGTTGTTGAGATGGGAAAGACAGTAAGGTAAGACAGAAAGAAAAAGCATTCTAACTTTCATTCTTTCCTGATAACTAGCAGGAAAGCATCTCCTCGATGTTCCTTTTACAAAGCTATCAGACAGGCGGTCTTCCATATAAAATGTATGCTTTTTTTATGAAGCACTATCGAAAAGATAGAAAGTTATATTTTGGCATGTGAACAGCAGTTATGAACATGTTTGAAAACGCAGTTTGTTTCCCAAATAGTCCTTGGTTCGACTCCAGGGCATCATTTTCATTTTACCATATACTTAAAGGGGGAGTTCGGATAAAAGTTCGAGGATCTTTCTGCAATGATATGGAGTTGAAATTTTGGTAATGGTTAGAGGACTCAAATCCGTAACTTGATATGCAATGAAATCTGCCAAAATGGTTCTGGGTTCGACACGATTACATGACACGACGGTTAACTGGGGTATGTTATTCTAAGCATATAAAAAGTAATCGGGTATTCTTTGAAAGATTTACCGATTAGCTTGCAGTATGCGAGCAACTTTTACTCCAATTACAATATGCCTTTCGTGTTAACTTAATTTCTAAATTTTAGCTAAGAAGGAAATTTTTTAAAAACATAATTCTGCTAGCTCTAGGTATAAATCATAAAAAGGGAAGTCAATAAAGAAAGTTTTTTTGCAATGAAATATAAATTTCGGCCGATTTCGCGGATGATAGAAAGGGTGTTCAGATGAGAAGGTAAAAAACGACACTTTGCGTATAATTAAAGTCTTTATTCCAAAGTAATGACCAGAGGCCTGAGCACAACTATCCCACTTCTCAATGAGGTGAAAGATTCCCTGATATCTATATCGTCCTATGTGTAAATACTGCACATCCTGCGTAAAATCCTGCGCTTGAAAAGTTTCTGCAACTGCAGACACTGAAGCTCGGAATAATAAAGAAAGAATCCTTCAAACGTGAAGGTAATTTATGAAATCCCTCGAAAGGACAAGAAAGAGATGATTGCTTCACAAGGAAGATTCAGTTCAGACCGTCACTTTTGCTTCTGCTTTAAATGTTTAAAAAACGAAATTACTCTTTAGGAAAAGGCCTTCTTGCTAAAGAACATTTTCGCCGAATATTTATTTGCTACAGATTAATTTACTTAAATATTCAAAACAATTGGCCACTTCGTATATTTCTACAAATTACAGTAAAACCCATTTTAAATTTGCAACATCTTATTCATATTTGCTCATTTTCATTCAACAATTCAGCAGAACCTACCAGACAGACACAGGAAGAAAAATCATTTTTCAGCAGTGATGAGCACAATCACTTCATCCCAAGAAACAATCTTTTTCTAGTTTTTCGATACGTTTACTTTCGATCCGATTGCTTTGTTTTGCGACATCTTCATTTTACTTTCACAATAGCGGGGCATTTGTCCTAAGCGATTACCGTTTGTAAAAGAGAAAACAGCGCATTAAGCTGCTTCTTTCTAGTTTAATTTCTACGAACAGCAGCAGATCACTTGCTATGAAAATTTCGTCCGTATTTGGTGTCTATTTATTGAAACGAATTAAAACACGCGAATATAAGAGAAAGCAACAAGACAGGTTGCATCGAAAGGTACTTTCATCTTCCGGAATACGAAGCATTTCCATCGAAATATATTTCTGAAGTAGAAGACTTCTTTTCGGTCTTTAAGACTTCTTTTCGGTCATCTTTGGGGGCAAATTAATTGGATCAATGAATTGGAATCGTGAAAATTATTTTACTGATATCGTTGCGTAAGTTAAAAGTTTATAAAAATTTTACGCCTGCAAATTAAGGGATGTAAATTATTTCGTAATATATCGGCGAAAGTGGCGCCTTACAGGGACGGTTGTTTATGCGATTAAAAATATCGCAATTCTCCAAAAATAAGGCGAAAATATGACTTGATACAAATTTTTAATAGCAGTTAGTAATGAGTTTTTAAGAAGTATATAAAATTTTAATCGATTAAGTTTATAAACCATTGGAAATCCCTAAATTACGAGATCTGAATTTTTAATAAATTTTATAGGCGACAGTGTCGCAGTCAAATAACAGTAACGGTGGCTTGTTGAATTAAAAAGATCGTATTTGCCAAAAATGAGGCGTAAATACAGACGAAATGAACAGTTAGTTAAAACTATTATTTCAAAGCAGATTAGACAAGTGAATACTCACCTTTAAAAAGAGGACAAATGCGCCAGACGCTGATCGGCCCTTGGCGGTTGAATTGACCGAGGATGAGTTCCATGTAGAAGAGAGGCACTGCCCCGAAGATAAGCATCAGAGTGTAAGGAATGAGGAATGCCCCTGAAACAATTCGGAGAAACATTCATTTCAGCAGGTTATTGCCTACCCAACATCCGTAACATCTCTGTATATTTGGCGTTTTTTGACAAATTTTGGCGAACTAAGAAACCAATTTTCCTCATTCAAACTCAGTAAATTTTTAATCACTAAGCAACATACAAGCAATATATGTAATATTTTGCCATTAAATCACTTCAGAAACATCGAAAAATCATCAGAAAAAAATTGCAAATTTTTGACATTTTTTCACAAAAATTTAAAATTTTGACTAAAATTCGCAGCCTCAGGACATATTCCGATCGAGCTGAAATTTCTTATGGTTTATAAGGATCACCAACCGCAAACTTTAAGCATTAGCCGCATACCGATTTCGAAAAAAAAGTTTTTTCAATCCACCCTATTAGGCATCCATCAGGGCCTATCAAATATCGATATTTTCCTTCGAAAACTAATTATACTAATTAGTATTGCTAATTTGTTCATACCTATCATGATGTCTAACTAAAAATGGTTCCAGTCCGCTTGATTAAGTAACATCCAGGTCGTTCATTTTTAAATTTTATAAAGATAAAAATGCGAAGAGCCGAACCAAAAATTAAGCCAAAACTTTCCAAATATTTAGGTGGGTATTAAGCACCTCTTTAGGTATATTCACCTCTTCGTTTAAATGGCACATTCAAGACATATAATTTAGGACTTAGGAGAAGTTTTAATGGAATCGAAGAGATTCCATCCAGCCGAACTTTGAGAAGGGAAATAATTTATTTCAACGAAAGCGAAAATTCTGAATCCCACTTTCCAGGATGGTTTCCCATTTCAAAATGTAAATAATACTTTTTTGAGCTGTTCGAATTTTGCTTTCCTTAAGACTTCAATGAGAAGACTTCATTATATTTAAATCACTAAAATATACTCGGAATAATTCACACATTCTGTGCATAAAATAAGATTGACGACACAGGAATAAAAGATCATCAGATATTGAAAAACCTGTCTTCATAGCAATAATATATCATCAGTACTTGTGAATATTTATAACGGAACTACATTTAACATATAAAAGATGTACTTTGGGATAGTGGAAAGAAAGATGTGTTTCCCTTATATTTGTGCGAGAATCAAACAATCATATTAGTCGTTAGAGAGAATTTATTCCAACACTTCCTATTTTTTGTCCAATTTCTCGAAATTTCTAATCCTAAACGTGACAAAGAATCGGCACTTGTTTTGTATATTTTGGTAATTGCCGCGATTTTACAGGACGACTGATTTAATCTTAATTGATTGATAAATAGTCTGCAATCTATCGAAACGGATTTTGAATGCATTCCTTATGAGAGTATTTTCGAATCATCTCCAGTCGAGTTCTTTTGGGAAAAATAAATCGATATTCAATAGCCATTTCACTTCTAAATCAATCCCCATATTTCATAATTCTGTTTCGTCGTTAAGTGGATGAAATTCATTTTCGAAAATTGCCTTTTTTATTACGGGAGTTATCGGCATCGGATGGATAAATATACACACAACGGTGATTATTATGCGAGAAGAGGCTAATTCCCCGTCAGAAATGAGGGAAATAAATTTGATTTATAGAAAAATGTGCTACTTTCTCGCATACATCTGATCCTTCTGAATAACAAGCAATTGAATCAATCGCTCCAATGGTTTTATATTGCAAATTGAAAAGGAACCGAATTATTCTTCTGAAATGTTCCATTTTATCTCCCGTAAAGTAAAAACACGGTTTACCTACAAAATATCGATGTGGAGATATTTATTTGGTTGCCAAAACAATATCACCTTTTATTTACATAGCTCCCTTCATTTCAACGGAAACTATCCATAATTTTGAAAACATATTATTCGAACTTTTATTCGCAACGTGCAATTTTAAACCATCTAGTGTATAGAAGGTATTTGTAAATTTATGTTACTGAATTAAGATTTCCAGTTTACTAATGCTTTCGTCACCATACAATGTCGATACTTCTTCCCCATTTCATTTCGTTGTTTTGTCTAATAAGAGAACTTTTATGGGAGTTCAATAATCACTTTTGGGCACTGGTGGTTTATACCCGATAAACTGTATCTTTCATATTGTCTATCATTATCTTACTTGCAGTTTACTTAACATAATCACCGTCAAATAACGACCCTCCCATTTATCATAATTGAATGGCCGAGTGGTTTGAGTAATTGGTTCAATTTTCGAAAATTCCAACATTTCCAAAGATTATTCCTGAGAATCCTTCTTACGGATATATTTACTATATTCCCAGAAAATTAAGTTTCATTTTTGCAAAGAAGCTTCTTAAGAAGAAGCTAAGAAACTTCCTCGGCTTGCATGCTTTAAATAGCAATGATTTACATGGTTCAGCTTTTTTATTTTAAATACGCGAAAACATATTTTTATTTATGATATCTCAATAATATATTATGTTTTCAATATTAACCTCCATTTCGTATTTACTATAAAATTCATAAAACATCAAATTCGTTAAAATTTCATTCTCACGTTATCTCATTTATTCATGCATGTTTTACCATACATAGTATATAAATGTATACGAGTAAAAGTTGCTTGCATACTGCAAGCTATCAGTTGAATGTAGTATCGTACCAAGGAATGCCTCAAAATAATTTTGAAAAGTTTGCGCAAAAAACCGCCTGGCGTTTTCAAAATTATTTTGAGGCATTCCTTGGTACGATACTACATTCAACTGATAGCTTGCAGTATGCAAGCAACTTTTACTCGTATATATGTGTACATACCACATTATTCTGTTAATTATTTTATTAACTTGTAATGTGTAGTATAAAATATTTAGCTTTACATAAAGAATATACATATTTTATATAATCGCAAACACAGTATTGTACTCATTTGACAATTACTATTAATATACTATGCTATTCTTAATATATTGTATAAACACTCAATATGAAAGAAACAATTTGTCTTCGTCCACAAATTTTATTTAAAAAACACGACCGGTTTCGAGGTTAACTCATCTTCAGGTGACCGGATAAATATGTAAGTACTAGTTGCCCCGTGCGAAACTTTCGCAGACGACACTGATACTCAATTTCCCACCCAAATACACTTCATCAAACACTAATCGTTACAAACAAATACACAAAAACTAAAACATACCTAAAAATACACACCTTCATATTCTTTATCAGTGTCTGTTTCGATATACCTCGTTTGTAGCGATAGATATCGTTATCTACACATCCTTTAACTCTATGGGCAAATTCAGTCTTGCGTTTTCTAATGCCTTGCCGCATGAACTAAAACAAAATCCCTAGTATATCAGAGAACGCGAGATCATAAATGTTATCGAATGTTTTAAAAATTTTCTTATAGTAGTATAATCACGAATAGTGCACGTCATCACTATAACGATACATGTATCATATCCTATCCCGAATTACTCAATTCACTCAATGCATTTATGACTAAATGAATAATGGTAAAGATACAAAATATCACTGCTAACTTTAGCTAAACTCTATCGTTATAAATTCCACTTCATTTTATACCGGCAATGATGTGTCAGTTAAATAACAAAGATAAAACAACGAAACATACCTTTTGCATCCATGTTATTTATTCATTTTCTATGTTCTTCTCTTCATACCTGAAATATAAAAATAACTTCTACTCGTCTGCAATGATCTGATCTGGGAGAGGAGAGCTAGAGGGGAAGCTATATGTCACACTTTCATACGAACATACAATGTGTTACATTGTCAAAGCGCATAGCATTGTCCCCGCATTCATTGAAAGTCTCGAATAACTCGAAATTCTTTAAAGTAAGTTTTGCTAATAATAATTTTTAAAACACTTATCTTACATGGTTAATGTGGCAAAATAATACATTTTTGTGCTTCGGAGATAGCGATTGGGAATAAAGCTTGGGCTTTCGTTACGCTTGTATTCCTTGCTAGTGAGTTTTCTAAAATCGCAGGAGATCCTTTTCTTTACTCAGAAATATGATTAAATGTTGAATATTATCTATTCAATGAGTGAAATATATACACTAAAAATCATTTGATATCAGGTTTAGATATATAGAAAATTTGCAACTGACAAAAGTTTCACCAAAATAAATTTGAATACTCGGAAAACAACGACATAATTATTTTGATCGCATAACTCGTAATTAACTTATCTAATTTTTCTTTGAATACTCTAAAATCTTATCATAATACCCCAAATCGAATTCTAAATACTGTCGATCTTAAATTAAAACTACCGGGAAGTAATATGATGCAAAATTATTCAAACATACCACACGATAAAACCGTGATGCAAACTTTCATATTCGGCAATGTTCATGTTTCTTTGGCTGTCGTTCTGCTCCCGCAAGATGCAATATGGCTTACTTATTAAACTGTGGTAACATATGACGTCGTAGTTTTCACTCATGGAGACTGTAATACTAATTGCGAATCATTTTATGACCGAGAATAGGTGGTTTATCCGATTTTAAAACTTGTTTACACTCGTCGTTAAGTAAACAAATTTAATCTGTACATAGCAACCCGGGCATTTTTTCGTCCAGGACGCAACGCGATGATTAAAATATTAATTGAATTTGTCTAACTATTTTTAGCAAAAACCTGACAACGTTTCCCTTCAAACGGTCATTCATTTATACGTAGTAGTCTAGTAATAAGGAAGAAAAGCCCCGATCACCAAAAAAGCATGTTTTAAAATAATATATGGAGGATCTCTGTGGATTTCGAATGGTAATGTTAATTTTGCAGTCTAAAATGTATCAAACCCAAAATTAAACTCTTATGTTGTTTAATTTTGTCATAAATTACGTGTTAGTATAGCTTGTGTTTTAATAAAGCATTTCTTTCCTTGGTTACGCGATTGTTGATCATAATGACGCACAATTTCATAGATATATAGGTATACATAGTAAATTTATGATTTTAGTATATTTCGTACTCTAAAACGCATATAACGTTTTATTCTCATTACGTCTCATACATCACGCGTTGCAACAGCTTGTTTATTTCATCAAAGCAATCCCCCCTCCCATACTTATTAAATGAGTGAATGGGGTACTTTTATCATATTCAATTATCCATATACTTGCACAAGTAAACTTTTTGAGCGTATAGCAGAAGGTACACGCAGTCTATTTCATGAAAAACTTTTTAAAAATTAATCCTAGAACCGACTTGCTTAAGCATCTATATCCCTTTACTCACTATATCACTTTGGCCTATGTAACTTCGTTATTTGCGTGTAATCTAGTGAATTCCCCCGTCAGAAATTACGGAAATAAATGTGATGTCTAGAAAAATGTACTTCTGTTACCGCATACATCCGATCCTTCTGATTATAAAAATCAATCGCTGTTTACTTTCGCAGTGGTTATTGTGAGTGAAAGAGGGTCCGAAATGTTTTCTTCTGAACTTTTCTATCATTTTATTACCCGTAAATTTAATGCATCCAACACAAAATATCAAGATGGAGAGTATTTGCATATTTTGGTGGTTAAACAATAACATCTTTTATTTACATCGTTACCTTCAACTGAAACTATCAATTCTTTTGAAAGCATTCATTATTTAAACTTTTATTCGCAACGTGCAATTTGAAACCATCTACAGTGTAGAGGGTTATATTGTTTGTAAATTTTGGTTGATGAATTTATAAGTTTTCTACGATGTCCTTCGCCATGAATTTCATTTTCTCTTCATTTTAAGGTTCAGCAATCGCTTTTGGAGACAGCTTGTTTATATCCGCCAAATAACACAAATTTTCATAATTTTTGTCGAAATTCTCTCAAATTTCCCTCGAATACGATATTTTACGGCCAAAATAAAAAATGCATTCATTTTATTTTCTTTTGATACTATTTTCGATTTCGTTGGATCATTTTTTCCGATTTAATTCTGCAAAAGAAAAAAAGTCTGCAATCGATCAGCGTAAATTTTACGTGCATTTCTTATGAGAGTGTTTTCCG
This sequence comes from Pachydiplax longipennis, assembly GCA_036926295.1. NCBI lineage: Eukaryota > Metazoa > Arthropoda > Insecta > Odonata > Libellulidae > Pachydiplax > Pachydiplax longipennis. The sequence goes on along the minus strand of JAVFKF010000040.1, from coordinate 1,986,510 downwards.
GTCGTCCAGAGTCGAACAAAGGATACTTCGGACAGACAAATATCATTATGTTATTCTCAATTAGACCTTTAACGACTCTCAAAATAATCCTATCAAGTCGAGAAGTGCGTGGAATTCCAACATTTCTCCCATGTATTTCTTACGGGAGTTCAATGATATCGGATACGCAATTAATCGCACATCGGTAATTATTATATAAGATTATTATTATTAAATTTGTCGTTGTTATCTATTTAATTTTTTATTTTCGTCATTATAACATGCATGTATATCGAATACAAAACCATCTTTAGCGTGGACTCTACAATAGATCATCTTCTTGTCTTTTCAATTCCTTCCTCGGAGAATCCATTTTTGGTTATAATCATTCATCTTTTGAAATTAAACAAACGAGTTGCGGTTGCGCATTATTTGCACTGAGGCTATTTTATTCCGGCTTTCACAGCAGCTCTGTTTTCGAACATATCTTTCATTGCATTACATTCATAAAATTAGTCTTTTTTAAGCGTGAGTTTTGGGAGGGACGTTAAATTATGGCCGGATCAACTTGGAGACACAAACTTAGCCAATTTGAGTTAAATGGATCGGCAAATTGGGGAAGCTCGAAGCCAAGCCACCCTCAGCCCCCACACATCGATCAATGCGATTGTTATTCTTGTAAACGCCTTACTGATTACTTCTTCTTTCTTTTAAGTGCTTTGCTTTTATCTGTTTTCAGATAAAAGCAATTAACATTAAAGATTACGATGGCAGTTTTCACTTCAAGTTTATAAATAAGGAATACCCACGGGTAAAATGACGAAACTAAGTTTAACTAATAAAAATATTCTACAACTATTGCATACTCGTGATACTTGTGTAATATCAAGAATTAGCATAATCGCTCTAACAGTGTTATTTTGATCGATCCGAATTGTCTGTCTGTTATTAAACCCTTTTTAAACTTAATGTATAGCTTCAGCACGATATAGCATTTGTTTACTCAGAAATCATTTCGACGGCTAAGATTTCCATGTTTATGAAAACATAAAGAATTATCATTTGAGATTTTATTCACTAAGTCTAATTTTAAGCCATCATCCTTAAAGAAAGTTACATTATCGATGGATATATTTTCGATTTCCAAAGTTTACGAATCCTTTCCTTCCCATGAAATTCCTTTCCCCATATATTTCATATGAAATTATTTTTCCAATATGATTGGACCACAATATTGTACAAATCTTTCGTCTATTTCATCAAAATTCTCGTAATCTCGAATCGAAAACGATATTTCTATATCCAAAATAAAAATCTTTATTCAATTTCCTTTCATTTGGTACTTGTCTCGATTTCATAGGACCATTATTTCTAATTTAATTCTTCAAAAGAAAAAAGTCTGCAATTGTGCAAAATGATCTTCACGTGCATTTCTTATGAGAAAAATTTCCGGTTGTCTTCACTCGATCCAAAGATACTTTCGGTAGAAAATGTTGATAGATCATCGGCTTGAACGAAACCATACATTACAAGAGTCGTCCGTGAAATTAAATATATCCGAAATATCGATAAATATATATTCCAAGATTGCTTATTTCTAACGGAAGTTACTGACATCGAATAAATAAATATATAAGGGTGTAAATATATAAATAGATATGGTGAATATTACACAATATTCTTCTGTGGAACGAAAAGATAATAATGTTCTAATAGCGAATTATGCTGTCTAACTGGAATTAAGGAAATTTAAAAGCAATCGATAAGAGGATTGCTCCGTTCAGAGTGTTCTTTGTTTGTGAAACTGCTTTTCAAAAGAAGCGTCACATTTAGAGTTATAAAGAACTGCATTTAAATAAAAATATCGGAAACATTGGTTGGAAGGTGTTAATTTGCAAAAATATGTTACTTTTGGAAGGAGAGATTTTATTTGGAAGTGATTTCGAGGGATAATAACGAAAACTGGTCTGAGCCTAAAATGGTCTCCCTTTTAAGGGTTCTAATCCAAACTCGAGATTTGTTTAAATTATTCTTCCCTTGTTGATCATTTGGTAAAATTGCCTCATCGTGAGTGAAAAATAATTAAGTAATAAAGGAATTGAGTAGCAGACCACTCTGAAAAGAAGTTATACAGTATTTCACATATGCAGCCGTGGCGAAAGAAGATTACTTTTCTTTTTTAAGATGTAAGACAGTTATTAAGAGCCAAAAATTAATCAATTTTATTTACTTGCTCATGAAATAGACGATATTGACGTAGTTTTGGTCGGGGGTTCGATAAAACATAACTGCCTTTGGGTTTATAAAAATAATGGTTGTAATAGTAAGAAGCACAGAATGACGTCCTTAATGAGCGGGGTTCGTTTTCCCTCCATTCACCCATCCAAATTGCGGTCACCGCTCATCACACACCCTATCTATATCCTCTGCTAAATAAGCCTTTGATTAAACCACCCCCAATGATACTTACATATCTATGTGCCTCTTCCGGTGAAAACTGCCTCTCCAAATTACATATTTCGTTCGACTAAATTTCGGTTCGTTCGCCTAAATGGCTGAATGCGATCAAATGTACTTCGCTTACCTCAGATTAAACTGATTTCACACATGTGCGATCATCTTTTTTAGTACATTTAAATAAATTTACATACCGGCCCTGGAAGCCACCAAAGGCGTGTGGCAGAGGGTGCAAAAACACCAGTCTAACTAATGATGTGAGTGATTTCAGACTTTCCTGGTGGATTGCTTGCAAATATCGTTCTCGGGTTTCCAACCAGAGATCGATATTTACAACTAATGATGTATTCCCTAAGGCTCGGTAGAAAAAACGACCACAAGACCCGATTCTTTCCTTCTTTTCTCTTTTACATGGACAGCTGTAGTAACAGAATCAGCTATCTCTTTGAAGACATCTCTTATGATTAATTTATCGAATAACTTCCTTTGGTAATCGACTCTTTAGTAGATTCAATAGTAGTAGTAGGAAGATAGTCTTTAAGCGATTCAAGGAACTCTATCATAGCCGAAACACTGTTGGCGAAATCTATTTTAACAAATTAATCTGCTCTTCCTTCAACCATCGTAGACTGAAAGAGATTCCATAACATGAGAAATAAATCAAGAAACTTTTCACGAGGATCTGTTTTAATATTAGCAAAATACTACAAAATAAAAGCACGCCACACTTGCTACACTTCACTTGATGCGTTGAAATTAGTGTGATATTTTGCAAAGTTATTTGTCTCTTGAAAATTTTTCCAAATTTTTTTCCGATTAATAAGAAAATATATTTGATATTCCAACATTCATACAAATGCATGTACAAGACAAACCATTGTAACTAAATGCATTCCAAATAACTAACACAAAATTAACTTAATGCGATACCAATCTATCTGCATCAAATTAGAATAATCAAATTTATGTTGTATTATTCATTGAACTCGTTTGATCGCCCTTGTCGTTGTGATTGCTTTTTGAGGTCCAAACATATTTTCGATTGTTTAGAAGATTACTATCGCTTCTTTAATTCCCCGTCTCTTTTGATATAACCTGAATGCGTCCTCAGCTATTATTACTTATCAGCTATACTGCCTCTTTCGAGCGAAAGGCACTCAAACCCCATCATTTGATAAGACCCATTTCATTCTACATTGGACAACATTTGTATTTATTTTTATTTACACACGAGGAGGGCATTCTTTCCTCCATTCGAGGGGGCAAAGCTCTCATCGCATTGAATATATACAAAGGAATTATATGACTGAAGTGAATGCTGCTTGAAGAAACTAATGATTTTAACACAGCGAAGGGAGTTCGACTGCCGATAAGTGATCTTAATCGCCTCATCTAAAAATGCAAAACACGCGTATGAATAATAAAGGTCTTTATTGAAGTGGGATATATTGCGAAATACCTATTCTTCCATCTAACCTGTCGCCGATAGTATTTGAGAGAACATAATTAATGTAATTCGAAATTGAATAAGAATGGAAAAACTATGGAAGGAGTGGTAGTAAACTTAGGCCTTGGGGAAAAAGAACCACAGAAGGAAAACTGCCACGAAGAAGGGTCGGGTGAAAAAGCTATGAAAACCTACTGATAGTACAATATAAAGGTGAAAAGGAAAACTGTGTATAAGATTGTAATCACAAAAGCAAGTAAAATGACAAAAATTACACAAAATGCAATTAATAACCAGGCACCATTCACTTGAAAACAGTAGAAATAACGATGAAATCAGCATTTTAAACGTAATGCAGAAATATCTGTATATATATTAATAATATATAATAATATATAAATAATATATACTAATATATTAATAATATATAATAATATATTAATAATATATCTGTAATATAAGTATTGAATGTGGGATGACTTACCCCCTCCATTTCGGTAACAGAGATAAGGGAATCGCCACACGTTGGCCAAATCCACAGCGAATCCGATAATGGAAAGGAGGAAATCGGCTCCTCTAGTCCATGTCTCACGACCGTCATTTGGTTCCGTCTCCACCACCACCACCACTTCCGCCTCTCCTTTGCTCCACCGCCTCTCGGACTCTGCTGGAGCTGAAAACAGCCAAAACACACTAGTTTAAAAGGAGACACTTTCTCTGATGGTTGTTATTGGCATTCTCTTCATTTAATCAATCTCACTGCTGGACCACAACTGGCTGAGAAATATTTCTACCTCTAGTTGGCAGCGTTCTTATGAATTCGTTTCCCTGTAAGGAGCATGGCAATTTTGCGAGAAATTAGTTAGTTGATTTAAAATATCTTTTCTGATGTAAAAATAAACGATACATCGAGTGGTAAAATTTATTTTTCAATATCTTTTTAAATAAAATGTATAAAAATTATTTCGTTGCATTTTTCGATTTTCCAATTTCATCTTTATCACGCAGTTGTGGGCAAGCCGTTCTTTCGTTCGACACAAAATGTACACAAATATTTTCGCACCTTACTTTCTGAGAGTTATTTCGATTCCACCATGCATTTCAAAGGGGGATAGCGGAATCTTGTTTTAGAACATTCTCGATAAGATACTGGATTGAAACTTTGAGACACGTCAGAGTGGCACTTATCTAACATTAGTATGCCATTGTCTCTCACGAGCGGGTCCTTAGTTCGACCCCAGGCGGTCATTTCCGCGAATTTTTCAAAATTGCCTGAGATGCAAGATGTCTGAGTGTCATTTCTATTCTACCGTGTATTTCAAAGGGGGATAGCGTAATATTATTTTAGGACTTTCCCGGTAAGATATTGAATTGAAACTTGGGAACTGGTCAGAATGGCACTTATCTAATATTAATATGCAATTGTGCCGCACGTTCGGGTCCTTAGTTCGACTCCAGGCGTCATTTGCGCGAAGTTTTGAACATTGTTTTGAGGCCTTTCTTGGTACGGTACTGCATTCAACTGATAGCTTGCAGTATTCAAGCAACTTTTACTCGTGTGTGTGTATATATATATATATATATATATATATATATATATATATATATATATATGTAGTATATAAAGTATATACATAATACAAGGTACATTATAGTTATCCCCTAAGATTCAGTCTCGATAAATTCAAAGGGCAATCATTAACTTCACTTTCATAGGTCTTATAAATTTTCGAAATAAGTAACCTTAGACGAGCAAAGTCAGTCCCCACACATAATTATATTTACGGTAGAAATATTGAGGAAAGATTTTTAATTTGGTAAATACACGAAAATTTATAGAATATTGGGGTGTAAACAACCCCTCTTCGTATACATTTGTTGAATCCTGGTTCATGCAAATAAATATATTATTAATGAGTTCATGCATGTAAAAATAAATTGAGAATGTCATTGTAAAGTGATTCTGTCCTGGGACCGAACCATCAGCCAAACATGGTTCAAACTTCTTTATTCTTTGTCTGTTCCTAAACTTGATTGTACGTGCATAATTGAGAATTTAGGCTATTATAAATGTTATGATGATACAGTGGGTGCATTTGAAATGGATCAAAGTGGAATACCACAGTCAGACAAGTCCTGCTGTCTGTCCGCTTGTTTTTGAAGTTGATGAAAATGTTCTTGTCAGTCTTCATGCAGGTTGTCATTTCTCCAGAATGAATACTCATGATTTTTGTCTTAATGAGTTTCTCGTGAGATATTATCAAACTATTACCACATATCCAAGACCATGAGTGCAATATAAAGTATAGTAACCGTAAGTAAGAGTAAGTCTTACAGTGTTTTGTCACCGAAAATGTAGAACCTAACCCCAGCCCGAGCCGTAGAAATATAGAAATGTTTCAATTAAAGGAATAATGTTCTTTAACATTAAGTAACGTTAGAGTCATTTTAAGTCATATTTTGTTCCTGCATTAAGAATGCGATGGGAAAAATACATGGTGCATTCAGCGGCGTTTCGGACTTTTGATTTTTAAACGAAAAACATTCCTTTCTAAGATTCGATATACGCTTTCGCTTTTACTCTGATTCATATACTTTTGTTTGGAAAATTTTCTGATTTCAATTACGTTTTATAAATGAAAAATTAGAAAAATCGTTATAAATTTTCTAATTTTATCGTTTGTCTTTTAAATTGTGGGTAAGTTATGCATCAGTCCTCTTCCATTGCTAAGATAGTCACGCATTTTATAAATTTGGAAAACTTACCTTTTAAATGTTGTCTTCTTACCCTTGTTAATATATTAGAACAATCGTGCATTTGATGGAAATGAATTGGCTGAAATAAACATTAAGTAATTTTTCACTGTAGAAGTGATGACAAAATGGGTTGTGTGTTCCTTGGAATTACTTTTCTGAATTTGAGAGATAGTATGCATGTACACTTCTATTCACAATTTCTACGAAAAAACTTTTACCAAAACTACCACCAACAACTTCAGCGCCAGGGCTCACCCTCACCTCACCCACTATCGCTTTATTGTAATCTGGTCGTCAGTGGATTAAATATATATATATATATATATATATATATATATATATATATATATATATATATATATATATATATTGCATTAAATCGATCGACGTAATTTGTAGGTGATTTAGTTGTAATTTTCCTATTTATGGGTAATACCCATGGCATCCTACTTGCCCGGGTGCGATGCACCCATAGGATGGCGCGGCTTAGGGTGAAAATTATTAATTAGCGTTCATTTCCCACTCTTTATCAAGTATCGACACTCATTTAAGGTTCTTCCATTCAGCCATGATGATATGTATTCGGAGAGATGAAATGAATATCAACGAAATAATTAAAAATATATTCAATACGGTTTCACTAATCTCATTTAAAAATATTAGCCAACAGAGAAATAACGCATAGAACGTCTTATTCATCCGATGTGTTCGCTATTAAGCATATGCGAAACAAGATCATCCCTGTAAGCGGATTTTGAAGGGTTAACGTATTCTTTCACTGTTACTCCATTTCTATTCTAATTACGTTTTCTCTAATTTCCCCTTCTTTTGACATAATTCATAGCATTGCATTTTCTCTTAATTATCATTTATTTAAGCTCTATTATTTATTATTTTTTGCGGAAAAGTTCGTCCTGCGAGCATGTGGAGCATGAAGAAAAATAATGAAGTCCTTTTCAAACCTCCATTGATGGGAATTTATACATAAGCAGAAAGTATGGGCAACTAAAGTATTTCCTGTCGGATTTTTTTTTGAAGAAGAGTGAATCACGCGTGAGATTTGAGCCGATTTAAGAAAAATCCAAATTACTTCCTTTATAATACTATATTGCTTATACAGCATCCAAAAGAAAGAATTTTAGCCAGTATTTAAAGATAATAACGTCAAACAAGCCTCAAAACAAGCGTAAGGAGGAAGACGAAACGCACGCTAAAAGCAGAGCCGCTCATAGACTCGCTCTCATCGAGCTTCATGTCTGTTAAGCGGGTTGTATCCTTTAGTGGTAACTTTTTTTTTGTAAGTGACTGTACATACATTTGGATGGTCCTTATTTTCGAAAGTTAGAATTCTTTCGGGACGCCCCCTCAAATTGCTCAATTTGGTTAGAAAATATATTGTGTAGATTTTTAGAATCGAAAAACGGAAAGACGTCGCACTTATAGTTTATAAATTTCATCAATTTTGGCCTTTTCTCGATCATCACAAGCGATTGGGGAGTTCTCCCATTATTTATTTGACAGTTTTGGCGGGGTTAGGCCTCTCTTCCACCCAACATTTACTAATACAATATAAAATGTTTAAAATAAACTCAAGATTATTATTATTGAACTGTCTGTATTTATTTATCAATACATTACTAGAAATTAACTTTGTTTTCCTAAAATATTAACTAGATCCGATCGATCAGTAGTTACACAATATTTGTTTAACAAGATGGAACCATGTCAGTGGGAGTCCCGAAAGAAATTCTCACTCATAATACGGACCACCCTAATGTATGTACATACATAACCTGGTAATATATTGACTAATTACATCACTATTAGCTAATCCCATATTATATATACGCATGTATAATCTTTGATGATCAAGACGCTGCATCAAATACTGTGAACAATAAATTAATGCATAAAGCTAAAAGAAATATTTAAGCTTTGATAGAACCTGTTATGATGTATGGTTCAGAGGTATTGGATATAGATAAAAGTATGTCTCAAAGACTACTTTCAGCAGAAATGACATAACGGAGGAAATGCTGTAGTCTTAACTTTATTATATCATGTTGATTGGATTAGAGAAAAATGCCTGTAAAATGTTTTATAAACAATAAATCCGTAATAACTCGAGAGATATGGACTTGTATGAAAGAAGGAATTTGAATGGCCAGAAGATTAGGAAGATCGAGAAAAAATATAGAGATGGAAATGAGTAGTTTGGAACCCGAAAGACGCGTATTAAATAAGTACAGATCTGACCAAATTTTCAGTTCAATATCACATCGGAATATCACTTTGATCCTATGGGTTTGGTACCAGAAGGCCCCAAAAATCGGAATTTTCTCATTTGAATGCATTTTTGGAAAAGATTTTTAGGCACTTCTCGGTAAGATAGAGAATTTAAAACCACAGAGGTCGCAGATGACGTGGTACACTATATGCATTTCGGTGATTTTTAAGATTTCTTTTGAATTACTTCCCGTTAACTAAGAATCGTAAAACCCCACATATGATGAGGGGTAATAAAAGAATTTCATATACGCAGCTCGCCGTTTCTCTAATCATCCTTGGTTCGATGCCAGAGCGTCATTTTGATTCCCCTATACATTCCAAATAAGGAATCTTATTTTAGGACCTTCTAAATATGATATTCATTCGAAACTTTCAGCCAGAGTTATATTTATTCAATATTATCTTTCATTTACAGATTCCGAGTTCGACACTAGACGGTCTTAGTTGGTCTTAATTTTCCCACAAGAAATGTAAGGCGGGAAATTAAAATATTTATACGACGCATTCCCGATTGATGTTCGGCATGTGAACATGTTTTATAGTTCCCCTTATTCGCTTTCTACCATACTTTTAAATTAGGGAATATCCTTTGAGAACCTTCCCGATAACATATCGACCTAAAAATTTGGATGCGGTTTTAGATTCTCTCACCAATTAGAAACATACCGTCGAAGCTAAGCAAACGGTTCTGGGTTCGACTCCAGACGGTCTTAATACTTCCTTATAAAATGTATGATGGAGATTGCAAATACTTTCATGAATTACTTCCTGACGAGATACACGTTTCGGCATGTTAAGTGCAGTCATAAATATAATTTGCGAACACAGCTTATCGTCACTAAAATAGTCATTGGTTCGACTTGAGGGCATCATTTGCATTCGGAATTAAAATAGTGGTACGGAATTTCATTTCCTATCCGATATGGACTTCAAACCTGCGTATGGTCGGAGGGCTCCTTCCTCTGCTCAAATGATTCCGGGTTCGATCCCAGGACGGTTAAATTATCCCGCGAGAGATGTTATTATAAGCATATCCAAAGAAATCGGGTATTTTTTAAAACTGTTCACAGATTAGCTTACAGTATGCAAGCAGTTTTTACTCGTATATATACAGGATGTCTCAGTACCACGCATCAGAGGGAGGGGTAGTCGGAATCATATAGCAATGCAGGTTCGGAAATACAGGGTGGGCCGTTTAAAAATTCCTTTCACGCGATTTTAAGAGCGTACATAAATATTTTTTATTAAATCTTTTTTGTTTTACAGATTGTAGTTTCTAATTTAAGAATTTGTTTTGTTGTTGTGGCTACCTCTGCTAGCCTTAGGGTAAGCCATCCTATCTCAAGAAGCTCATTTTGGATGAACTCACCAATAACAGTCACAATGTTATGTTTAAAGCTGGAATCGTCTTCGGATTATCCGCATAATATCGCAAAAGAAGGCTAACGGCGTCAAATGGCAGCTGTGCCAATTGAAAAGGCTGATTATGAGGTTGTCGGAAGATCAGTCTTGTTGAAACCAAAGGTCGTCCACATTCGTCGTTTCCATCAAAAGTTGTCTCTGTAGCGGTCGCCATTGACAGTGAAGGTGTTTCCAGCATCAATTTAGAATAAAAATGTACCAATCATGCCACCACTCATTAATCTCGATTTTGTTTGTTTTGGTCAGCCGTGTGGGCAGCGCGTTCGACTTCAATGAAAGCGGGTTCGATTCCCTGTGGGAGCCCACGTGCGAAATGACCTCAGCTGTCGAGGCACTTTTCAAAATATACCGAAAGAAAGAGATCGCTTGAAAAAAGTACGCAGGAGAATTTGTGGGTTTAAAAATCCAATTCAGGAAAAATACCTCATGTCAGGAAAGAATCACGTAAGAAACCTATAGTTAGAAAAGGAATAAATTTTAAGGTAAAGGCAGGTTCCGAAAGCATAAAATAAACTTATGCATAAAAATATGTACTTATATGTACTTATGCATAAAAAAACAAAATGAAAATTATGAAATGCAAAAATTTTGTTTATAAGATATGTCGAAGAAAATCAGTATGGAAAATATAACGATCGGAAAAACAGTGATGTATATTTCTAGGGAAAAGCTTAAAAATCGGTAATTTTCATGAAATTCCAGTCCGAGAGAGTTCTTGAGTTTATTAAACAAATACTAATGATGAGAATGAATTCGCCCCACACGAGGCGAAATAATGTTTCTAAGCTCACTTCATTTCTGTCGCAAAATTAAGTTAAAATCAATCATCGTACGAATTTGAATGAAGTTCGCATGAAATTTTATAAATTTTCATTTACTTATCCTCGATCTTAGATTTCGGTTCCAAATCAGGCAAACATTGAAAAGATTCTATTTTTCGTTTTAGATAACCTGTTATATTACATTAAGCTAATGACAGGTATGTTATTTTTTCTGATTTGAAAATATCTTTATACTATTACTGCCTGTTTCTATTCTCCCCGATGAGATTTAACGGAACACTTTATATATAATCTTATATAACAATCACTGTTGTGTATATATTTATTCATCGGATGCCCGTAAGAAATACATGGGAGAATTTCTTGGAAATTAATTTCACGCTCTTCCCTGCAAGATGGAATTACGAAATTTATAAATTCAATAAGTGGAGCAACAGATACATGGATGCGTTTTTGTCCTAAGTATCTAGGGTTCGACTCTGGACTCGAAAATGCTCTCATAAGAGATATAAGTAAATTTCGTTTTGATTGATTACAAAATTTGTTTCTTTAGCACAATTGAAATAATAGTCGTACGAAATCGCGACCAAAGGAAAGGTAATTGAGTAGAGATTTTATTTTGGTTGTGTAATTTCACTTCAGATTTCGGGATGTATGACAAAAGATTGGAAAAATGTTGAGATTATAATTAATCCCTGAGGTGATAGTCGAATTTGCATGGGAAAGATTTGACCAATTAAAAGGGGAAAGAAAACGTTTACATTTACAGATTGTATCATGATCGATACTTAAAATTGGATTTGTAAAGGATAAATGTTTGTACGTTTATCATACGTTAAAATTGTTCTTTCATTTCTGACGGGGAAATCCATTTGTAATAATAAAATGTGTCTTATGAATACCCATAAAGGAATTACAATAACAAGTCATACAAAAGTAATGATTATAGAACAATACAATGAAGAGAAAATTTAGCCTTAGTTCAATGCAAATTACAAATAAAGGAGTTCTTCAAAATATAGAAAAGTGATAAATATTAAGATAAAAAATAATCGTAATTGGAAAGATGTAATTAAATAATCTTTAAAGGAGGTGGAGCTTTTATAAACGTTGCAGTGGTGAATTCGAGAAACGGGAGTCAATTGTTAATGCCTGTTTAGTACAAAATGAATCGTGTAAACACACCAACTTGTACGAAACGAAAATTAGAACATGTTCGGCTCATGCATTTGTACGTACAATTTGATGTATCAGAGCGCAAGAACGTCCATCTGGCTTCTTCCTTTTGTTTACTTGATACTTGGTGTTTATAAATATATTTTAAACTCGACTTTGAAATATGCTCTCCTGTTTAGACAATTTTACTCATTTGAGCCTCTTTCCTCCCTTTATTGACTTTTGCTACACTTTGGACTCCACCGTTTTCAACCCTGGCACGTTAACGACCACTCTTTATGTGAAATATAAGCCTTTTAAGTTTAGCCATAGTAATAAATGCTACAACAGCAGTTACAGTACTCATCAAGATCCATGTTGGGACATTGAGATTAAATAATAAAATCAACACTTAATCAATGCGTACTCGCAATTCCTTAGTCTGAAACTTGTCAAGATCAAAATCAGGAGGGAGCCTTCCAAAGAGTTGTGAATATCGAAAAAGGGAGAAAGAAGTCCAAAATGGTCAAAACATGAAAGCAGAGGTCAAACATAGCAGAGCTCAAGATATAAGAAACAACCCACACACCCGAGGAAGCTTGATAAAAGTGCTGTCTACCACCAGATATACACAAGAAGAGATAATATGCTGAAAAACATTCATGGAATGTCCTAAATTACCTATTTCAAATTTGTTGATATAACTGAAACTTTTAAATGACGTGCCTTTAGAGTGAAAAAAAACAGTCGCATGATATGCTTCATAAAAAATGTGTGAAAACGAAATCATGTAAAGGCTCACTCATGGATTCAATCAATCCATGAATGATGAATGAAATGAAATGCATGAAACGCACATGTTAATGCACCGTTGGCCTCCTCGGAATCGATTTCGGTCCTTTTTCCAAGTACTTGTAAAACATACGAAGCATCGGCCAATTTCCCGTTCGCTCACTCGATATACTTTTCAATCTCCGCACCCTAAGCGATTTCCGCTCCCTAAATCGATTCCACGTATAACACATTCATGCTTAAGACGCTTCTTGGGATAATCGAGAAAAGATCGATATCCTCTAAGACCAACGATTTATACTTGTATTGAGGTCTTTTCTAAAAAGTGGTCTTTGTAGTTTCTTTTCATTATTTAATCTTACCCGTATATAGAAAATATCGTCCATTTTCCTTTTTACCAAATGAGGAAACCGAATGAGGCAGTGCAAACAATATTCGGTCTATTCAATGAGATTTATATTCAGACTCTTTCTCGCGGTGAAGAACGCTCCTCTTTCAAAAATGGTCAACTCCGTAGATCAAAAATGGTTCCACGATCCGGTAAAAATCGTATAAATTACTTGTTTAAAAATTAAAGATACCCTTTCCTTTCGTTTTTTAAAAGAAATAAATCCCGTTTAAAAGGTGGTTTCACTTGGCGTCTTAAAAATCGTCTTTTACTATACTTTAGTCATTCATAGTAGAGAAAGAGAAACTTTAAATTCTATGGGAGAGATGACCGACTGAGAGAACTTCCAGTGGATGGAATGTGGCAGACCTAGGTTCAAGTCATTTCTCTTTCTGGGTAGTCCCGGCCCATTCCACGGACTTTAATTTTTTAAGAGATTTTCATACTTCCTCGAGAAACTCCTTATGCGAAAGCTTCAAGAAAAAAATTCGAAAATTTTGCAAAAATCGGCGAGCATGGATCATTTTGAACTTTTGAATAAAACCATGTTTTATATATTTTTCTTTCCATTATTGGTAGGGATCTTGTGTGTCTTAAAAATATTCATGAAAGTAGCACATATTGTTTACAAGATTGTTTGTAAGGAATTGTTAGCGCTTTCTACGGCGACGCGATAAGCCTACCTATCGCAAACAGTTTTGGCTAAATATGTCTTTGTTTGTGTGCTAATTCTAATTCACAAATCTCGAATAATGTGAAAGTTAGCGTAGAAGAGGCGTATTTTGATGAATTATTTGCTCATTCTTTACTTTTAAACAGATACTCTTATTGAGCGTCGAGATTCTTATTCTGAATTCTATAACTTACTTTTTCTGTTTATTCTTGATTAAGTGAAGCAAAGGATATATATATATATATATATATATATATATATATATATATATATATATATATATATATATATATGGCGAGAATTTTTATGCACAACACTAGTTTATTCCCACGTCAAAATGACGGAAAATAATCTTATTTATACTAAAATGTACTGCTATTATCGCATACCTTCTGAATAATGAGAATTCTTCTCTGACGCAATTGTAAATGAAAGTGGATCCGAATTCTTTTCTACTGAAATATTTAAGTTTATCCCCCGTAAAGTTCATCCGTAAATTAAACTATATTATATAATATTTATTATTTTATATAATAATTATGATTAATATTATTTATTTAAAATCATTATCTCCTCAACCTTTTTCAAATACCGCGCTTCGAACGATCGACAGCGATACTATCGCCGAGCGCCGCCAATGTCAGAAACTGTAACTAGCAATCCGCTGCTGTTGATTTAAGCACGTAAATTTGGCAATTGAACCCAGGACAACTTAACTATCCCATAGCCCTGTCATGCGAGACATCGAACTTCTTTTTACGTTGATTTTGAAGAGTATAATATTTCTGTTCAATTCAATGAGCGACTCCAACGGGTCGTATTTATCACCACTTTCGTATCGCATAATTTCCTTTTGGTCAAGTATAGCAATACTCCATCTTATGGCATGTAATATATATCTACGTGTGTGTACATGTAACGTCACATCAATACTTTTCTACATATTACTACATACATTTTTATTTTTAGTGTAGCCTAAATATAGTGTACTTCGTAATGCTCATTTTCTTTTAATTATTTTAAATACAAACGTATTTATTTTCTTATCGTTAAGTGTACACGTATTGTTTCATGCTTTTCGACCTGCTCTTTCCTTATCATTCAATTCTTTTCTGTACTTTTTTCATGCTATATATTTATTTCAAATGTGCCGAAAGGTTAGATGCAAGAAGGGATTTCTAATGTTATAGTCTCAATCTCGCGCGGAAAAGAGGCAGTATCACTATTATTATTATTATTATTATTATTATACTACCATTCATACAAACAAAACATCATTTTAAACATTGCCCTCAAAATCAGTAGATTAGATCGTATAATTTTATATGTCGTTATAAAAGAAATAATGAACAAATGACAACTACAGTACACCAACATCGATTAACAAATCACCCAATACAAAACACATTTTGGATATCGATCATTGCAATTTTGGCGAAGCTTAACTTTCGTTTCATAAAAATGCATATTTATAAAAATGAAAGCTTTGACCTTCACGAATCTAGATCTCGTCTTCCCATATAAAGCACGCACACTCGGCGTCTGCTTAAATTTTCGTTCTTTTAATACGAAAATGAACGTAGTAGGTCATTAAAATCATCAACTCTTCCGGTAATTGTAAAATGGAGTATAACACCTCTTTAGTAAGATAAATAATGTTGTTAGAGAGGAGAGTTTGGCGGGCTTATAAATAAATCCAGGGAGCATTTATTTTTAAACGGGCTGATCCGCTCTATTATTTGAACCTCTTTCATCCAAATATTTCATATCCTTCCTTTGATGAAAGCGTCTCGGCTGTCCAAGTACTATTTTTAACAATTATTCGAAGCCCGATAATCTTCTAGGAAAGGAGAGTTCCCACTTCGAAAATGGCGGGACTAAATTTACCTTAGAAAGATTTACAAATCTCACTCTTCTGAATAATCAACAACGAAAATAAAATCTGATAATTACGATTTTTATATTGCAAATGAAAGAATTGTTTTCCTCCGTAAATTTTTACTATTATATCCCCTGTAAAGTTTATATAAAGTTTTTACACAAAACATTAATGAGGATGTTATTTTTGTTTCGTAGCTACAATATAAACAAATATTAGTTAATGTGTCGTTTATATAGTTGCCTTACATGTCGTTTCGACGCAAAAAATTACCCGTTTTTGAGAACAAAAATAATTATCATTTAAAATATTATTTGCAAAGTACAACTTGAAGTCATCTTCAGCATAGAAGATTACTTCATTTCTAGAAATATATTGCTGATCTGGCTTTCATTCCCCATACATTGCATGTGGGCCTACCTTTATCATGTATATAAACAACCACAGAATTGTATCAATTATTCATCTTTTTTATCACAATTACGAATCAAAAGAAATATTTCACGACCAAAATAAGAATCTATATTCAATTTCCTTTCTTTTGGTGCTTGTCTCGATGTTGTAGGACAATTTTTCTGATTGAATTGTTCTAAAGAAAAGAAATCTGCAAACGATCAGAATGAACCTTGCGTAAATTACTTATTGGAACATCTTAATGTCAGTCAATCGAAGGAAAAGCACGGATACTCAATTAGAACTATCGAATTTCTAGATTTCACTTCTCTATCTCGGGAATTCAGTGAAATGAACATTCAACATTTAATTCTGTGTATTTCTTACGGAAGTTACTGACATCGGATGGATAAAATAATACATACAAATTCATTAGTTTATACGGTGACTATTATATAAGATTAACATTTGGATTTAATTTAAGTGAGGATCTCAACAAAAATGCAGTAAATTTCCTCTGAGTAATCATTCTAAAGAATTGTGTGAACGTTTTGAAGAAAAACGAATCGTCATAGAATATTGAGGACTGCTGTTGAAATCTTCTCTTATGAAGTCGATTTTACTACATTTATGAATTCCCTCACTTACAGTGAATGTCATTTCGACGGCTTTCTTCACAGGTTTCTGCTGATCAATTTTTAGAAGAGTGAACTAATTTTTCATATCTTGAAAATCCCTTCACTCTATGCTTGGAGCATATTCAGAGGTAAGAAGAAAAACAAGTGGAATTCTGGGAGTGAAATAAAGGGCGTATTTGACATATTTCAGTGTATTGCTGTGCGATTTGGAATCCTCACGAAATGGGATTTGTCTCCTATACTTCAGTAGAAAGGGTTTATTAAAGATGTTTCGGCTATGATTGAATCGCTTAAAGACTATCTTCCTACTACTATTATTGAATCTACTAAAGACTCGTTTTCCAAAGGAAGGTATTCGATAAATGTATCATAACAGATCTCTTCAAAGAGATAGTTTCTACAGATGTCGATCTACAAAAGAGAACAGAAAAGTGTATAATAATCGCACAACAGAGAAATACTTCGATTTTCCCGATAATGATACTGGTGTTTTTTCACCCCCTGCCGTAACTGCTTTCAGTGTCTCTATGAGTAAATGTAAATGTAAACCTTCTCCTATAAGTTGCACGACTTTCGTTTATCGATACAAATATTATGCGTTATTTAAAAGGCTCCCAAGCCAATCGTGTGTCAAACAGGTGGATTTTTAGAATCCACACTATTCGTGAGCCTGGAGTGGATTCATTGAGCAGTGATGAAATTGTGATCCCCGTACTCAGCGAACGCAGTTTTGGACGTTTCGCTATATTATAGCAAAATGGGATTAATGGTCTCTTCCCAGACAATCGCACACAAATCAAATTAAATAGAACAGAAAAAATCAAGCTAAAAAGAGAATGGGGTTATTTTCACACCCTCTGCCATACGCCGTATAGCATTAATACGGCGACCCCATCTACATTGGCATAAGATGAACATATAATCGTCCTAAAAATGAGAATTCGAAGAAAAGGATTATTTGTAAAACAGATTTAATTCTTCATTTTGATTTTTAGAACTACATGAATTCTGACTAAGTTATAAGCTAATTATTTATTCATAAAATTGCATAATAAATAACATTTATCCCAGCGCCGCGAAATGCCCCTCTCGTGTTATTATATGATCCCTAAAATATATTCCGGTTGAAGCAATTGTCGGTCATCTGATTGTAAATGAGATGAGAATCGTTTCATTTTGAGAATTGGTCTTAAAATGAAATGAATAATTCGACAAATGCTACTCTATCTATGGAAGATTTGCGTAAATTGTGCTGCAATGATCACCGTTGTGTATATATTTATGTATCCGATGTCCGTGAGAAATACATGGAATAAATTTTTGAAAGTGAGTTCGACCACTTTTGGGATGGAAATTCGTTGGCGTATTCTATAGTGATTACGTGGGTTTGACTCTGGGACACAAAATCGAGAAGAAAGAAATGAAGATTCTAATTTTCACTTTGGATTCAAAATTGTGACAAAATATTCCATCAATATCGTCATCTAACGGCAGAGTGCAGTGCTGTTTTTCTGTCGACTAAAATTGAGGGCATTTCTTAGAATAGGCTCGAAATCATTCTAGAAGAGCAACTTTTACTCTTAATTTGTACCCCTATTTTTCAGAAAGAGAAATCTTTATATTAATCTGCATTTGTAATAGATATGTACCCTTTGAGCCGCGTTTCGGCGTGTGGCAGGGGGTGATCGATTACTGACGAATCAATTGTAAGATATATAACCTGTCCTACTGACCATTCCTCAATTCAACCCGTAAGAATACACGGGAAATTAAGGTATTCTAAGAAAACGATAGCCTTTTTCATGATTTGCGAGTTATTTGTTTACCCGTCGAATATTCTAAGAAAACATACATTTCAAATAAGGAATATATAATTTCTTGGTGCATACTGCCTTAGAAAGATAATAAATATGTTAAAATAAGGTGCATATTTCTTGGCGGGGGACCTTCCATATTATTCAGAGGAGACTTGTTCTATCATATATGTTTCGATTATTTATTTGATGTAATTTGCAATTGTTTTCCAGAGCATTTATGACAGGTCTTCTTGAAAAAAAAACATTTAATTTGGGAGAGTATAATAGAATCTTCTAAAGGGAACATTTTCATATCTATCTAATGTCCGTTTCAAGCTTCCAGTCAGTATTGTCTTATGGGAGAAAGGCAAAGCCTCGCGCGTCGGGTCGCCTTACGCAGAGTTACGGATTCGGACGGGTATAATTAAGATTCGTGGTTTACATTGATTGATTCAAACTTAAGTTCTGATGAAATTCGAATGAAAATAACTCTATAAACACAACAGTGAAAATTTTACCCTCTTATAGCAAGAACAACAAAGTTAAAAGCGAAAATTGAATGAATTACCGAGTTTTCACCCGTGAACATTTTTGAAACTGCCATTACTCTCTTACAATCCAACATAAAATGCTGATTTTTTCTTCCATTGCTCATTGTATCATCTGAATGCATAAAAGTTACATGAGATTAATCTTAGAGCAACCAAAACTCAGTAAAAAATTATTTAGTCGGAACGTAACTCAAGAAAAAATTCGTCGTGCAGTCCAATTTATACGTCGCCTAAAACGCTTTGGTTTCTCACGTGAGGAAGAACTTGTCTCGAGAGAAATCGAGATAAATGTTGTAATTTTCATTTGCAGTTTATTTCGATGCGATAACTTGAATAGAACTTGAGTTTTTGACTTTTATATCTAAGAGCGTAATTCGCTTCGCGCTTCGAATCGCCGACGCTTCGAAACCTCACAGCTTTACATCGAACCGAAATTGAGGAAAGCCGGCCAAAGTTAATGATATTCAGTAGGTTTGTGTTGAAAATTTCTCATAAATGAGAATTTCCTGTTTCCGAAAATTTAAACTGGAAATTAATTATTGGTAACACGGCAAACGAGTTTTCGCAAAGCAATCGTAGGATTACGAAATTATGCTGGATTATGATCCTTGCTCTTCTACTCTAAAAAGTTATATAGTTACGCAAAACTCAAAAAAACGACTGCAAAAGATAACTCCTTTTTCGCTGCAAACTAGCACAAAACACTGATAGGACTCCTCCGAACGAATGGAAAAGGACAACTGAGCTCTATTTTAGCTAAAAATATCATGGAGGTACAAGCAATGGCAGAAGAGTAATAAAAAGGGAAAGCCGAAAGAATTCTTTGGACGAAAAACCCTTACTACGCATATGTTTTTAAATATTGAAGGAGTACTCAATGTAGTTGTCTTAAGAAAGGCATCGCGGAAAGCTGAGGATTACCATTCTTAATCCCTCAAAGCTATAGGTGATGGAAACGAAAGCACTCAGCTGAGGGTTGCTATTGTTTCTCAATTCTCCCTTCACATTTTCTCCGAAGGAAAATAATGCTGTCACGACCACTTTTCGTGAGACGCTTGCACACGTGTCAAATACATACCCTACTTTATTGCACTAATAGGATAGGATATATTGCACTATACTATAGGCACCCTATATGGAAATAGGTTAGAGAAGTTGACTTTTCAATAATAAGAGTGCAAAAGCATGGCTCTGACAAACTTCGTCTTGGGCCTGACCAAACAGATCAGAAATTCGTTACTCCGGTAAAACGTGTTTAATAGTGTATCATAAAGTAGGGCTGCCAACTTTAGGAACGGCTCTATTTAAAGCTTGTCGTATTTCATACTTGTATTTAAAAATAATGGGATTTTCACAGAGCACAGATTTTTCTTATTTCCGAAAAGTAATTTTCTGATGTTGGTACCGTTTTAGTGTCGATTATGAGGTATTACTTATTTCATACAAAATCTCTAAAAGATGAAAAAGAATACTAGGTGGAGATGTGCATATTTTATTGAAATTGGGTATCATGGCTAAAAGCATAGTTTGTTTTTACCAAAATATACGAGATCCTCAAATGTTTGTAGTGATGAAGTGAGCGCACTAGTTTGTGTCTCCCCTTCAGTTATCTATGAAAAGCGATGTTGGATTAGAAGAGGAGAATATGACAGTTGCCGAAAAGAAAAGAAATACATGAGAAATTCTTCAACTTCAATGCGGTGCTGAGGAAACTGCATTAGGAAGCCATGTAATATTCTTTATCCTTAGTAAGCTTTAACGATCAAGGTTGAATATTTTCATACTTTCCATAACCAATGGCGGAGCCATAACTGAGAGCGAATTTTAACCGAAAGCGTGGAAAAAGGTAGACACGTGATAAAATACGCTATTTTGTGAAGCTTCCTCAAGTGCGTAAATAAAGCAACTCGGTTTTGTGGAAATACAAATGAACACGCTTGAGAGTTTTATTTATAAGCAAGATGTGTACTCCTAACATGTTTTTTAAATATAAACAACAAACAATAAGGAAGTAATGATTTGAGAGAACCAACTGAATTTCATTATAGACTCAAGTTGATCCACTTCATTTGGAAGAAATATGCGTCCGCTGTTTGGTTTGTTAAACAGATTAAACTATGATGAATCGAGTTCCATCTATTTAAGAGGCTTCCCATGGATTTCGTTTAATTGACTATCGTCCCTTCTTTACTTTGGAATTTTCCATTAGAGTAATCCCAGCGTCGCGTAGTCGTTACCATCTCTGACATAAAAATTCTCTATCACTTTTTTCTTAGGACAGAACGTAGATTAAAAAGACGCTTTCCGATGTTCTCCTTCGGTACAATCTATTGAAAAGGAGTGTTGAGAGACAGCACCGATGAAATCGTCATTCATCCCCTATTTGATTGTAAAGTGCAAAATTAAAGACGCTCTCTTTGGTGATTATTAGAGTTGGTTTGAGTGTGCATCCTCACCAAACAAACGGGAACATAGCATAGTATGGTGCTCACTCCGGATCTGAGAGATTCCATAAGACTGTTCTTTATAAGTTCTAAATTATATAATAAAATTGCTCTAGAAGTATGACACTGTTTTTCTCTTTGGAATTCAGCTTAGAATGGCTTCGAGTCTGAATATCTGCTGATCTGAGAAAATAATTAAAGGATAAATTATCGAAATTAATGAGTTAGTAACCCTCTTATGAAAGTTCTCTTAAAATTGAAAATGTCATAAATTGATTTGAAAACCAAAGAAAAAACAAGTTTCAAGAGAAAATTCGAAAAATCCTTCATTTTCTATGTTCTTTCCTGAAAATAGCTCTCATTTTTTTCAGATGGCTGGGTAATTCTGCTTAAACGAGACTTTTATCAATATTTTGAACATTTTTCTTAGTATTCCGAAAGTTTGACGTTCATAAGTACACTTTTAAGAGGCTCTGCTTTCCGTCGGGAGGTTCCGTTATCAAGATTTTGGACTTTTTCTGCTTATTCAGGAATTCTCCTTTTAAATAGGAAAAATAATCGATTCTAAGAAAGATTGCTAATCTCCTATTTTTTCAATTATTTGTTGCTAAATATAAGTTTAAGCCAATAATTCATTAATATTGTCATGATCTCTTTCTTAATTTCCGTTCTCCCATTGATTCAAACTTCAGAATGCGGATTTTTCCCGAAATTGTTTTCCTCTCCCATTTGTCCATCTTGTAAAACATTGAAAAGTATAAAATGATCAAAACAAAGGAAGACGTTCTCTTTCGGACCAAAAATGAAAGTATATTAAAACAAAAGCTCGCTCTATAAAGATATCTCCAAACCGAATAAAAGTCCTTTTCTTTTTAAATCACTTATTTAAAAATCATAGAATCAGAAAACTTTCCATTCTGTTTTCTAGAGTAAATGAAATAAAAATTTGTGTTGTTTCGGTTGTATGACGCTCTTCGTTCCCTGAAAAGCCACTTAACCGGGCTTCACTGTATTTTAAAGAAGAATTTGGGGTCATATTAGCGATTAGTAATCCGCAACTCAACGCGAAAAACTTAATGATATATAAATTTAATTTCGTCCTGCATTTTCCTTCTCTCCATTACTGACTTTCATTATATTACTATGTGCATCAGTGACTATTTTTACGTAACCTAAGTGCCGAAAGTTAATCGAAATAGTTAATTGAGGTCCATTTTCCTCTCTTTCTAAAAGCTCTCTGCGGAAAAAAGCATTCAACAATCGCATTTGTTGTCGAGGGGAGTTGTTGTTTATAACCACTAAATTTCTAAATTTTTTCGTATATTTTAATCAAAGCTCCAGCAATTCATAATCGAAAACGTTAATTCACGACAAAAAAGGAATCGATATCTCTTCTTCAGGTACAATTCTCGATTTCCCCTCTAAATTAATTTTACAGAAGAAATGAACGCTGCAACCGATAAAAAAGTTTAAGCGCATTTCTTTTTCCTGTTTGGGGGTTTGGAGCTAGGTAAATAAAAGGTAATCTAAGCAGGGAGGGCATTTAAAGTCTGAAATCGCGCAATTTTTGGTTCTTGAGTTTTTCGGGAACATTAATAATATTTTTAAAATTGCAAATCGTATTATTTTGCTTATCTCATTTAACCATTTCCCAACTCCATTTTTCCTCTTTTGAAATCCTAAAGACAGTGCCAAACATATTATGGACGGACTTTTCATCGAAGCTTCCCTTCCAAGCATTCGTCTTCGAACCGCTGATTCTCACAATTGTGCCAATTGAAGTGCCTTTGTAGGATTCGAATCTGACGCTTTTCGACCTTTAAGGGACGGACTTTAATTATGGCTTACCGTCGCATTACATCATATGCTTTCCACTCTGAGAGAGTGTTACAACTACTTAATTTCGGTCATATTTCACTCTTAAATGGAACAATATCTACCAGATAGATAATTAGTAAAGAATAGTGACAATTTAACAGCAATGTACTGTTGAAACACTCATTTTCTGACTTTTCGATGTTAGGATTTTGACGAGTCTTTAACCTCACATTCTGCTTTGATCGTGAGATAAAACTGATACAGGGATAGGCTCGGAAGATTACTTTTATTCTCAGAAAAGACTCGCAAGTTTTGGAATGCGATTTAGGAAAAAGCGTGTATAACACGTGAGGAGAAAGTGTCTTAAATGGGAGAAACGGATTTTACTATTTATCGTTAATTCGAAGCTGTCAGATATAAAATATTCAATCGCTCTTAGATGTCGAATTACTTTTTAAAGTAATATTACTTCAAATCTAAATTAGAATCCACTTATTCTTTAAAATTCCTTAATATATATATTTTATACTCTCGTCGCAATTCGATGACTTGTTAACAACAAAGGTTCAAGCATTTGAGTTATTCATTCTGTTTAAGGCGAGAAATCCGAAAATGCACACCAAATGTACACATAGGTTCCGCTTCTTCTCCCTGAAAGGATATCGAGATGTTATTCTCCTATTAGGGAACACGATACTTGACTCCACTCAATCATGGATTGTCATCCCAAATAAGCCGTGAAATGAAGTACATTCTTGAATAGAGTCAAAGAATAAGTGGATAGCATAGCGTATATTATAACACTTGTTAGGGTATATGCTTTTAGGTAGTTAAAGAAAGTGTATGAATCTCAGTTGTTATCTCTGAAGGGACTTTCAATGAATTCTAAAATATCAACAGGGGTATTAGAAACGGGCCATTTTGAATTTGTACACGACAATTCAATCATGCAATTTAATGAATTATACGTAATTTAACGTCTATAATAATGGAATAAGATGAATACATTCTTCTCGGGTGTGATACACTATGCTTAAAAGCAAATAAAAAAATTCCTTTTCTGTTTTTTTTTCAAAATAATTGCTTCTTGAGATTTTGACAAAAAGAAAAATCGGTGTCATGTTATTTGTAGTGGTTACCCGGAAATATTTCCCCAACAGTTTTTCCCTCAAAGGCTGTATTCTCATACCTTCAAATAACCATTAATTGTTCGTCAATAGTAAATTTACCTGATGCACCTGGTGTCACCTACGCTATTTTATTAAGTTTACATCTTCCATTATATGTACATATACATGTATGTATTGTACCATATGAGCCGCCGTGTGGCAAGGGGTGTGCGTGCATCGTGACTCGAACGTCCTAATGGATTGTTTTTGGAAAAAATGTATCCTCCGTTCGACTGGTTCTCCGAGCAAAACGGCCTACGTAAAAAAAGGGCTCTTTTTGAAGCAAATCGAGTCTTCGATTCTAAAGATGGCAATTCCACACGTAAAAAGAGTCTTTCTCTCTTTGTATGAAACTCAATTTCCATTTAACGGATCATTGCCATTACAATTCAACTGTCAACTTTTCAAAATCAACTTCAAAAGCTCTTTGTAACTCAACAGCAAATTATTTAATTCTACTTGTTTCTTCAACGAGTTGACATCTTCAGGTGAATAATCGTAAAATTCTTCTCCCTCTCCTTTTAATACGCACACGCATGCAATTCTCTCGCCAATGGTTTTCCGAAAATGTTGTTACATTATACCCTCTCCTCTGCTTGTGTCTCCCATTGAACGACTGATTTTGTGAGAGTAAAATGAAAGCTATTCTATGTTATGAACTCCGTCGGAATTAAGTGGAAATCTACCATTTTCTTAACAGTTAAAAGAACGTTTAATCAGTGAATTTCGGTGTCCAAATATTTAGAGAATATAAGTTATGAAGGGGAAATGAGGTAAGGTTTCGGTAAAATGGGAAGAATAAGGTATTCTAGATTTGGATGGATAATTTTTGAAATTATAACCCTGATAATGATATTCTCAAATGAGAAGAAATAAAATAAGAAAAGCGTGAGGAGATACTGCTAAGGAACAGCTGTTCGATTCGTGACAAAGTGTGCATGCAGCCACTCGCCCAAATGCAGATTTTGAATTGGAACATCACTATTTAATCATTCTTTGATCACCTTATTCTCGTTTACTTTCACCATAAGTGAATTTATTTCCTGTTTTAACATACAAAATATGAAATTCGGAATTCTTACGAGCGTTTCCTCTGCTTTACATGACGGCAACTTCATGTTCTTTTTATTTTAGATAAGGAACACATTTGCATCTCTTATGCAAATTTCGGAAGTCAAATTGTCATTTTATTTCCTCCCCATTCATAGAGGGTTCTTCTTTGAAAATAAAAGAGAATCGTAAAATCAGATAGTGTCCATTACATTCATGGACTATAGTTTCGATAGCACATAGATACATGGACTATAGTTAGCGGGGAATATACTACCTTTCTTATCCTTGTTAGCTATTATTTATTTGTTCCTCGTGTAAGCTCATACATAGGTCGTACATATATTCAAAGATTAAAATGAAGGACATAGGTTCCCCTTAGGATAATATCCTGCTTAGGGTAACCGACTCTTTAACCAAACTAACCAAAAAATTAAACTCAATAATAGACAACTGCGCTACAAAATTACAAAACACTTTACAATTTTATATTTGAGTGCAAAGATATAATCAATAAGAAACGAAAAAAGAGGGAAAAATATAGTGCCGGAACAATAAAAATAAAATGACAGAAAATTTAACTCTATACGAACAAAAATAATGATCATCATTCAATTTTCTTGAAGAAAATTTCCACATTCTTGTGCTCGAATAGCGATAATCTAACAAGTTTTAAGAAGGTTTTTTTCTTTATCAGCACCGATCATTTTCAGAGGAAGGGAAGAAAACAGTTTTGTGCCAAGATAAAGGAATGTGAGAAATTTCCACGTTGAGTTTGAGTACAATTATGCTATAGTTGGTTGTAAGTGTATAGCATCTATCCTGCTCACCACTGTGGTTGCAAAAGAATCGTAATACCTTGTAAATGAACAAATGTCTTAGGAGTAAATATTAAACATTATAAATATGGGAAAAGAATGCGCCGTGGTCTCGCGCTATTACCCACATCTGGGATACAAAGAATGGATTAATATTAGTTAGGTAAGCATCTCTCCTACGTGCAATTCCATCCTTGAATTCAAACCCTGAGCACTAAGAGTGGGCAAATAAGTATGTAAAATTTTCTTGTGGCGGATGTTAATTCTTTATATTTATATGACTTTTCCAATTACAATTTTCATCGATGATTATGCCTAAATATTTTGTCTCACTTTCAGTACATTCATCATAGGATAATAAATTCCCATTGAAACAATGGTTACATCTGCAGAGAAGTTTATTATGTACTACCTTTAGATTGAACAAAACACTTCGTTTTGTCACTCCGCTTCATGGAATTATCATGAAACCAGCTTGTATAAGTCATCTCGCTTCTATATCGAACCTAATGGTCCTTGGTTCGATGTAAGAGCGTAATTCCGATTCTACCATGCATTTCTAACGGGAATAACGGAATCTTATTTTAGGACCTTCCCGATCAGATATTGAATTGAAACTTTGGAACAGGTCAGAATGGCACTTATCTAATATTAATATGCATTTGTGTCGCAGGATCGGGTCCTTAGTTCGACGCCAGGCGGTCTTTTGCGCGAAGTTTTCAAAATTGTTTTGAGGCATTCCTTGGTATGATACTGTATTCAACGGATAGCTTGCAGTATGCAAGCAACTTTTACTCGTATACATATTGGTATATCCGGAGAGTTAGCTATATATAATAGATTATATATATATACGAGTAAAAGTTGCTTACATACTGCAAGCTATCCGTTGAATACAGTATCATACCAAGTACTGCCTCAGTTCAAATTTAAAACTTCGCGCCAAAGACCGCCTGGCGACGAACTAAGAACCCGATCGTGAGAGAAGACAGCAAAATAATATTAGATAAGTGCCATCCTTACTTGTTCCTAAGTTTCGATTCAATATCTTATCGGGAAGGTCCCTCTCCTCTGTCACCATTCCGGGTCTTATCTTTCCAGCTTATCGGGAAGGCATTTAAAAAAATCGTCAAAGATTTCAGCAATGCATTTCTTATGGAAGAATTTTGCATCCACCTGGCGTCGAACTCACTGTCATTTGGCTACATTTTTTCCATGAGAAGCATAGCATCTATTATATATAGCTAACTCTCCGGATATACCTATATATATATATACCTATATATTTATAGGGGATACGAATTCTGACCATGTTCCACAAGCGCTGTCGACGTCAGATTTTTTCGACGTACTGGCCCTACACTCTAGATGCCAGAATAATGCAGACTTTGACGCTAGCTATCATGGGTTCGATGCCAGAAATTCCCAAAAATCGCAATTTTCCCGTAAGAATGCATTGCGCGGATTTTTGAAAATTATTTTGAGGCACTTATCGTTAAGATAGAGTAACCAAAATTTCGGAGGTTGAAGTTGAGGTAGTTTTCTATGCTTCTCATGGAAAAAATGTAGCCAAATGACAGTGAGTTCGACGCCAGGTGGATGCAAAATTCTTCGATAAGAAATGCATTGCTGAAATCTTGGACGACTTTTTTAAATGCCTTCCCGATAAGCTGGAAAGATAAAACCCGAACTGGTGACAGAGGCGTTTGAGAAAACTCTTTCATGATGTTCACTGTTTCTCCAGTGGTCCTTGGTTCGATGCAGTAGCGTCATTCCCATTCCACCATGCATTTTAAACGGGGAAAACGGAATCTTATTTTAGGACCTTTCCGAAAAGATATTGAAGT
Organism: Pachydiplax longipennis; assembly: GCA_036926295.1. Taxonomy (NCBI): domain Eukaryota; kingdom Metazoa; phylum Arthropoda; class Insecta; order Odonata; family Libellulidae; genus Pachydiplax; species Pachydiplax longipennis. The sequence goes on along the minus strand of JAVFKF010000040.1, from coordinate 1,957,966 downwards.
GAAACTTTGAAACACGTCATAGTAGCACTTATATAACATTCGTATGCCATTGTCTCTCACGAACGGGTCCTGTGTTCGACGCCAGGCGGTCTTTCGCGCGAATTTTCGAAAATTGTTTTGAGTCCTTACTCGGAGCGATAGAACAGTGAAAATCACGGAGGTTGGATATGCCGTGGTTATCTATTGTACTAACTGAAGAAATGTTACCGAACGACCGTGAGTTCGACCCCGTGTGTGTGCAAAATTCTCCGTTATAAAATGTATGGCGGTCAATTTTGACAATTATTTTTAAAGCTTATCCGATAACCGGGAATGATATAATATGGGATGCACATAGAGGCATGCCATATGTTTCATATACGCTGTTCGCCGTTCCTCTGGCTGTTCTTGGTTCGATGCCTGAGCGTCATTTATACTCTACCATGTATTTCAAAGAGGGATAGCGTAATCATATTCTAGGACCTTCCCGATAAGATATTGAATTGAAACTTTGGAACAGGTTAGAATGGCACTTATCTAATATTAATCTGCAATTGTTTCGCACGATTGGGTCCTTAGTTCGACGCCAGGCGATCTTTTGCGCGAAGTTTTGAACATTGTTTTGAGGCCATTCTTGGTACGATACTGCATTCAACTGATAGCTTGCAGTATGCAAGCAACTTTTACTCGTATATCTATATATCTATTATATATAGCTAACTCTCCGGATATACCTATATAGATATATATAGGGGATACGAATTCTGACCATGTTCCACAAGCGCCATCGACGTCAGATTTTTTCGACGTACTGGCCCTACACTCTAGATGCCAGAATAATGCAGACTTTGACGCTAGCTATCATGGGTTCGATGCCAGAAATTCCCAAAAATCGCAATTTTCCCATAAGAATGCATTGCGCGGATTTTTGAAAATTATTTTGAGGCACTTATCGTTAAGATAGAGTAACCAAAATTTCGGAGGTTGAAGTTGAGGTAGTCTTCTATGCTTCTCATGGAAAAAATGTAGCCAAATGACAGTGAGTTCGACGCCAGGTGGATGCAAAATTCTTCCATAAGAAATGTATTGGACGAGTTTTTAAATGCCTTCCCGATAAGCTGGAAAGATAAAACCCGGAATGGTGACAGGGGCGTGAGACCTTCCCGATAAGATATTGAATCGAAACTTTGGAACAAGTAAGGATGGCACTTATCTAATATTATTTTGCTGTCTTCTCTCACGATCGGGTTCTTAGTTCGTCGCCAGGCGGTCTTTGGCGCGAAGTTTTAAATTTGAACTGAGGCAGTACTTGCTATGATACTGTATTCAACGGATAGCTTGCAGTATGCAAGCAACTTTTACTCGTATATCTATATAGGTATATCCGGAGAGTTAGCTATATATAATAGATAATACATTCCGAATTAAGTTCAAACGCTCCCGATTGTGGTAATTTGAAAACTTGGAGCCATAAGAAATGCAGTTCAGTAGTTCGTATGCAAATTTAAGGGAATTAACAACAAAAATTCGATTCAATTTTCGGCTAAGGCAAAAAGGAATTTTAATCCTTTGCATATAACATATACGACTTCCATTCATTGTAACTTTGAAATATATTCGTCAAAGGAAACTAAGGAGAGGAAATAGCGGACATTTTGCGGATGTCTTTTAATAATATGAATACCATCATTCTGTCGGAATCCATTTCATTCGGAGGAAGCGTAGTTTTGTGGATCACAATAAAAAGATTTCGCAGTACTGTACTGCCCGTAGATGCCTGCTTTCATTGATCAGTGTGAAGGAGGAATAGGCCATATCTTGGAGAATCTAAAAGAAAACCTATCTTTTTAAGTTTAAAATGTGAACACTTCAATCAAGCCACCAATACGTGCAATTATGCAGCCCATAAATAACTTTTGTGTAATTATCAATCCTCCAACTCTCGTAATTTTCGCGAAATACGGCGAACATGGATTATTTTGAAGGGTCATAACTTATGATCATAGTAAGAAATCTGGTTCTTTCAGTTATCGATATGGATCGAATTTATCACATCATATGTATTCATCAAAGCTCCAAAAATTCTTTAAATTCCTAAAAAATTTCCATTAATTGTTTAATACAGCAGAAATTTCGCGTGCTTGGAAGAAGTGACACTTCATCTCATATGCAGCTTCATAGGATAGTTTACGAAAGGGGCAACAAAACTCGGATAAAGGACGACCCTTAAGCCATGGGACATCTGAGAAAACGTTGTGGCTCTTCAATCTTACGAATTCAGGATTACAGTTCGTATTTAGTTTATCTTCGAATTCTCGGAGTGTAGAAGTGGAGTGGAGTCGTTAGTTACCAAACAGTGTTGTGGAGATTTTTCCCAAGTGGTTTATTTTTAACTTTGTGCGATCATCGTGTTCGGAGAGAAAAGAAGGCTATAAGAGGCAAGCTGTGAAGCAAACAGTTTACGTTTTAACCTATTTCAGCAAGTCTCTCGGTGCTATCGAATTCTGCGAAGAAGCCGCAAAAAGGAAGTTAAAAAAATTACTGGGGCGCGTAAATTGCTCGACCAGGAACTAAAAAGGTTACACAGCCATATAATTATGCGATATACATGATTTACATGTGATGAGATTGGCGTTTTTCCCTGCAAAGAAGGATTTTTAGTTAAATGAAATATTTATTTCCAGCTAATGATTCATAACTTTGTGTAAATATGATCAGTATGAATGCATTCTAAGGAAAGACTAATAAAATTGATCTTGTAGTTGCTGTAAATAAGAACATTCAAGATATCTCATAGTTTCTGTAAAGCAGTTTGTAATTTTGATACTTTCTAATTTGCCAATTTTTACCTACTAATATTCCCATAATTTTCATTTTCCTTTTAGAAAGTGATCTTAAGTTACAGAAAACTGTGAAAAGACTGCCAGTTATCCATTATCATTCTATGAAATACTTAGTTTCGAGAAATTCACATGATATTTCTAACTTTGATCTTTTGCAAATCTAAAATATTGCATATAAATACTATCTTTTTCTTAAACATTACTTTACGAACTTTTTAAAGTGCTTTCTCTTAGGACATCCGGTTCAAATTTGGCACGAGAATCGCGAGGCGAGTAGACTGAGAGTACGTTTGGCAACAGCGTTCGCCGTAAGGACAATGCTGTCAACTTAATGTGGAATGCTCTATAGTGGCAAATCTGAATCTTTCCCTAGTTGCTTTGTGGAGAAGTTTAGCACTGTTTAGAATGATTGCAGAAACAATTACAGAACCTTCATATTGGTCTAAAAACGCTCGTAGAATGCTTCAGAATGATTGCAAGAACATTCATTGAACATATCAATTATTCTATTCTAAATTCTAACGTTCATTAAACCATTTCTTGGAATGCTGCTGCAACCGATTTGTTCAGATGCAAGGTTTCTCTGCAACATGGGTTATCACTGAATAGAAATAAGAAGTTATGGACTAAGTTGCTTAGTAATAGAACCGCCGATGGGATGTTTTTGTCTCATTTGAAAATATAAATTGTCCTCTATCGTTTAATAATTTTAATAGGATGGTGGGACTTGTTTCAAGTGCCCGTCGTTCGTCCTTAGATGTATCTATTCCAAAACATATTCAGGAATAGAGAAACGGAGGTTCTTTATAATTGGAATCCCAAAATAGATCGAGATGTTATTTGCGAGATTTCTAAGATTTGATAGAAGCTGTCGAAAGATGCCAAGTTTCCCTAACATCAGAGGTGTGAAACAGAAAACAGCATAAGAATGTAAATTCGTTGTCCGTAGTTGTTCCTATTGAAGTATAGGTGTTGATTCACTCAAGTCATGGCTTCTATGGATGGGAAAATATGTGCAGAAATACTAGATGAGCGTGGATTTATGCCTTCCTTAACAAAGGAACGGGAATTTTGACCGCTCATCCAAAAGATGAAACCTTAATATATAAAATACGCAGCTATGATGTAGGTTTGAATAACCATATTTTCGCTTTCTTGTGTTGTCTTGCTTCACGATAAAAGTTTATCCAATTGACTGTACACGTTATTGGCCTTAAAATTTTTTTACATAACAACGTAGTTAATATATTTTATACATTATATAATAACGATGTATTTTGTGGTTTGATATTAGAAAAGTCTTCAAAAATTTAGTTCTGAAAATATTACATAATGTTTAACTCTATGACATTTCAAAGTTTATTCATTGCAAATACACCTGATTGATAAGTATTAATATCAATCACAAGGGACGATGGGACTTCCAGGGTTCGCTCAATCCTGCGCTTCTAGTGCTAACCCTTAAAATTGTCAATTATTCTAACTAATTTTACATCAAGAAGGGTGTCAATAACTATATGAATGCTAACCAATGTATGCATGACTCTATTTTTAGATGTAAATTCTTAGCTGAAATTGCTGGAAATTTACAAATACTGTCTAAAAATAATCACTGGTAACGTAATCAAGAACTGAATGTGGATAGTATTCGTACTATGTCAGTTGGTATTTCTAAGATCCAATAAACCAATAAAAGTTATTGATAGAGAGTATATCATAAGAAAATTATGTTATGCATAATATTTTACCATTATAATGTAAATTCGATATAAATTGAAGAATCACAGACTTTGTAAGACTAGTTTAAGACATACTTTTGCCTTTATATTTTGAATGAAGATCATGTGAATGTTCATGCAAGAAGAAATCAGACATCGGGTAATAAAAACATTATCACATACTTTTTTTCAGCTCCCTTTTTTTCACATACAAAAATTATCTCCTCGAATATCTTTGTGTGAATGCGTCATATTGATTGCTACAGGTGTATATTGACTATATTTCATGGATATAATTTTTATTGATTACAGGATTTTAAGCTGGATAATATATATTTCTTACGCTTATTTGAAATAATTTCATTACAAAGTTACTCATTACAGAATTAGCCTAAATTGAAGCATTTTTGGGGAAAATTAATGTATGGAATATTCTTTAAATTTCACAAAATAAATAAAATGATATATGTTAACATTTAGCGACAAATAATTGAACGTAATGAGCAACTGGTGGATATGTGGGAATGATTGAGTGCGTAACTTTAAATTCCCTACTTAACAGATGCAGTTATTGTCATTCTAACGTTTTCTAGAATTTTAAATCGAAATTCTGATGTCCAAACTGGAATTCTACTTACTTTCATTTACGTATCTTCCAATTTTACGCATGTAAAGCCGAATTTCTTTAATCTATATTGACCTTAGTTCGGGAGTTAGTGTACTTCAAACAACTCACTGTTACGTATAGACGGCAAAATACTTCAAATAATAACGTTCGCTTTAAACCATTCTCAAATATCTAATCTACACCTAAAAAACGAAAAGTTTGCTTCAATAGCCACAGCTGTTGACTATCCAGATATAGTGTAATACTGGTTGCCTTCTCGTCATATTTTTAAGAATGATCTATACAGATAACGTCTTGCTTTGTTACTTCATATTGGCCCTCTACATTTGCGGTACTTTTAACCGATAGACGATTATGACAGAATTTTTTAAACTTTAAATTTAGAGTTTTCCGCTCAACTAAGGCATCACTCGAGACGAAGGGAATCTGACAGAAGAGCGGGAGAAAGCGGAATAATGAGAAAAACTGAAGTACGAAATAAGGGGTTAGCATTAGTTTCCTTCACAGTATGGAGAAACGAAGCATTTCATTATTTTATCAATATTTTAAGAGAAACAATCTTTGCGGGGAATTTCGTTTTTACGATGGCTCAGTTAAAATATGCTTCGCTTTAATAATGTTTGAGGAGTTACTTCGAAAGTTTGGGATGGCAGGTGGCGACCTCTTTATGATAGCGGTTTCTTTTGGCAATTTGGCCTTCTTTTCTTTTAACTTACACTCAACCATAATGAATCTATATATCAGCGCTTTCTTCTGAGAAAATATTGCACTTTGATCCTGGAAAACGTGAAGCGAAATGTAGTTCCACAAAATGCAGTAAAACCCTCTCATTTATCACGCATTTCATACGAAACACATTGTAAAGATACCGCTCCGCTGTTGCAGCCGCTCAACCGCAAAATCGAGCCGAAATCTGACATACATCGCTTTTTTCTCGGAACAAAACGTGTTTCCTTTCGTCCCACATTTAAACAAATCCAAAAAAAGTGTTGACTCGGATGATCTCACAACTGTTAACTAATTTGTTCCTTAATCGTTTATATGATGAAATCTGCTTAGTTCTTTTTAGTGAGAAATGAGAAACGAAGATTCCCCCTTTGGGCCAAAATGTTTCTCCAAAATGTCAACAACCCTCGAGAAGGATCTTCATAATAGAATCCTCACTGTCGCAGCAGTCATCTCTATTATCCATTCTGGGGCCTCAATCTTTATGATCAACTACATATTTTCAAACGTACGTACTTTATTTTTCCGTTTCACGGAAGACTTTTACTATGTGCAAATCTACATAATATGTCTGTAGAATCCATCCTTTTCCTCTTATAAAGTATTTAATATTCTTCCAGTGAAATTGCCATTCCAATATTTTCTATAACTGATGTTTCTCAAGTAAATATACATCTAAAAAATTTTAAACATAAATTGGAGAAGAGATTACAGATCAGATTACAACATAATATAATCATCATAAGAAACAGAATTTACAAGTCACAGCACCAAAACTTAATAATTTAAACTAGCTTCTTTTTGCTGCTTAGCGAAAATGTCGCAGACGAACGCTGATACCCAATTTCTCCACCCAAATTCATATCAACAAACACTCTAATCATTACAAACGAATACACAAACATACCTAAAAATACACACAAATATTATTCTGTGTCTGTTTCGTTATTGGAGCGATAGATATCTACACATCCTTTAACTCTATGGACTACTTCAAAGTCTTCTAATTCCTTACCACATTAACCCAAACAAAATCCCTAATAATATATTAATTAATCTCTAAATAATATATTAGAGTGTATGAAAATATAGATGTTATCGAATGTTTAAAAAATATCTTTTAGCAGTGTACTCACGAATAGTGCGCGTCATCACTATACCCAAATATGTATTTTATCCTATATCTCAATCACATAATGAATTTAGACAAAATTACAACACATCACTACCAGCTTTACGTATACCGGCAATGATGTGTCACTTAATGTTGAACATATATAATGAAGATGACTGACTTGACGTAGGCTTCTTCAGGTCGAGGATTCTTCGCTCACGAACTTCGCTTTCTCACACACGAAATGTAAAAATAACCACTGTTCATCTGAAGTGAAATTGCATGCTATACATTTACTGAATCAGAGTTATACAATTACTGAAAGATATGCAGTCAGTAATGATCAGTTGTTGTCCTGCCGGCGTAGAATGACAGAGAATATTACTAACTTGGGAGAGGAGCTCACTTTCATAGGACCGTGCATTATGATACATTGTCATAGCAAACCCATTGCCCGTGCATTTTCTGAAGGTCTCTCATTTTAATATGATGGTCAGTCATACTCCATTTCGGGTATAATAACTCGAAATATTTTAAAGTAAATTTTGCAAATGATAATTTTTAAAATACTACTCTTACATCGTTAATATGGCAAAATAATACCATCTTTTTGTGCTTCGGGGATAGCGATTGGGAATAAAAGGGCTTTCGTTACGCTTGTATTTCATGAAGGTGAGAATTTTGGAATCGCAGGAATGATATCCTTTTCTTTACTCAAAGATATGAATAAATGTTGAATATTATACAGACTGAGTGAAATATAAACACTAAAAATCATTTGATACCAGCTTTAGGTATATAGGAAATTTGCAACAGACGAAAGCATCACCAACATAAATTTGAATACTCGGAAAACGACCTAATTATTTTGATCGGTAGTGGTGTGACTCAATCAAAATCTCAAATTTTTTCTATGAATACTCTAAAATCTAACCATGATACCGCAAATCGAAATTATAATTATTGTAGATATTTATATCATATGGTCGTATTTAAATTAAAACGACCGGGAAGTATTCACGTAATTCAAACATATCACACGATACTACCGTGACGCAATATTTCGGCGATGCTCATGTTGCTGCTGATGTCGTTGTGCTCCCATAATATGTAGTTGCGTTAGATGTCGTTTATGGATATTGTATGCTGTTTCAGTTACTTCAAGACAAAGAATAAATATCAAAGGGCGATGGGAGAAACAATTTACATACCACTGCAAATACATTTATGGCATGGATGCACAAAATTCCGTATGTAAAACACTAATAATGTATATATATATATATATATATATATATATATATATATATATATATATATATATACATATACATCTAATATGAGAAAGTAAGAATTAATTAATATAAATTATTATTATCTATTAGAAAAGTATAGCGTACCTTATAATATGGTTAGAGAAGTAAGTAACTATACTTTTATTGAATTGTAACATTTATCAGTCAAAATTTTTTCCAATTCTTTCAAAAAACCCTGAAAATTCATGCTAGAGGTATTTTCAAAGTGTAGATTAGAGCAAATGAATACTATGGATGCACCTTTTAATTATTAGACGAATGCAATATTGGTCACACATTTATTTTAAGTTAAAGTTAGTCTCCGTCTTTTTGACGGGAGATTCCACTGGTTTAATATCAGTGTTTGTCAAGATGTTTTCTACACCACGTCGCTGAAGATTTCATCTTCTCCCTGTCACTTTTCTCAAATAATTTAGCGGCACTTCCATTCGAAGCATATTCCAGAATTTCCGAGAAACTTAAAGAAAGCAGCCGCCATCGCAAAATGGTTCCATCAGTTTAAAAAGGGACCGCCTTTTTACGAGAAGTAAATCTCAGAAGAGAGTATATTTGAGCGTTGCCTCTAAAAGCGTCTCCCCTCACGCTTTAGGGAGAAAAAGCTTCCTTCATTTACGTGTGGAAAGAAGTCCTTAAAACACAAGTCTGACGCTTTGTAATCATCCAAATTTTGTAATCCTTATGCACGACTTTGTTTTCGCGGAGCTGCACAAATACAATCCCGCTCAAGACGCTTTCTCTCTTTAACAACACCGCCTAAGATGCTCTGATTATAATGCATTGATTACGCAAATGAAATGAAGTAAAACAACTGCAGCTCCCATCCAAGACATATAAATGCATTACAAAAGGAGGTCCCAAGATGCATCCATTATAGCTCCACCTAAATTAGATGGACCGAAAATTGCTTACATAACTATACTTTCATCATATCAAACTAAATCTCTGATGGAACTCACCGATGTGTATCGTATTAGCATATTTGCGAATACTGGGCCAATACACTGCATACATACTCTTCTCTTCACGTCCACATGTATTACGAGCTAATGGAGATATGTTAAGTTGTTCCAAACACCGATTCTGCCGTTCTCGCAAAGAATCACTTGCAATAGATTTTCTTTCCTTGCCTGTCATCGCACCATCTTTCTAAATTATTCCTTTTCTTCTACTTTCTCTGTAAATGACCGTGCCCATCCTAACATTACTGTCAATTCCACAGTAATTTATTCATCTACATCTACATAAATACCCTGGAAGCCGCCTTTCGGCGTGTGGCAGGGGGTACAAGCACCATGACTCTATTAAGGCCGTTCATATAAGGTACGAATAATTTCAAAAACTTCCTTTAAAGTCAAACTATTTTCTATGGGAAATATCATATTTACTGGTATTTCATTGATATCCCTTGGTAATAGTTGAAGATATTTGAGAGTGAACGAAATTGTAAGCGAAACGATAAATGCTAATGATACTCCTCTTCAGAAACGAAGTCTGTTTTCATTTTGTTTGTAAGACATTCGTTTAGTTTTGGAAAAGATAGAATTTCAGTTTGCAATAACGCGGTTTATAAAAGATTGGTTTTTCGATTTAAGATGAGGGTCATGAAAAGCGACACGTCTAAGTCTCTTGACTAAATTTCCAATCTCATCAAGTTGTTCGACGGAAATTTTCCTTCATAAATTTCTCTTTTTATGCGAGTAATCGCCCACTTTCACTGGAATCTAGTGATTCGACAAACAAGCGAATTGTACAGTGCTGGCCAAAATTAACTTCGCATCGATATACTCTGAATGGCAACTTCAAATGGTCAGAAAAGACGATGCGTTTGGGTTTCGTTTAAAACGAACCATGGGAAAATTTGAAATAAGCGTGAGTATTCGAGCCTAGAAAATACTTTGCATGACATATTCGTAGTTCCCGAGTATCTTAGAGCTGTATGGTTTCGAAATCCGTGCTTTCCTGTGAGTTAATTAGCTGAAGCGCCCGTTGATTCTCAACGGTGAAATAAAAATTTCTATCTACCATACTATTTGTTGGCGATTCCGGCGAGAATACACAGCGAAAATCAAAATTGTATAATATTTGAACTTTCCTAGCAATCTTACTGGGGACAGAGAAGTCGATGAATACCGTAATGCTTGAAACATTATGAACTCTAAAGAAATCAAAGATCTATCAATACGACTTTTTTATCACTTGTATTTATTAGAATGTTCTTCTAAATAAATTTCTACTACTACTACTAAAGAGTCGCGGAAATTTATATTTACTCAACGAAAACGATATTTTGTGGCTTAATTACTTTGAAATCACGATGAATATTCACTTTTCGAATGTATACGTGAAATGTACAAAGAATGAGGCTGAAATGAGAAATATAAAAAACTCATTAAATAATATAGTTGTAATTTCACACGGTGAACGAAGCGCCGAACGCAATGCATAATATTATTAGCACTCCTCGTTTTGCTAACCATTCTCCCAAACTGCTTTCCTTTCCTCGTCTTCTCGTCTCGTTAAGAAACAATCCTACATGATCAAAAGTTTTACACAGCGATTTGTCATGGTACAGAAAAATCTTGGAAAATTGCCTCTTTTATATAATCTATCACTTATTATCACTAATTTTATATTGTCCTTAATCACACGCATGAAAGTTGACCAAATGACAGATCTGGGAAACAGGGACAAATCAATCCGGAGCACTGCATTCCCCTGAATCGTAGGCAATTTTATCTGTCTGGCAAAGTTTCTCCGATATCGTGCATGACGAATTCAGTTTAAATTTGTCACGGAAATTTTCTTCTCTTATATGTGTTATTATATCTTATAGTTTTGGGTTTCATATTTTCATGCTTGCTTCAAACAAACCCACAGGTATAGTTACAGAAAGTAGAATGAGGTCGAGAAAAATTCATATATAACTTGATATAGAATAGCATGTTCGTAAATGCAATAAAATTCGATTTCAAACATAAAATTAGCGCACCACTGATATGCGATACCATTATGCACGTAAAACTTCATCGTGCACAATATTTGCTGTCTTTCCACTGATCAAGAAAAACAATGAGATACTGCCACTAACTCTTGAGGATTCCACGTAAAACTGCCCGTGGGAAAAGCATGGGATCTTTAAGTGGATGCCCGCTACCGAAAGCGTTTTTCTTTGCGATTTAATAATGGTTACAGCAAAACTTAGCCGCAATGGAATCTCTTAAATACGTATATGCTGTCGGTAGACGTGAAATGAATACTCTTTCACCAGCAGCAGAAACAGTTATTATATCCGCCTCTAATATTCACTAAAAAGATGACATACATGCAATACAGAATTTACCTTCGCTAATGCGACACAAAAAATGAAAGTCATAAAACACCAACACTAACCTTAAGCAGTACTATAATGCAATCAACGAATAATACCTTTGACCTCTGGTGTACTGAGAGCACAAATGAATCGGTTGTGCATATCAAAGAAAGAAACGTCCACGATCTACGATAGATTCAGAGGGTCACCTTCATTGTCAAGTTTGAGGTGTTTATTCGATTATAATTAAGGTTTCAATTTGGCGCGAGCAATACAAAGTAATATCAAGGAATAAAATTAATTGCTAAACAACTGCTATTGGGTAGCTGCTATTCACTCAGTGATACTATGTATACTGAGTCATAATTAACTGACAATATAATGAAAAGTACAGCATAATATATTGGAAGTTAAGGACTATAAATGTACTATTAATGGATCGAAAACGAAATTTTTTTATGTATGATTTAACTATTTAAGCTCAAAATATTGCGGACTGAAGTTAAGGAAATTATTCGATGATTTATTGATTATAAATTTTACTTAATCGAAACTCTTAAATTTCCGAAAATTTTCTCCCATTCATATATCGTATCATTTATTCTAACGATTACTTTCATACGAAAAACGCTTCTTCGTGTATTCTTATGGAAAAACGCAATACCTCGGTTTCAAAAATCGCATTCGTCGTCAAGGGAACTCGTTGTTTATAGCCTCAAAATTTCACAAAATTTCCGCATATTTTAACCAAATTCTCGGCTTTTCGGATCGACAACGATATTTCATGACCAAAATAAGAATTTCTATAGATATCTAGATAGATATTCACGGTCTTAAAATGACCGAAACAAGTTTCGCAAGTAATATTATTGTCTCCATGAAAGAAGACCTCGACGTCGTACACAACTATAATAATATTTTAATAAGCTGATATAAACTTGCAACTTCTTAGAGCAGTACAAAAGTCACAGAAACATGAGCCCTGCTAAATACAAAGATCTGTTTCTAACTTTTGCCCGGTATTATACATTTATGCTTAATATTCTCTTAATCTAAATTGGAATTTAAACTAAAGTGATGTTTAGTGGAATGGTGTGTATTATAAAATTTTTTACATCCCTGTTTAGTTAGATACCATTTTGAATAGGAGATTCCTTGAATAAGAATAATTTTCATAGGCGTCGTCCATTGCCCATCTTTCATTAATTGAATAACTCTGATTCAGTAAATGCATAATATATAATTACACTGAAGACGAGTAGTAGTTAGTTTTATATTTTTGTAGGGAAAAAATATAGGAAATAAATAAGTAACGTGGATGCAGAAGGTATATTTCGTTGGTTTATCTTGGTTATACACGTTTAACCTGAAGCTTTAAGTGACATATCATTACCGGTATACAGACAGTTTACGTAAAGCTGTTAGTGATATTTTGATTTTTGTCTAAATTCATTATGTGATATGTCCATCGAGTGAATTGAGGCATTCGTTATAAAATGCATATATCGTTATAGTGATGACGCGTACTGTTCATGATTATATTAATAAAAGAAAGTTTTTAAAGCATTTATGTACTTTCGCCGTAGTAAACAACCAGTCCCCCTGACGACCGAGGTGATTGTTGAATCCGATATATTCATTTTCCAATAAGAATAAACGGGGATTTTAAATCCATACCGAATTAATGGTTGGAACTAATGTCAGAATTTATGAAGAGGAGGCAATTTACTGACAGTTCAGCGAATGTAAACTATGATATTTAAATAGCAGGAACAAAATTGCAGGCATTTTGGAGTTTTCCTTTATGAAACCGAATTGCAAAAGGACATTTATACGTTCGTTTGTGATGATCAAGACGACGAAGAAATATTACGTCGAGGAAGATTTTCGATGGACAGAATTTTAACGCAAACTTGATTTTATAGCAGAGATTTTAAAGTTTGTGTGATTCTCACGAACTTCATAATATTCAATGGATATTTTGATTTTATATTGATTTTCGTTGTTATCTGGGTATTTTTAATCATTCAGTAAATTATTTTGAACTCCGTTTTCTCTTGCGGAAGAATCATCGAAAACCCAAGTACGAAAGTCAGTAAGTGCAAATTATTTAATTTGATCACACATTGCTTTGGATCCATACTTTTTGTTCCTATACCAAATCTTAGCAATGAACTTGAAGAATCCAGCGATATACTTAGTTGGTTGATGTTTTTCATTCTAGAGTGCACTCTGTTTTGTCCTGTTGAAGTATCAACGAATGCAAACACACACACATACGAAAGACCGTAAGGGGGTATTATTCAGTTTAGTTGTTTTCATTCCTTAGTTAATATTGTCCAATTTATACCGAGGATTCTTATGGAGAAATGCAGAGTTTTCTTTCCGGCGTTAATATTTGTGAACTCTGAAAAATACTTTAGTGAATCTAGCTGTTCGGATTCTTTTGTACCCTGCCAGGGAGAAATTAGGAGAACTAAGTTGTTTTGTATCCATTTTCTTCTATTTAAGTATCACCGAATAACTCATGCGCACATACGAAATACGTTTTTTTATTTATCTTGATTTCCATATTCTGTGGATATTTATATGCATTCAATAACATTCGAGATAATACTGCCATTTGCATCGAAGTTTTCCTGCCAAAGGATAACCAAGTACGCACACGTTCATACAAAGGACCGTAAATGTGCATGATATCATTTGATTGTTTTGTGTGGGTTTCAATTGCATTGGACTCCTTTTTCTCTCGCGGAACAATAAACTAATGCACATACGCATGTACGAATTACCTCGAATTGATTATAAATTTATTAATTGTAATGTTTACTTTTAAATTCATAATCAATTAATTTATTTGCAAAAAATAATGTTTGATTTCGTTTTTGTAACTGTTTTAATAAGTTTGACGAATTTTTGTAGTTATATTTATTTCGAAATCCCGTTACCTTCTTAAGGATTGGTTTGCATGAGCACGTGCGCGCTATGCGAAAACTTTTAACTAGAAAAGAGTACGACTCTCTTCGTTGTTTTTCTATTCATAGACTGTTTTCATATAATAATCATGACCTTGAATTTTGCTATCATGGATAACAACAATTTGAAAGTCATTATGAAGCATTTCAAGTAATTGAGCACTTTATAGTAATTGTGAGAATTAATACTTTGGGTGTCTTTTGAGATATTTTTCCTTGCCTTAAACTTCAAAGCCACTCCCAAATATTATTTAGTGTCGACAACAGAGCGGAATAAATTTCCTGTTGAGGGTTAATATTTGAATGGTTTAAAAACAATTTTGTGAAATCGACAATGGTCAGCTATCATGCAGCGTTTGAATAGAAGTCCTGATTAAGTCTCATACCGGAAGCTGTCCTCTTCCTAATTGAATCTGGACCAGGGAACTTTAATCACTCTTCTTTAAGAAATGAACGGAAAACACTGGACTTTCTTCGATACTATTCCCTATTCTTTTTCTGAACTAGAAAGTTAGAAGAGACGCTCTCGTAACATGCAATGATATCTATGAAAATTTGTATGGGTTCCACTGCAGACTATATATTGCATCTCTCTTAAGATATATTTACTCAAGACATGGAATAACTCAATTTCCAAATAATTGATTATCGTATCCTGGAAGGCTTCATTTAAATGCCACTGGATTTAAATGAAGCCTTAAAAGTAATGTACAGTATTTGTGGAAAGAGAGTAAAGTAAACAGTTGCATTGGAATCTATCAGTAAAGGTTTGCTTGGGACCTATTTGGGTCTTTAAAGCTCCATTATCTTCTGTATTCGTATAAAAGCAACTTAAATCATATTATCAATAACATTAGATGCATACAAATAAAATCATAGAGTTATATTTATAAGTATGTATTATCCAAACATTATAAATATCGTTCCTGGTTCATTTTCATGGAATTAAAGCTTAAATGCATACCTGTATACAAACAGAGGGAGGGTCGGAGAGTCTTGACCCCCTATATTTGCTTCTAAAATCTTTGGAGAGGATAATTTCACTTTACACAAATAGCATTACTAATTTAATCTTACATCCCCGTTGAGAATTCAGCTAGTTAATATAAAATAGGGACAACTTTGACCGATTCAAGTCGATATTGGGAAGTTTATAAGGTAAGACACTTAAATTATTTCTCCGGAAAAGACAGAATTCCGCTTTACTGCTTAAGATATATCACCTCAGGGATTTAATAAAGTATATAACATAGTCTATACATAAAGGTGGACAATTTTCCGAATAATTCTTTCCACTTGGTATTCTATAAACTATTTCAGACACTATTGCAAGCGGAGATTTTGAAGTAGATATAAAATATTGCCAATCAAACATGATATTTACACCTTTGCCAAAGTACGGTTTATATAAATATCATTTTTTCCAATTGGTATCTTTTATCCTTCAAACATATTGTAATTATTTTATGTTTCCTCCCTTTTCTCGTAAAGGGATGAATTTCGCAGCTTGCTGTGGTCCCTGTTTCGTTTCTTCAATTAATTACAACGTCCTTTAAAAATCATATTTTTCTCCAAAATTAAATGAATTGCTACCCAAATCAAATAATTTGACAAGTGATGTCTAGACTGTACTTATCTATTTACACGCATTTTTCTCTGAGTCGAAGGTAACCGTAGAAAATAGTTCAAAATTAATTGTGTGTTTTTATGTGTGTGAGAGAGAGAGCCTATCAATAATGAATATCTAGAGAGTAGTAATATTGGTTGTTTTTTTAAGAATGGATTTCCTTTCTCAAAAAGAGAGCTCCGATGCTCAAGTTTGGCAATTTTCAGTATACCTTTTCACATATAAATAGATAGACATACATGAAATAGATAGAAAAATTGGAAATGTAACCAATTTCAGACTGAGGTGGTGGGTAGAATAATCCGCCATATAAGCGGGTCTTAAGCATTATCTGAAGCATGTTTTAGCTTGAAATGAGAGAAAACCGCGTATTAGAGAGTTTTAAACCTGTTTTACTGTATTATATTGGCGTAAGAATTGCAGTGGTCATTTCCTATTGAGAGGCATTTGTGTGTCTCACGATTACAGTGCACATGATTCGGGGAAAATAATCCGTCAAGTTGGCTGTTACGACTTTTATGTTAATATATTTGTACCATTTCTTTTTGTTTTCTTTCTGAACCGCGGCCACTGAAGAATTCGAACGAACGAACAAATTGATAATTTAAGAGAGAAGGCACGTTTGCCGTTGGGATGTTATCGTTCCACATTTTATGCGAAACTTGGAATAAATCACGGGCGAAAATAAATCACTGGCGTCTCTTTGATGTCTTCCGTTCTGATTCCGATCTACTTGGTATGTGGCAGGGGGTGTCCCCTTCGGAAAAGATGAATGCCAAAACTCTCTATGTAATCTGAATAATCAATCACGAACATCATTCAAGATTTTATAGTTACTGAATTATTAAATGACTTGTGCATTGTGTTGCACATAATTCAATTTTATTGAGGAATTATCAATCGCTTCATATTGATTTTGATTAAAAAAAAGGAACAGCATAACTATTGTCAAAATTGCGGCGCCCAATAGCTCAAATTAAGTTGTTATAATTAATTAATTGCTTTGATTCAGTTGTGCATTCGCTGAAAAAGGCGACTCCAACGTCAACATTAGGCGGATTTAACCGAAAATTATGAGAGTTAAAACGATTTCGTTAAGGAAACGCAGGCCATTGTGGCTTCACGTCAAGAATAAATTACATTTTATTATAATTAATATTTCGATAAATTTTTGTGAGTGATTAACAGACTTATCACTTCTTAATGTTATTAAATATATTCTCTGAAAATGTTATGCAGGCTTTTTAAAATCCGAAGCGAAGAAGTCGTGCACACACGCCATAAATTACTCACTAGCCTCATTACGAAAGGAATAAAATAATAATTGAATTACAAGCAGCATTTCGCACATCTCCGCAAAACAATTTTTAACTGCTTGACAATTAGGAAGGAATAAAGAAATATTTAGCAGCATCTCTGCAGGACCCTCACTTTTTCCTTTACAACTTGAAATTGAGACGGAACCAGAAAGAGGATTTTTGATCTGCCCAGAGATGTAAGTGCTCTCACTCTATCACAACTCTGTCGGTAAGATATAGATTGCTCTGATATCTTTATTTTATTCTCACAAAATCCAAAGGAAGAAACTCGCATTTTAGAATGAGAGGGAGAAAATACCATGTGTTTAGCCGCGTCTTACAGGTTCTAAGTTAAGGATTATTTTCAATGAGCTATGAGGGTCAAATATAGTCTTAATAAAGAATATAATCAGTCAAAAATGTACTCCCAGTATCTGAACGTGTATAGGCTATGTATTTGTAATAGCAAATATTCATTTTATCCCTGATTAACGACGAAAATGATTTCCCGTCGTTGCAGACTCTTAAGTGTCCATCTTGATTTAGAGAAATCCTACTTTGTTTAAAAAAAATCTAGAAATGCATCATTCCTTCCTTTCCGATGCATGGGATCCATTCCAAATCGGTTGAGAATCACCGCACAGATTGGATAGCACAAGTTGTGATATTTTCAAATCAATTAATGCACATTTTCACATGGATCTTAGTGTGGATAAATTCTCTGAACTTACATTTTTCGAAAGAGGATCTTTTGCTTATAATAATTCGTATAGGCTTCGAGGGAAACCCTTATCTTCGATTCGCTGAAATTAATTGAAATAACACATTCATAATATATGTGGGCGAGCTCTTAAGAAACTAGGTTTCGTCAAAAGAATAGTCGAAGTAAAGGTCCGCGAGCGATGTTACTTCACCTCCATGCGGTGAATGAGTATGAGAGAATGTAATGAGAGAATGGTACAACGAAAGACAATACGCTTCGTAAAGAACTACGACAATTCGGTGAGCGTAACTCGTGTTTTCCAAGAAGCAAGATGAGAAATCAAATTAATAAATTCAGAAATATTTTACGTTCTGCGGGTGAACCGATCGATTCAAGAATTTATTTTTCTGCAGGGGAAAGTAATCGATTAGTGGGGGAATGCACCCCCTGCCACTTTCAGGGTGTATTATAGATGTAGAATATCATGATGGTTCCTTTTTAAGTACATACAGTTTCACGTCACTCAGTTTGACTCAGGTAATAAAGAAAATAATTGCGATCGACCTAAGATAAGCGTGTGCCTCCGATATACTATATACGATATATTCCCCGACGTATCAATCTCTCGCATTCACTTTTACATCGTTTGTTCCCATTTCTATCAGTAAATGTAACACTTGTATTTAATTATGCTAATTTCTATTTGAATTATAAAATTACTTCTCTGGATTGTCCTATAAGACACTCTTTACTATGGAGATTCATTCACAATCACAATCTATTCACAATCTTTCTGGACCTTCGCTGATAGTCTTTCCGAATATTACTTTAAGAAGTTACGCTTTCCTTAAATTCCAGAACTGGGGTGTTTTCACAACTATGAGCTTTATTTGGCTTAAACCAAACCTTTAATCGTAACGTTTTGTCTGATTTTCGATATCGAATAAACGACCTTCTAAGTGGGTATCGGAGCGTCTTAAGCAGTATCTGAAGCATGTTTTCTTAAGCGGCATTCTTGTTATCGTGAAAATAGCTTATGAAGCGGGATAGCGTCTTTTTAAATGGGTTTCTATTACGTGCTATTTGTAGACTAAAGCCGTTAAAACAACTCTAAGAAGCATCATTTCAAAGTCTCCATCGTAGTCTGCATATTTGAAGGCATAATTTCCAAGGAAAACCTCAATTCCTCCTCTATAAAATACATTGATACGAGCGCCCGTTAAGGATGAAATAATCCCCTCAAACTTTTAAGCAGCGATTGATCGTCAATTCTGGAGCGCCAACAGAAGATCATTTTCCCACGATGATTAAAAAGCGCCCAGGCGAAAAGGGGAGACATGACGGCAATGATCTCACCTTTTGAGAATAATATAAAAAGGAAACTTGGGCAAGAATTGAAAGGGGGAAGATGAAAAGGGTTCCAAATGATTGCGAAGGAGAAGGAGTGGATCGATTTGCCTTAATTTCTTCGGTGGTCTCATTGAAACCCTCGTTAGTGAGCAAATTCATTCTTCTCAAACACATTCTTCCTTCCTTGCATCTATGCTAACTGTTTTTGCGATCAATTCAGCTTATATTGGCTCTATTCCCACTTCAGAAGAGCTGTTGTTGGCATTTCAAATCTTTACTTAATATTTAAAATGGAACATTTTTCTTTGTGTTCAAACTTTAGTTAAAATCCAAATTGATACTTTTTGCGCTAAATTCACTTTGTATTGGTTCGATAGTAATTGTAATTATTAAATATAATATCAATTATAACATTATATCTTAATTTGTATCTAATCATATATTTCTTAATCATTTACATCTTCGATGCAAATACAACGCAAGTAGGCCACGGAGTGAAAACCGCAGTTGTCTACTGCTATTCGTGTTATTGAAGCGCGTCAACTACTTGATTTTTCTTTTAATAACGAAGCAGATTTTACTGGATAGAAATAAGAGAATAACGATTTTTTAGCAGCAATGGTGAGAGGGCATCTCTCCGCCCTTTTTGGTTTATTCGATACGTTTTTGAGATTACAACGAAACTGAGAATAAAGAGAAGACCCATTCTATGTGAGAATTCTCCGAAATATAAATTGCATTGCTTACCTTCACTTCATAAGATAATTTATTCAAAAGAAGCGATTACTAAGTAACAATTTTAGAGGGGACGCAGAGAATGTTTTTATCGAACGATTGGCGGGAATTGAAAATGTTTCGTGTGGAAGTCACCTATTTTAGTTGTTATTCTCATTCGGGTTTTCAATGAATTTATTTTCCTCTTCGCAGAATCCTTCGTAGTCATCGCAACAAATTAGCCAAGAAATCGCCAGCACACATTGTAAAGAACTTATAATTGACAGCAATTCAATTCCATTAGATGAGGTATTTTTAGATGTTTAGGTGAAAAATTCTATTCGATCCACTTAAACTGCTTTTAAAGGAGAAGGCGTACGCATTCGGAACTTTGAGAGCGAATCTGTAATATCTCCCTTCTCCTAATATATATCCTAGGTAATACTAGGTTTATTTTCATACACTATTTCATAAAAGAGAATTTGAGAAAATGTATTATTCTCCTTTTATTTTTGAGAAATATTTTAAACTTCGTCGAAATCGGACAATTTAGGCAAGTTGCTCAGTTTCGAGCATATTTTTATTAAAGTATCGCTTTAAAATGCTTTGGAATCGTAAGCAGTGCTTTACTTATCCAAAGACGAAATTAAATTCGATTTATCTTTGAGTCTGAGCATTTTAAATTTGAATAGTTATGAGTAATCACTTGAACGTGAATAAAACTTGAGAACTCAAACTCGACAACTTCTTTTAACAAAACATTTACAGATATCAATTGAGTCTACTATTTTTATTCCTAAAAAGGTCGAGAATGGCAAAGAAATTTAGTGATGCAAATAGAGGTTTTTCAAATACTTCCGTTGAATTGACTCGCAAAACAAGACTCATCGTAAGACTCTTAAAGAATCCTAAATTTATTGTTTTGCAAGGAAAGAAAAAGAATTGTATCTAACTCATGAAATCTCATCGTGTTGCGCACAAAAAGCTGCTTTTAATTTTAAAAATACTAAGCCGTGCTAGATTCTCAGAGTATTTGCGTGGAATTTAATTTATGGCAATATTTTATGATGCATTTTTGAACCCATCTTCCGCTCTAATGTAATTAGTTATTTTTACCAAAAGGAATTTTCCTTTGCCATTTATCTATTGTACTCATGAAAATGCTACTCCGAACGTCATAATTAAATTGTGCCTTCCGCAAAGAAACGACATCGATTTCATTCTTAGTGGATTCTTCTTTTTCCTTACGTTCAAATATCATCAAAGGAATAAAAACTGTCCAAAAAACTCGCCTCTCCCAAAACAAGATGGCATCCGTTTTATGTAGGTCACTGGTCCCATTCTGCACTAAAGTCTGAAAAATGTCTTCCATTGGAGCACATCGATGATAATAACAATACGAATGAAAACACTTCGGAGCAGAAAAGCAAATAACTATGAATTATAAGAATTAAAATTTGATTTTTTTCATAAAATTACCATTGGAAACCTACGACAAAAATAAACAAGATATTGAATTAGTAATATCTTTTCTCTCGACGCCACTTAATGACTCTCATTTTCTCTCCTCTTAAGACGCTGTGATCAATGAAAAGTTCTTTTAAAGTGTCCTTGTAGTACGCTCAAAATGCACCGAATATTGTTTACATTAGTCTTCTCTAAGAATTATATCGTTATAGAAAGACAATATTAAGAAAGACAATTTCTCAGTACGAAACATTCTTGAAAAAAAAACATGACAACTGTTCCCGGATTCCTTCGATACATGTGCAAAAGTGAATAAGTTTATCTAAATATTAAGGGACCCTTTCATTTTTAGAAGAAAAGGTTTTCATTACGCTGTTTTCACTCGGTGCCTCTTAACCACGTGAATTATTTCATCATACTAAAGTCATGTTTGAAAGTAATTAAAATCAACTGTAATTGTAATAATAATGTAACTTACACATTTGTATTCCTTGTAAGGAATCATTTAGTGGGAATTGATATCGCTGAAATAAGAGTGCAACCTTTTTCTGATTAATTTATTATGTTTTGAAATTGTAACGAAAGAAAACACCGAAGAGTGACTTTTATATAGTACGTTTTGCCCTGAGAAAAAAGAGAACTTGTATGTTAGTTCGAGGATCCGATCTGCAATATCTTCATTTTATTCTCACATAATTCGTCATTTAAACACTCAAGGAAAAGACAAACAAAAAAATACTAGGAGAGGAGACACACACATAATGTGAATATTTTGTCTACCGCGTTTTAATCTCTTCTTCTACTGTATTTGGTCTCATAAAATGGGTCTCTTTGAGAGTATATCTTGATTTGCGCCGTATTTTTATCCCAAGTTTTAGATACAATAGAATAATTAGCAAATGTGAATGTTCGTCTAAATCGTCTCATTCTTGAAATGACTTGTCTTCTGAAAGTCGTTATTTCTATTTCCCAATTGAGGATTCTATTGAGGTATTTATTAAATGGCCTCTAATGTGAGGTGTCAACTAAACGAATCGTCGCTTGGGAGAGAACAAATCAAGACGAACTTTCTTTTGATTTCATTCCAACATAAATCTGCGATGAATCTTATTTGCCGTTTCACCAATATATACGGTTAAGAGCGCCTGTAGTTCATTTATCGGGTACGTTATCGTGAAAGTTATTTTTTTGTAATTATAAATTTTATCGAGGCGTTTCACGAAGTAATCAATAATAACATCGATATCATCAAAAATATTATTTGAGATGAATTATCAGTCCCGGGACAAAATTTAAAATAGTCATTTAATAACAAGGCACAATACTACATAAAATATTTATAATACAAAAGAATTGTCAATTGCAGAAGATATGTCAATTAACCGAATTAATAAACTATTATGAAACAAAGATCTCTTTGCTATAAATTTGAAACTGTCGCGTAGAAAGTAAGCCCGATTTGCGTATGTTTGGTATTGGTGTTTCAAGTTGATATGATATTGCGTCTCGTATTAAAATCGAATCAGTAATCAATGGCAGGATTCTAAACTTTAGAAAATTCGACAACTGTTGGAGAGGCCACCGGGATTCTCTTCTCTCCGGGAGACTGCTTTCACCAACTAAGGGCATATTTGGTTTCTTCCTCTTGAACCAAACAAAATGATGGGACCAAACGAAAGTTGAATGACGAAATGGCCATCTTAAATGAAGCCATTTTCATCAGATTGCCATGTAAGAGCGTCTTAAGCGGGTGTTCTCGTCGAAAGGCCTCTCAGTGGAATCCTTTTGTGCTTCACTCCATTCTCATGGAAAGCATTTTCGCAAATATATTAAAGAATAAGAAGGGAGTATTTTTTCTTCGCGATTATTTCCGTGTTTTTCGGAAAATTCTGTTCGGCGAATTAATTTGAAATCTGTTCTCCGAGAAAAATGTCCTCTCGGTATATATGCAGATGTGCAAGGATGTGCTTCATAAGAGAGGAATTTCCTTTTAATTTCCTTCTCACGCGCATTTCTCGAATTCTTGGCCTTCCTGCTCATATTGGCTCTCCACATCCAATATCGACGCTCTCTTCCTTCTCATTCTGTTTCCAATGCAGTGCGCTGCAATTTATATCCCTCCCGTATTAAATTAATCAATCACAAATATTCTTATTTTTATTATAACCGAGGGAAATGGTGACAACGATCGATCATTCAACATTTATAATTACAGAAAAGTACCCCTTAATGAAAAATAAAAAGGAGTTTAGAAGTAGTTTCTGTAGTTTGTGTAATTAACTAAAGTGTTCAGGTTTTGAAATTATTTGTACATTTGATAACCGAGAAACTCGCGAGGTGATTCTGATATTTTTAGGTATAAGTATTAAGTCTTCAATTGAACTTTCTAAAAACTAAACCCGGTATCTTGCTCTATCCGGGAGGTTGCTTTTGCCGAATAAGCTATCAGGCAGGACGTTGTACTTTGTAAACTGTAACAAAACAATAGCAACATACAACGAAAGAAACAATGCGAGAGAAAAACTTACAAGGAAATACAAAGAAAACGCGAAAATCATGGTCAGCTAATCGGTTCCTCTAAATATGACGACAGAGCATAAGATAATGGATTTGGGACCTTTAGAAATGAAAACCAGATCTCTTTTCTCCTCGTAGATTATATCGCTATATTCCTCGCCGTCTGGAACAAGCAAGAAACGATGTTCTTGCTGGACAGAAAGAGTGATTGCAGAACTAAGAATAGTGCGATGTTATGAACAAAGAGAGAGAACATCATGAATTATTTCCGTGTAGTTTCAGACAACTTTACCTTTTAAGTTTTATGATAATTATAGTCGCAGCCATTTGTAAACACCGAAATTTTTCAGGTATTATGAACGGTTGAAATATGCGAATGCCCTTCCGTAGAAAATTTATTTCCTTTTTTGCGATAAACTGTGCAATAATGCTTTCGTAAAATACATTAAATTCTTGATGCAGTCACTTATGCATGTGTTACGAAGATTATTTTAATATAATTCGTAAAGATTTATCACATTACCATTACAATTTTAATTGCTGCAAAATCAAAAAAGAAAAATATTGATGTTTTATTGATCTTTGTGTTTTACTTCCATAAATTAAAACAGAAATTGAAATGACGTTATGATTATCAATAGCAGGAAGGAGTTATCTGGAAATATCTGAGAAATTGTCAATTGGGACTTGGACCGGTTTCGAACTGAAAAACAGTGGAATAATTCATACCGATAATATTACTAAAATTAGGGTTTCGAACAATTACAGTTTCTAGATGCATCTCTTCTAATGATTATTCTGCTAAATTTCTAAGGGAGGCATCCCTACCCTCTCATTCGTCCTATTCTGTTAGCCATCCTCCTTTGCATGCAATAGCGAGGAATCGGCACCTAATCTTAGATTAAATTATATCAAAATATACGTCAGTTCGACATTGGTCCGCTCTTTTTTTGGATTCACACAGTAAAACCCGGTGATAAGCTTTTTCAAGCGAAAAGAACGTTTAAAGCGGAATAGCGCTTTCATTGGGTTCTAAAGACACGTCTATCTTGAAGCACTCTCCACCAACTACGGAAGAATTAAACAGTCCATGAAGCACTCATTATCACTTCTTAAGGTTTGAAAGGCGAATTTCTAATCTACGCTCTGCCTTCCGTCGCACATTAGATAAAAAAGCAAGGACCCCTTCCAAGGGACTTTGTTTTGATCCATAAGATTGAATCGAACCCTTTCACATTAATTCAGGAGAAGCGTTTTATTTCCAACTCTCATTGATATCATCTTCACAAACCAACAGCATTCACTGATTGACATTCGATTCTCTTGAAATCCTAAAGAACATCAAATTCCGAAAGTGGCTTCTTCTCATGAGTTAAACATGGATACACGTTGATAAGTCGTCTTGGAAATGGATTAGAACACCATTAATTATCTTATTAATTTCTGTGGAAAGATCGAACCAAACTGAATAAACTGGAGAAGAAGAAAGATATTTCTCCCCGAAATATTAACAAATTCTCTAAGTGAG
The DNA here is from genome assembly GCA_036926295.1 of Pachydiplax longipennis. Classification (NCBI taxonomy): domain Eukaryota; kingdom Metazoa; phylum Arthropoda; class Insecta; order Odonata; family Libellulidae; genus Pachydiplax; species Pachydiplax longipennis. The sequence continues at coordinate 1,932,153 of JAVFKF010000040.1, read as the reverse complement.
ATAAATCAAGAATAGAAGATTATCGAAAATGAATGTTATATATTCAAACTCGAGTGAGATAACGGATGACATTCTAATTTTGGATTCGTTAGAAATAAGCGCCATCGCTTTATCTGAAACCGATTTTTGGTGAAAGGAGATCCTTTGAATATGTAATTATACGAAATATAAGCCTCTTTTCTTGTGACCCCTCCATACATAAGCATAGTTTAGTTACATCGGGGATATCCTCGCTTTTTTCCGTCAAAATAAAGGCTCTCGGATAGCCAAGTGGGCTTAAGCGGTCACGGGTTCGATTCCCGGTGGGAGCTTATGTGAAAAATGACCTCAGCTGTCGAAGCACTTTTAGCAATATTAATTATACCATTCAGTGTACAATGATGATCACTAGGGATTGAAAGAAAACGCTTTAAAGAAACATTATTACTCGTCTACCGGAAAATGGCTTCCATCAACTGCCACGAAACCTCAGAGCGTTCTCTATGAATCGTAGGAAATACCAACGGGATTTTTCGAGCAAAAGATGATTAAATCCGATGAAATGGCTCTTTTTTTCCCAGCAAACAAAATTAGACAAATGTTTACCCGAAGCAAAGAAAATTGGTGGATCCGGCGGATTAACTTCCGATGAGTAATTTGAAGAGATTAGCGGAGATGAAAATAAAACCGTCTTTCGGATCGCTTTTGCTAACAAATCGAATTCTGCTCATAAAATATAAGAAGACATCGATATTCTCTGATAAAAACCTATGCGGGAAACGATTTCTTTATAGCAAACATGATTTCTCTTTTTATAAATATAAGCAATTTTGATATCGCTACATGGAAATTCCCCGCTTTTCAGGGAACCGGGTTATAATCGGAAGAATCTCTTTTCTTGATGGGAACGGAAAGATTTTTATTACTACATTCAAATAAGTAAGTTGTACCTTAAAGCTGAAAAGGAATATTCTTTAGCTTGCTTTACTTGCAACAGCTGTAAGAGTCTTGTTATGTAATACTGGCAGTCTCATCGTTTAAGAATGGTCTGCTTTGCATACTTCTTTTTTTACTTAATTTTCGTGATTTTTCATTCTAAAATGAAGCAAATTTTACCAGATGAAGCAATAGAATAATGGACGATTTGAGAGGTGGCGAAGGATTTGTTCATAATATTCCATTTCGGCATACCGAATATATGATTTTATACTATTAAACCTAACCATATATATATCTACTCATATTCAACTTCACCACTCTCGAACTTTTCTTTCACTTCTCACTCATTCACCAATTATATCCTTGAATACTCTACAGTCGAGTCGCCTAATTCGCTACGATAGACCAGCGAAACACGCCTCTCTGGAGAAGTACCTTTTAAGGTTCTCTCTTTACTTCTTCTTCGCAATGCACTCCTGAGATTCACACATTCATACACTTGGTTGATTCTTGTATTCCACGCACTCTAGAAAGGGAGAATTATCGAAATCCGATGCTTCTGCGAAATCTATAGAAATTCACTGTAATTAGATTAGAATGAAATAGAAAATGGTAAACGGCGGGGCTCGAAACCTTGATCCTGCATGCCAGCGGCCATTCATCGAACAAATATTTGGCGATTAAATTCATTTTCTGTTTTCGTTGCTTCGTTTGCTAAGGTAAGTCTTTTGACGGAATAGAAAACACCTTTCTTTCGAGAGAGAATATTTTTCAAACGACGGTGCTTTCTAAATATCGAAGATGATTTCAACGAAATCCCGAAATTACTAGTAAAATGAATTCGGCGTTTATTGTTGGGCAAGTTCTCATAAAATTTACCACGAATTTATAGCGAATAAATGTTAAATTGTTATTAAAATAAACGGATCTTCAATTACCTCCGATGGACCTTTCTCCACTATTCAGATGGACCATCGATTTGGGGTGGATAAATAATTAGCTGAGGGGTCCTGTGGAATCCACGGCCTCTCATTTTCAATTTTGGATAATTTTCTTCAAGATGAAACTTTTTGTTTATTTAAGGTATCTTTAAAGACTTTTTTAACATGCGACTTGTCATAGATATAATGTAAATTCCATCAATTAATAATTGTAGTTTATATAAATAGTGGCACTTAGAATTCATTAGTTTCTTTACTTGTCACCTGTGTAGCAATATATTTTTCTAGATATTGTTTCATACATTATACGTGTATGGTATATAATCCTTTGTGTTTTACAACCAATTGATATCAGTTAAATTCTGTAAATTACTTGATTTTCCATCGTAGCATTAATTAATTGATGTACATGTTTTAGTAAGTTTTCGTTAGAAAAATTTTCTTTCTTTTTTCGATATTTTCTGATAGATGGAGCCTCTGCTTGGGCCTTTTCCAGATCACTTTTATTTCATCTCTAAATACGTTCGCTAATATTTTGCAATGATTTAAGCGATTCCACAACACGGAAAAATTACGTTGCGAAATTGATAGGTGATACGCGATTCACATCTATCAAAATTCGATCTTTACGTAGATTATTTCACTACTATAATACTTGATCGATTATTTAAGTTTTATTCTTTTCATGCCTTTATAAAGAAGATCCAATCCAATATGGATCCATATTTCCCGACATCTTTTAGGGTGACAGTGAACTATATATATATATATATATATATATATATATATATATATATATATATATATATATATATATAGTTCATATATGTATATATATATAGTTCATATATGTATGTATATATATATATATATATATATATATATATATATATATATATACACACACATACATATATGTGTGTGTGTGATCGTTTTTCCCCGCATAAAATGTCATCTTTCAGTTCAGAAGACAATTATTATTCGGCAGAGTTACTCGTACATGCTCTGTAATAACAAACCAATCACTTGGCTTCTAATGTGTTATACACACACAGCAATTCTTTGCCGCTAACAACTCTACCATTACAAACGCTTTTCCGGTGGACTTTTTCGATGCTTTTAACGTACCAACTATCACGAGGATACCAAACTGAAGAAGAAAACAAGCGTTAAAGGAAGAATTAACAATGTATCTTATGTGTCAAAACTCGACGAAAACTAATTTCATTCACCTGAAAGTTCCGGATTCGACACGATGGATAATTCTTCCTCGAGGATATTCTTACATGCTTATCTTTTAAAAGGCATTTTTAACAACCCGCAGCGACGTAAAAATTGCATTTTCTCTCGACGGAAGAGAAAGACAACTTTAACGCGGTTAAAATTCCACAATCGAAGGCCCTTAACTTGAAAGGGTCCTTTTTCAGGGAGGTCCTTTCAGCGCTTTTCACGTAGGAAGAACACCCTAAAAGAAAACGAGATATCATCGCCGACATCAGTCTTTTTCTCGCCGAATTTCGCCCAAGTTTAACGAGCGGGTTTGAGGATTAACCTTCGCTGGAAGAGGCCAATTCGCACCGACCGCTCGATGAGCACAGACTTAAATAAAGACTTTTTCATTTGCTGCTCACATTTACGTAGAAGTGTGGCAGGAGGTGCAAAAACATCCCATCTAACTGTGGCTCCGCGGACCACGATTATTTCCCACTAACACTTTTCTCGATGAATTCCTCTTATGAAAAGGAGTACTCACCCGAGTTGGACGCGCTCTTGGCCATGTCTCGGCGTCGACGCCCTCACAGCATCTTCTGCTTGCTCTCGGCGCGCGCCGCCGCCGACTGAAACTCACTCACTCGCACACACCCCCACCTCCAAACTCCTCTCCTCCCGCCCACTTTACAAATGTGTGTGTATGGACGGAGGACGCTGTTATATATAAAAGGATTGAATGAGAGACGGAGAAGAAAGTGGATGGAGGGGAAGATAATAAGGGAGCGACGACGATGTTATAAAACTAAAAAGAATTTTATTGGTCCGAAAAAACGCATTCGAGACGAGTCAAATCGTAAGCTTTTCTGAATCATGCGGTCATAAATGAATAGATAATTTGATATACGTTACATATTAAGGAACAAATTAACTCACGCATTCAGGAATATACGAAAGCAAATACTTACGAAGGTAGTTATACATTTAAATATATTTTGTTATCGAAGAATTCATCTACAGAGTGGTATGTTTTACTAAGCAAAAAGTTCCTCGGTTTTCTGAGAAAATTAAGTAAGTCGAGGAATGATATTGAGCATACATCTTCACTTTAAACGTATGCTTTCAAATACTCCCTATCATGATTACTTCGTGATGTTCCTACAAATCGTGACACATGGGGCCTCTTTCATAAGAATATAATGCACGTAATAAAATGAGTAAACCCGAACGTTTCCTTAAATATTCTGCTCTGATGCGTGCAGGGGAAAATTCCATGATTCAGTGAATTCACTTGTCTACAACTACATTTAATGTATAAAAAATATACATCTAATATTGAATACATCCGAACCCTTTAAATTATCAAAAATTAAATAATCGCTCTCCAATAGCACTGCGGTTTTACATATTATAGCTGAAAGACGATGTTTTCTTCTGATAATTTATCTTTGGTTTAAAGAAAAAATGGCAATCGATCGACACGAACTGCATTTCTTGTGTTTTCGAGTCGTTCAGAGTCGAACCAAGGATACTTTGGCCGAAAACTGTCGATTTGTATTCCTCCGTTGAGTAACTCTGATGAATTTCGTTTTTATATCACGTCATGGGTAAAATCAACGTTCATAAATTTCTTCCATTTATTTCCTCACGGATAATAAATACATAAACAACGGCGATTATTATAATTTACATCATTATTAAATATTTTAGATGTGCGATTGTAGACCATAATGTATGTTATAATTATATAATATTAATGTACACCACATTATTATAATTTACATTTAAAAACAAAACGAAAGGATAATCATTATAGAGTAATGATTTTATTCTCAAGAAAAAAATATATCACAAATATTCCGCAAGACAGATTTCGGTCCAATTTTATCCTCAAAATATTCGTTTTATCACTGTAATACGCTATATGAGGCGGAATCGATGGCAATCGGACTCATTTGTGAGATCACTGTAAAAATAAAATAAAAATATTTGCATTCGATTCGAATTCGTAAACATTCTTTGGTTCGCTACTCCATGTTTTCAACAACGCCTGCTTTCATATCCTTCGGTAAAATCTATTTCCGGAATATTAAGTGAACTCTACAGCAAGAACTGGTCGCAACTCCTAGAATTTAATACTTAAGCGATTTAAAACACTCGCGAAACTATTTGCTAACAAAGATGTTGGTTTATTGCCTCTTAAATGCATAATTCAGTCTTTTGAAGCCTCCCAAAGAGTGAATTCCCACATTCTCTCAGCTGATTCTTATTTTCTAATTCTAATTTAGATATGTATTAATCCAGCGTCTACTTCAAGAGATACATTTACTTCAAGAAATCACATTTGTCTCTTTTCGTTATCGTGTGTTTTATAAGAATATTGTATACCGGGTTCGACTCTCTCCGTGAGGATGCGGTGCTATTATTTTTATTAGGAAAATTGAAATCGTTATTTATAAAACCGACCAAATAAACGGTAGGAAAAAAATTAAAAATCCAAGGTAGATTCAGAAGCAAATTTACTCGCATTGAAACGGTCAGTTGGAATGAAAAATGTTCCCATAAAACAATATATCCGAACCCTTTTCCTTATGTTCCCTTAAGGGAGACAAAATCCTATTTGTATCCTGAGGAGGGTCGAGCATTATTCGTGATTTTCCTCAGCATCACATATTTTAAAGAGAGAATTAAAAGGACGGGGTATTGTAGTAACGAAGATTCCCATAAAAGCGATTCAATCAGTTGCATCGATGTCCCATATGAAAGGGAAATTGAAATATTTCCCGAGAATGTGAGCGCGGTCATGTTTCACAAACGCCTAGTGGTCCACGCAGTTCCATTCTACCATTTTAAATGGGAAATTTCGTTCGTCCGATATGATACCGACCTGATCTGGTATAAGACGCCTTTACCAATGACAAGCGTATCTTACGAAATGGTTCGACTGCAAGTGATGCCCCCATCTAAAATGTATGGTGGAGATTGAAAATATATTTATGAGACATATTTATGGTGATTTATTATTCCCGAGGCGACAGATTTATATGTGAAAAGCACCATGAATATATTCGAATAATGCCGAAATACTCCTTGGTTCGATTCTTAGCATTATTTTCATTCTGATGTATAATTAAATGGGGAAGACGAAATTTCCCTTGAGGACCTTTTCCACCGACTTCAAACATGCGTATGCCCCAAATGGTTCTGTATATATCTATTATATATAGCTACTTCTTCGGATATACCTATACATATATACGAGTAAGAGTTGCTTGTATATTGCAAGTCAATCGGTGAATATTTATCAATGCATTCAATTAAGATCGGAACTAATTGCAAAAACATCCCAAGTTCACCTAAGCATATATAAAAAGATGAAAATATAACCGGTCTGTTATAGAACAAAGATCCATTACCACCGATCGAGATTCGGTAAATAAAACTGTTTTACTGTATTTGGAGTATCAGGAAGGTCTTCAAATGTAATTCTGAATTTCTCGTTTAATTGTTTAGTAGAATGCAAATGGCGTCGATCCATCAGAGAAACGATAAACTCCTTTCGTAAGCCAAATTCACCGCTTCTGTTCACGTGCAGAAATATCAGGAAATGTCTCATTAAAAAATTTCAGTTTTCCGCCTTTTATTTCTTAAGGGAGACCGCCTGGAGCCGAATCCAGGATCTTATCGTAAAATAAAAATTTATTTATATAAATGCTTGGTAGTGGCAAAACCAACAATCCCTAAAATTTCACGTTCATATCATATCGTGAAATTCCTCAGTCGTAATTCTGGATTCCCCATTTGTAATGTATGGTAGAAACGTAAAGACGCCATGGCGTCGAACCAAGGAATATTTGGGAACTGTAAACTGCTTATAGGAAAGCAAATTATCACCACTAACTACAGTCAGAGTTTTACTTTTCCAAGTTATAGGAAAAGTAATCAAAAGAACTATTAAAAATCGCCGCAATGCATTTTGAAAGGGAGCAATTCGCACCCAACTGGCGTCGAACCAACGCTCATTTGGTAAGTTAGCATTCACTGTTAGCATAGCATTTCATCTGCAAATTCAGTATTTCGAATCCTTTATCTTACGGAGATATGTCTCAGAAAATTTTCAAATTTTCGCGCAAAAGACCGCCTGGCGTCGAACTCGTTGGTAAGACAGTCCCCTATATATGTATCTATATTGGTAGTGCGGAGAAGTAGCTATATATAATAGATATAGGGGATACAAACCCTGAATTGTTCCACAAGTGCCATCGACGTGAAATTTTTCAACGTACTGGCCCCACTCTGTAGCCGCCCGAATAATTCAGACTTCGACACTTGCTATCATGTGTTCGATACCAGAAGGTCCCTAAAATCGAAATTTTCCCAATAGAATGCAATGCACGGATTTAAAAAAAAACTATTTTGAGGTACTTTCCGGTAACGTAGAAGAATCAAAATCACGGAGGTCGGAGATGACGTGGTCTTCTATAGTGCCAGTTGAATAAATGTCACCAAATAACCTTGTCTTCGACGCTGGGTGGGTTCGAAATTTCTCCCATTTAAAATGCATGGAGGCAATTCTTTAGTTTTTAAAAATCAATTCTCGGAAACATGGAAACGTACAACAACCCAGCATGTGAAAAGCGTCAATATAAAACTATCTTATGGCCAGTTTACCGTTTCCCTAATAGTCCTTCGTTCGATGCCAGACCGTCATTTATATTTTATCATACATTTCAAGCGGGAATGACGGAATCTTATTTTAGGACCTTCCCTATAAAATCTTGAACTGTAACTTCGGAATTGGTCAGAGTGGCACTTATCTAACAATATGCAATTTTATCTCACGTATAGGTTCTGAGTTTGACGTCAGAATTGTTTGCAAATCACCCATATAAAATGTAAGGCGAGAAATTCATATATTTTTATGAGGCATTTTGAACATAGAAATCCACAATGAGGCATATGCTCAGAAGTCACGAATATGTTTCACAAACGGAGTTCACCGTTCCTCCGATGGCACTGGTTCGAAGAAATTTTCATTTACCAAACATTTCTGAATTTGACTTCAGCCTGTCTTAATGCTTCCATACTATAATATGTATATGTATATGTGTATGTATATGTATATATATATATATATATATATATATATATACGAGTAAAAGTTGCTTGCATACTGCAAGCTAATTGGTAAAAATTTACAATAAGTTCCCCTTATGGGTATCATCTTCGAAGCTTATCTAGCAAAATTCTTAAAAATTTCCGCAATGCATTTCTTACGTGAGAAATTTTCATCCATCTGGCATCGAACTCACGGTCATATGCAACTTTTCTTCCACTGGTTCTATAGAAAACTACTTCAAGCGCAAACGCTGTGATTTTCAATAGTCTCCTGCATAGAGAAAGGCCTCAAAACAATTTTTAAAAAATTAGTGTAAATGACCGCCTGGCGTCGAACACAGGACCCGTTCGTGAGAGACAATGGCATATGAATGTTAGAAAAGTGCCACTCTCACGTGTTTCAAAGTTCCAATTCAGTATCTTATCCGGAAGGTCCTAAAATGAGATTCCGTTCTTCCCGTTTGAAAAACATGGTAGAACCGGAATGACGCTCTAGCATCGAACCAAGGACCACTAGAGAAACGGTGAAATTCATGACAGAATGTTCTGAAACGCCTCTGTCACCATTCCGGGTTTTATCTTTCCAGCTTATCGGGAAGGCATTTTAAAAAAATCGTCCAAGATTTCACCAATGCATTTCTTACGGAAGCATTTCGAACCCACCTGGCGTCGAACACACGGTCATTTGCTAACATTTCTTCCTTTGTTACTATGGAAGACCATCTCATCTGCAAACACCGTAATTTTGATTGTTCTATCGCATCGAGAACGGTCTCAAAACAGATAGCAAAAAATCGCGGAAATGACCGCCTAGCGTCGAACTCAGGACCCTTCCGTGAGAGAAAATAGCGAATTAATATTAGATCAGTGCCATTATGACATGTTCCAAAGTTTCGATTCAATATCTTATCGGGAAGGTCCCAAAATAAGATTCCGTTTTCCCCATTTGAAATGCATGGTGGAATGGAATGACCGTCTTGCATCGAACCAAGGACCACTGGTGCAACGGAGAACTACTTGAAAGCATGCTTACTAACGCCTCTGTCACTATTCCGGGTGTGATCATTCCAGTTTATCGGTAAGGCATTGAAAAAAATTTTCAAAAATTGCACCAATGCATTTCTAATGGAAGAATTTCGCTCCCTTCTGGCGTCGAACTCACGGTCTTTTTGTAACATTTCTTCCTTTGGTAGTATAGAAGTCTACTTCATCTTTATGCTCCGAGATTTTGGTTCCTCTATCTTACCGATAAGTGCCTCAAAATAATTTTAAAAAATTGCAGCAATGTATTTCTTATGGAAGCATTTCGGACCCACCTGGCGTCGAACACACGGACATTTGGTAACATTTATTCCTTTGGTACTATGGAAGACCATCTCATCTGCAAACACCGTGATTTTGATTGTTCTATCGCATCGAGAACGGTCTCAAAACAGATAGCAAAAAATCGCGGAAATGACCGCCTAGCGTCGAACTCAGGACCCTTCCGTGAGAGAAAATAGCGAATTAATATTAGATCAGTGCCATTATGACATGTTCCAAAGTTTCGATTCAATATCTTATCGGGAAGGTCCCAAAATAAGATTCCGTTTTCCCCGTTTGAAATGCATGGTGGAAGCGGAATGACCCTCTTGCATCGAACCAAGGACCACTAGACGAACTGTGAAATTCATGAAAGAATGTGTTCAAACGCCTCCGTCGCCACACGGAGTTTGATCTTTCCAGCGTATCAGGAAGGCATTGAAAAAAAATGACGAAAATTGAAGCAATGCATTTCTTATGGAAGAATTTCGGACCCACCTGGAGTCGAAGTCACGGTCATTTGGCAACATTTCCACCATAAGAACCATAAATGACTACCTCGGCTTCAACCTCCGAGATTTTGGTTCCTCTATCTTACCGATAAGTGCCTCAAAATAATTTTCAAAAATCCGCGCAATGCATTCTTATGGGAAAATTGCGATTTTTGGGAATTTCTGGCATCGAACCCATGATAGCTAGCGTCGAAGTCTGCATTATTCTGGCATCTAGAGTGTAGGGCCAGTACGTCGAAAAAATCTGACGTCGACGGCGCTCGTGGAACATGTTCAGAATTCGTATCCCCTATATCTATATATATATATATATATATAGGTATATCCGGAGAGTTAGCTATATATATATATATATATATATATATATATATATATAAATAATATGTATATATGTAGAGATTGCAATCATTTTTAAGAAGCGCTTCCCAAGGAGAAGTTTGAAATTTATACTTCGGCACAGTAGCTGTGAATTTGTTTTACAAAAGCAGTTTCCCTGATGGTCCTTGGTTCTATGCCAGGGTACCATTCGCCTTCTACCATAGAATTAAATGGAAAATTCGAAATTACGTTGGAGGACATTCCCGATATCGACTTGAAATTAAGCATATAGTAAGAGGGACCCAAACTTAATGGGCAGCGACGACTACGGTGAAGGATTCAGACGGGTTTTATTTAGCCGTTTTGAGATACGCTTAGGTGGATTTCCAATCGACATCGGATTGGCAAATTTTTTTCGTGTGTGTGTATATATAACATCATCGCTATTGGTAGCCTGTTTTTTAGTGCTCTTCTTTATTGTAAATAAACAGGCTATAATTTGCCACGTTTCCAACATCATTAGCAATTTCAATACCTAAATTAGAATCCTTACACATTGATTATCTTGGTTATTCGATGTAACGAATGCCTTCTCTCTTATCTGCTTCTTTCCTTAAAATCGGAGGTCTCTCATTCAAGGCGATCACTACCAATTTAGATTTAAGTTTTGCTAAAATATGGTAATATTTCTCAGTTAGGATTTGTGGGAATGTAAGCCATACCAAAGGATTTAAAAAATATTTCCAGGGCCTACTTACTCTAGGGATCAATCCATACCAACACTGGTTGCTTGACCATCTCAGAAAGAATTGATATATGGTGTGTAGATACCCTTAAGTTTAGAGAGCTCAAAAGTATTTTTTTAAATATTTTTAGTCTTTCATTCTTGGAAATGGCGGCCATTTTAGTACTTGGCCGCACACGGTTTTCCGCGTTTGCAGGTATCTACGATTTCTTAAATTCTTCAGTAATGGGTTGCCCTAGGGTTTTCAAGTAAGCTGCATTGATTTTAAGTACACTCTGGCCTATCAAAGAAAACCATAATTACCTAGATAGATGTATATCGTAAACATATTCAGCACCTTAAAATTATTGGTCAAAAATGAACAAAATTCAACTTTTGACGAGAAACTTTTCAAAGAAGGAACTATTTCTCAGCCTTAATATTTTTTGGGCTGTTACACTATATAGTATACTTACTTTTCATAAAGCATCAATGTTGGAAAAATTATCGTTTAAAAAATATCCTTTTTTAAAAAGCACATATTTGAATTTTTCAAATTTTCACTTTCAATATCTTGGTTGGGGGACCAGATAAAAATATGAAAATTGCGCACATTAATCAATTTTTTCAAAATCCTTTAGTAGAGAGATTTCGTAAAACTTGGCGATTTTCATAAACAGTGCTTGCCTCGAAAAGCAAATGCGTTTCGGAAATCGGTAAATTTCAAGGAATGCGTTAGTATCGGGAAAAATATAAGGTTTCGATCGAATTGGTGTTTCCATTCCATTTAAAGCATTTTGGTGTTTGGAAGTTAATCTTTTCAGTTTTCCACGTAGAATACAAATTCAGTGATACCCTTCAGTATATTTCATAATAGTAATTCTATCGTTTAATTAAATTAATAGAGTAAATTATTATCCGTAGTGTGATTCCGCTTTGAAAGTCGCTCTATAGTCGAGTGCTTTTAAGTGTGTATTGCGCACGCATTTTAGATCAAATGTTATTATTATCGCTATATTTTATATGAATTGGGAATTCACGTTACTATATTGTTCAGGAAGAGGAGAAAATGAAGAAAGGCTGAATTATCTCTGGAGAACACCTAATCGCCTGTTTTTGGTCTCAATACTTCTTCATTCAGTGCTTAATTATTTTATTTTTTATTCAAGAGGTTAGAGAAAATCATTATTCAAAAGCAGAAAGTTGAATAGATTCCCTCCAAATTACACCCACTGTTTTCGGGATCGATTCATATCCTAATCCACCCTCTATTGGATTCTCTCATTTCGTAACAATGACACTCGTTCTTTCCTTGAAATTAAATTTCTCTCACTTCGTCTACAAGTTCTGAACCGATACTTATTTTGAAAAGTCACTGATCTGAAGCGAATTCCAGCCGAGGGATTCTATCATAGATTTAACGCTATAAACGAGCTGCTCCTTGTTGGACTATCTCTAGATGTGAGACTAAATCTAGTTCTTCACGTGCATTATTCGAGTCAAATAAGCAAAATCTGAGTATCTCTTCAGAGTTCTACCATTTAATCTTTGCATTCCACTCACCTTTTCTCTTTGAAAGATAAACTACTGCTAAACGAGAATCCTAGGTGTCCCACTCACCAAAGCAATTGCATGTCGGTGAGGTGAAGCGGGTTTTGGCTCTATAGTTCGATAGCTAAAAAGATTTTCTGATCATACAAAATTATTACCGAGGGACGTATAGAAATTGGTTTCTCAACGGTGACGAGTCAGAGGCTATGGTTTTTTTAAAAGTAAATTGTACTTCATATATCAAATGTCTTGAAAAATTTGTGGCAGTGTCACATCCAAGCAAGGGATACTTGGTTAAATATCATTTTACGAATGCATTCCTCGCCCATCTAAAAAAATTAAAAAACAAAAAATAATCAATTGCAGAAATTGATACTATCACAACACATTTTTCAAAAAAGATACGGACTGAAAATTAAGAAAAAATAGACGCATGTATCGAGATTCGAACCAGGTACCATCGGACTCTTTTCCGCTGCGCAACTAATTCCCATGAAACAATTTTGTATGGATCTATGGACCCACTTCACCGTCTACTTTCACATTATGACCTCTTCGTAGTATATATCAGTCATATAGGAATGTAAGGTTTGAAATGCAATTCAAGTGCACGCACAAGGAAGCAGAGGATGGCGAATATTCACAACCATTACTCCAATTATTTTGCATTCTTTTGAATTTTCATGACTTTTCCAAGGCTCAGTTGAATAGGATTTATGCTATTTTGATATTTCTCCCATCTCAGATGTCGTTCGTTTCCTTGGTTCGAAGTTAGATTTAACAAAAACTATCCGATTATTTTATTTTCTATCATTATTTATTTATTTAAATGTTACAACTGTTACAACTATATTTTTTTAGTTCAGTAACCTATGAAAAATGGTTCCTCCGTAAATTCAATTCCTTTGAAATTCGCCTTCGTATTTTCCAATCTCCACACTCCATTCTTCTTATTCACTTACCCTAATTTTTGTAAATGTTTAATATTTTCATATATCGACCATTTTCTCTGTCATTTTTACCGTTCTCTTTTGATGTCGTATCCTCTGTCTCAATGAAAACTGTAAATTCTTATTTATAGATAGATTTTGAGCAATTTAGAAGTTAATTAAAATATATTAGTTACAATCTTCGATAATTTCAATGTTATTTCGGCCAGTATCTCTATTCTCTCTTAAAAGAGGTATTCCAAGTAAATTCTTAAGTCTAATAGAAATCTCCATGAATATTGTTATTAGAAATCCGAAATGTTTTTTCTTTCTGTTCAATTTGTAATCGGCATACTCAAAATTTTCATCTATATATCGTGTAGATATAGATGACGTAACGTAATAATTAACGTAATGTAACGTAATATTGACTATTTTTTGTGGGTTTAGATTTGGTAACATAAAGTAAATGGAATACACGAAATATGCCAAATTTCCACCAAAAAGGTGTCGTAGGAAATTTACTTAAACTTGCTTATCCCACTCTAGAACCCAATTCGCCAAATCAGAAAATATGAAATGCTTTATCTCCTCAAATTCAAAATTTATTTGTTATAATTTTGTCCAAATTGTATAATGCGACTTCCGACAACAAATAACTTGATTTTGGGTATCAAAAAGTAAACAAATGGGCCAAGAGATTCCTTTTAGAAAAAAGAAAACTTTTGCTGCTATTAGTATCGTAAAATTAAAAGATAAAATTATATAAAATCACCAATGTATACGCACTTACTTAACGGACTCGCGTGAGAAATGCATTGATTTCCCGACGACATAGAATTAAGAGATTTATATCGATCGGTATTTTTGCCCAGAGTATCATGGGTTCGACATGGGAAGACTTCAGAAATACTCTGATAAGAAATGCTAGTAAAGTAGTTTTTAATCGATTGCAGACTTTAATTTTTTGCTAAATTAAATTGGAAATAATAGTCCTATGAGTCAAGTACCAAAATGAAGGCAATTAAATAAAGATTCTAATATTCTTATTTCTGCTCAAATATTATCAAGTTGTATTCGAAATTAGGGCATAAAGATGAAAAGATGTATACAGTATTAAAAGCAATTGACGGCTATCATTGAACTCTACTATCATACGAATATATGAGAAAGATCCTTTCCATATCTTTTTATTATCTCACTAGCTGCAAAACCCGTTGATTCTCAACGGGGAAATAAAAATTTCTATGCATATACCGTATTAATCGTGTCTTGGATATCGTCATGACTCATGTTTTAGTTTGAAAGACTCCATGAATTCCTCTATGTAAGATTGAGAATTTCGTCCCTTGAATATTTCAACCTATTTCACCTATATGTATTTGGTCCGTAATATGATAGGTATAGCTTCTCAATTGTTACACAGGACCTCAATTTGATGATTCATTAAAAGGAGTTAGAAACAGAAATGCCTTCTATTTGTTGATTTATGAAGTGGATAAATTAATACATTGTTTTTTGAAAATAATCTTCAAATATCAGTACGAAAATGCAATTAATAACAAACTAAACTCAATTAATTTTCCATAGAATTATCTTATATTTACTCCAAATGTGTCATTAAATATTTTAAATATGTTATATATTGCTATGTTAATGTGATATTTGTCTGAAAATAAGATTCACAAGATTAATATTTTAAACATTTCCAATTTAAGTGTCCCTTGACTCTCAGCTGAGATAATTACGAAACCGACAATAACGATGAGTCTTGATTAAATATATTTCTGATGAAACTTTTATCAGGCTTGTACGATGATTCTTTTAAATAATAATTTTCTATAAAGAAATAGCCAGAAAACGATCAAAATTAACTCTATCAGCTTTTACGAGTATGTATTACGTTAGATTACGCTTTGATCCGCCTGGGATCGAACCGGGGACCAATAATTTGCAGGAATGAAAAAATTTCATTCCTTCTACGGGAATGGATTTTCATAATATGCATGTTTAAGGTTTTAGTAATTCTGGTTCTCGAGTTTGAGGTGAAAATAAACCCACACGCAAATCACAATAGCATCAGAGAAGCTTAAGTCGATTCTCGATGTTAATTAAACGTAGACAATTACCATAAAATTTCGAATTACTCTACCCTTGAGAAAATAGTAGATAGCTAAGTAACAAAAGAAACGTGGAGTTACTTATTTACTCGATATACTACTATGATATGTGACGTGAACTACTTAGGGAGGTGAAGCATGTTACGCACACCCCCTGCCACATGCCGAAAGACGACTCGCAGGATACAAATTATAATAAACTAAAGACTACCTCTGTTTTTAGTTTATTATATATATATATATAAGTGTTTAGATATATAAAATACGAGTAAAAGTTGCTTGCATACTGCAAGCTAATTAGTTGAATGCTGTCTCGTCCCGAGAAAGGCCTCAATACAGTTTTTAAAAATTTGCGTAAATGACCACTCGGCGTCGAATTCAGAACCCGTTCTTGAGGGGCAATGGTATACGAATGTTAGATAAGTGCCACTCTGACGTGTTTCAATTCAGTATCTTATCAAGAAGGTTCTAAAATAAGATTCCGTTATCCACCTTTGAAATGCATGGTAGAACCGAAATGACGCTCTGGAATCGAACCAAGGGCCATAAGAGAAACGGCGAACCGCGTGAAAGAATGTTTCAAACGCTTCTGTTACCATTCCGGGTTTTATCCTTTCAGCTTATCAGTAAGGCATTAAAAAATTATCAAAAACTGCAGCAATGCATTTCTTGCGGAAGTATTTCGCACCCTTCTGGAGTCGAACTCACGATCAATTGGTAACATTTCTTCCATTGGTACTATACAAGACTACCTCAACTCTAACCTTCGAGATTTTGGTTCCTATATCTTACCGATAAGTGCCTCAAAATAATATTAAAAAATCGGCGGAATGCATTCTTATGGGAAAATTCCGATTTTTGGGATGTTCTGGTATCGAACCCATGATAGTTAGCGTCAAAGTCTTGATTATTCTGGTATCTAGAGGGTGGGGCCAGTACGTCGTAAAAATTTCACGTCGATGGCATTTGTGGAACATGGTCAGAATTCGTATTCTCTATATATAGGTATATCCGGAGAGCTATGTAGCTATGTATAATAGAGATTGCTATTATTTAAATTTATTCTCATACTTTGGTGGGGAAGCTCAGGCATAAGCTGAAAGAAGGATTAGGTTAAACTTCTCAAGCCATAATATTGCTCTTTATAAGAAAGTTATTCATTTTTTTACTCATACATATTTCTTCTTCATTCATGGCTCAATAGAAGTCCTTCCGCAAGTATACACACTACTCAAGACCAGAATCTACTGTCAATACATGAAGGAGATTCATTAAGCCCTCTTTGTTTCTGCCAGTATAATCAATTACAAAGATCAAAATATGGATAAAAATATAACAGAACAGGTTAGATATAACTGGCCATCTCTTCCATATGGATGATTTAAAGATTTATTTATCAACGAATATTCAGTTAATTAATCAACTAACAATATTTGAATATTGCACTTAGGGTATAACTATGAAATTTGGAATAGACGATTATAAAATAGTAAAAATAGAAAAATGGTCCACTGCAGACAGCCTAAAAACAGAGGATCAGTATTAAAAATGCCTAGGGTTCATCCAAAAATAAATCACAGAAGAACTAAAGATGATTTGCAGGCTAATTATAAAAATAGAATAGAAATGATCCTCAAAACAAAACTTAATTCTAGGAATATCACAAAGCTGTAAACACGAATACCGTACCTATTACCAAATTATCAAATGGAGCGAGAAAGAAGTTAGATAAGAACTGCACTCACTGAATGCACCATCCAAATACCCAATGGATCACCAAACGATTAGGGTGTCTTTCTCGATATAGAGCATTTACGCAACAGACAAATATTTTTACAGTATAAATTCAAGTCGGCTTGACCAAGCAATAGCTAATGCAGATCAAAATTATACCCACTCCACTTAAGTGGAAAGAATGCTGATCTAGAAGATGATAAAGACAAAATAGAACAAAGGGGCCAAAAAATTACTCTCGGAAAGCACTGTAGTACACTAAAAAATGACCGTTAATAATAAGGAATAACAAAGCTTGTTATTCTCCGAAACAGAAGCGTTCATGACCAAATCATACTAAGCTCTAGAAACTGTATAAAATATATAATAAAAGTAAAAATATGCAGACAGATAAATGTCGAAGGTGTGCAGCAGCATCAAAATCATTGTATCACATAATAGGAAGGGGCTCAGTACTTGCAAATCACAATTATACTTTAAGACATAACAATATAGCGAAAATTATCCATCAAAGGTTTGCAATCACTCACGAACTCATTACGGAAAACACTCAACAGGTGAGAGGCAACATAAAACAATAACGCCAAATTATATTGGAATATTAGACAGAGATAACCATTAAAGCCAATAAAGGACCGATGGAACAGAGAGATAATTAAGTATTTAGAGGTGACATGGCAAAGAGAAGCTCAGAATAGAGAGAATTGGAAAGCGCTTGGGGAGGCCTACGTCCGACATCGGATTGAAAATGGCTGATGATATATATGTATATACTCGTATACACGAGTAATAGTTGTAATGCAAGCTAATCGGTGAATATTTACCATCCGATTATTTTCCGATACGTATATATGTCCCAATTCACATTTCATTTTTCCATGTTATCGCATTTCAAACATTCTAGAAAATCCCATAAATACATTTTAAAAGGAAGAATATAGTATCCAAATGGCGTCTATACAGCTCTCATTTGGTAAAATTTCTTCCTTTCTTACTATAGAATAACACCTCATCTGCAAACACCGTGATTTCGATTGGTATATCGCACCGAGAACGGCCTGAAAAGAATTTTCAAAAATCGCGCAAAGACCGTCTGGCTTCGAATTCAGGTCCCTTTCGTGAGTGAGAATTGCATATTAATATTAAATAAGTGCCACTCTGACCTGTTACAAAGTTTCGATTCAATATCTTATCGGGAAGGTCCTATAGTAAGATTCCGTTATCCCCGTTTGAAATGAATGGTAGAATTGAAATGATGCTCTTGCATCGAACCAAGGACCACTAGCGAACCTATGATAGCTAACGGCGAAGTCTGAATTATTCTGATGTTTGCATTCCAACCAATTCTTAAAAATCGCCGAAATGTATTTTTAAGGAGAGAACGCCAAACCGACTCTCATTTGGTAACATTCCTTCCACTGGTGCTATAGATAAAGGTATGGTATTATTATTAATATATGCTACACTTTGATAAGCGTGGGTTCGACGCCAGATGGGTGCAAAATTCTCCCCTTTAAAATGTATTGCAGCGATTTTTAAGAATAAAAAAAATACTTTCCCGATAACATGGCAACGTAAAAACCGGATATCGGTTTAAATAAGCTTTAATATGCGCAGTTTCTCTGATGTCATTTGTTTTATTTCGTTTCGATTCTACCGTACATTTCAAATGCGGAATTATGGAACTTCCTGATTTTATATGGTCGTGAAATGTCAGAAACGGTCGTTGTTGCTCATATCAAATAGTTAAATGAAATCTTATTTTACAAAAAGCTCCTCGATTTGGCTCCGCACGTTGAGAATCTGAAAATTTTTCATAAGAAGATAACTCAGCACGTGAGCAGAATACGTTTTATAAAAGCAGTTACTGTTTTCCTAATCGTCCTTGGTTCCACACCAGGGTATCATTTGCTTTCTACAATTAAATGTTAGTACCTTCAAGATACCATATCGTATCAAAATTCAGCATACAGTTTGAAGGGTCTTCACCGAAACTTAATCGGCGGCAACGTTTACGGCAATGGACCTTGGTTCGATACCAGACATGGTAATTTTCCCGTTTTAATCTACGCTCAGCTGAATTTTGGAATGCTTTTGCAAGCAGTTCCTAGCGTAACCGAATGATTTGGAAAGTATCAACTTCTACTTGTACTGTGTGTGTGTGAGGTCGTCTTCGGAATGTCCATCAATTTGTATTTTAATAACAGAGGTAGATTTTGGAGTGTTTAAAGAAGAGATCCTCCCAATTTGCACATTCTTTTTTCGAAAAAAATATAAATAAAAGTTAATAACATCCCGGTTTGCTTCATCCCGCTAACAAGGCATTTTAATTTGTCTCCCTGAAAAGCCGATTAACCGGATTTTACTAAATCTAATATCTAATGCAGCAACAGCCATGTCTGGTAACTTACATTGGACATCACTTAAAGTTTAACGAATAGGTTACAAAAAAGGAAATACATTTAAAACATTAAAGATGAAGCGATTGATTTTATTTAGGATAGAAATGAATGCAGTCCAAGATCAGTGTTGAATATGTGAGGAAGATGTTCTTGAGAGACAGAAAGCAAACGGCGGATTTGTTTTCAATAATATACTACCATTTTTCAATCATTTAGACGTAAGGCATGTTCACGGGTTTTTCGCTTCAGGAAAGAACTTTATAAAAAGGAAGTGTACTTAACATTTTGATATAATGTACTATGTAAGTTAAGTCTATATATCATTATTAATTAATTTTTAGAAATACTACTTTAAAATCAAGAATATAATGATTCTTGTTGTAGTTAAACAACAGAGTTATCAAATGCAACTATTTTACGTAAAAATTCGAACTTTGAATCTGATCATTGATATCGGGGATTAGTTCAATTTAAGGCTTAATCACCCTGATCAAATAACAAAATATAATCATTAAAATTTAGAGATTCGCCGAAAATTCACGCGAAAAATCTTCCGCTTTTAAGCATTTCCTTGTCTTCATCTGTTATTATACATTAAAAGAGGTCGGAATGAATTGGGAGTACGGAATGGAAATAACTTGGATTTGGTGTGGAATGCGCTTTGGAATGCAAGATGGCTGACTTTCATTTCACCGCTCCTTCACTCAAATTCCACAAATCGTCCCTTTGTTTCCAATTTATTCCCTCGTGATTGAGATCCGTCAAACATTTTCTCAATGGCTTTATTCTAATCGGGGCATAACTATTTAACGCTTTATTCAAACGATATCTTATTTCAATGAAAGCAAAGACTTTTCCACACTGAATTTATTATGCGACCGGTTTCGTGTGTTCACTTACGAAACATAATAGATTAAGTCTTTGCTTTCATTGTATTATGGCTTTCCACGAAGTCACGCCTACCGATTTTAAGATATCTTATTTTGTAATAACCGCATTGTATATATTTATTCATCTTATATCGGAAGAATAATTTGAATTTTCATTACACGCACTTACGTATGAGATAGAAATACGAAATTTGGGGATTCGTTAGAGGTTCAATAACCTATCGCTATTTTTTTGTACCCTTGGATCGACTCTGAGGACTCTCACAAGAAATGCACGTGAAGTTCATTCTGATCGATTGCAGACTTTTTTCCTTTGCGGATTTAAATGAGAAATAATGATCGTACGAAATCCTGTTTAGTACCAAGAGAAAGGAAATAGAATATAGATTCTTATTCTTGTCGTAGAATGTAGCCCTATGATACAAAATTACGAGAATTTGGATGAAGAAGACGAAATTTTTGTATCACTTTGTGTTTATAATCAACCATTTACTCTGAACATGCGAATAAACGCGACACACAGGCCAATATGAAAATTATTGAGATCAACATGACCCGAGGTTTCTTTAAATTTTTACCACCCTTTAAAATGGTTTGTATTGTAAATATCAACAACTGTTGAATAAAACTACAAAATCAATAATGGATCTTAAACTAAACACATATTAATAAGTTTTTATATTGTGATTTGTTTAAAAATTATTTATTAATAAAAATTCTCACAAACACTCTAAATTTGCAGTCCTACATATAATCTTTAATTTATCATATTAAGAAACGGACCTGAAAAAAACGGGACCGGGAATCGAAGCAGGAATCTTCCGGTAGGCTGCTTTGAACAAGCGTGTGACTTTTCCTGGGTGCCCTTATCATGTTGAAACCTATGATCATCAAAGCTGTAGTAAGATATCGTTCGTTATATCTAAATTGTAAAAGATAAATTTAGATCACTGTAATTAATTTATGCGTATTAAAGACTATTGTGAGCAACTTCATATTTCCTATGTGAAAAAGAGTTCCTCTTATTCCAATTTTACCTAGCAATGTTGGAATTTTATTGCGAATTCAGTAGGTTTGGAGTAAAATAAAAATTGAATAAGAGATGCCGTAGAATAATAAATGTCATCAGATTTTAGCATGCTTTGTCTTCCTTCAACCATAGATTGGAAGTGTTTTTGTTTTATTATATACGGTATCTTATCGCAGATAAAACGAAAGAAATGCCCATTTTCTCGCCCTCTTTGGAGTTTTATTTCTCAAAATATTTGAATTCAATCAAAGTTCCTCATAGCCCTTAGTAATTGGACCGGAATTGAATGTTTCAATTTAATTTCTTGAAAAGAAATAAAGTTGTAATAAATGTTGTAAATGAACTTTTTCTCAGAAATTAATGGACATTACATCATGGATTAATGGATGGATTGCAAGTGTGAGCTTGACATCGTAATGAAGCTCTTGATATTTTACAAGGTATGCGTTAACTATAACTTAGCGATTTATTTATACAGAAATTTCATTAGCGAATGAAAGCAGGATGCGTTTCGAGCCAATTTGTTAGTTTGACCACCAGCTAAATAATATTCTGTATAAAATAAATCGCAATGTAATAGTTAACGAATGTTATATCTTACAGAATATCATCCGAAAATGTTTGGCCGAGCGAAAATCGAAGTTTTATATTTCTTGATTTTTAAGTGAAAATTTTTAGGACTTCTGTTCCAATTTTCGGTTATTATCCACACATTAGATACTTCTAATTGTTAGATATAATTTTGCTTTCGTACGATAGGCGCACACTCTTTACATTAATTACATAATTCCAGCGACACCTGGTGGACAAAATGTTTTGTAAAGACTTTCTCATATTGTTTTGTAAAGTATTGTAAAGAAATCCGTGAACGGATCCTTCAGGATTTAGAAGACATAATTTGCTTATTTGGACATTCATTTTCTATGTATATACGCACCTGCAAAAGGCGGTTATTTGCGGATGCACTCTTTCCCTCTTCTAGTGAATACAATTAAAATAAACTAGAAGATATTTGCTATGGTAATAATTAGATACAATGAAAAATAAAAATATTGTGAATTTTTTTATGTTTTGTTGAAATATTCTATTAGTTGTTGACAACCAGTATGACAAAGGAAGGCATTCTATAAATTTAATTTAATCAAAGTTTGGTGTAAATATGAAACGCCTGTAATGAAAAGAAGCTCCAAATGTCTCACAAAATCAGCTGATGACACTTCTTTTGTATGAAATTTTTATTTACAGAAAAATTAAATTCAGTAGACATTAGGAAGTTCGCGGCGCCGAAGAACTCAACATTATCATTGAATAGAGATAGTCCAACACGGAGCAGCTCGTTTATAGCGTTAAATCTATGATAGAATCCCTCGGCTGGAATTCGCTTCAGATCAGTGACTTTTCAAAATAAGTATCGGTTCAGACGAAGTGAGAGAAATTTAATTTCAAGGAAAGAACGAACTTCCGTTACGAAATCGCTATGACGGATCAAAGAAACTAATAGAGGGTGGATTACACCGGCTGACGAAGAAATAAATAAAAACAATTTTTCAGATTCACATATGACATCAAGCGAGAGTTATTCAACATTTTCCTTGCGCACAATATGGCGGAAGTCCGTTATTTAGCTGCTTTTAATGAGCAAATACACCTTGACGAATCAAGAATTAAATTAGTATATTGCGCTTCTCCGCTTTGATCATCTTATATAAGATATTGCGTGTATTTGCATCATTAGTAATCCTTATATTCCGAGTTAAATTTTCCTACTTTATTTGAGTTATAGCGAAGTAATATTTTAACCGGCTCTGGGACAGATTTCCAACCAAAAATCCATCTTTTTATCGGGTAACGAGATATTTTGACTGTTGAAGTTTACTTTAAATTTGGCACAGGTATGCGTGTCCTCCATTTTGTTAGGGCAAAAAGACAGATATAAGCACGGGAACTATGAAATATATATAAATACTAATAAATATATAAAGTTGAAGAATTTAATTAATGCGATAGTTACCTTCATCGGGTGGAATTTGAATGCGTCTGCGAAAATCCGATAAACCTTTTTTCAGTCTAAACATTATAACTACCCGTATCTTTTCACCGTATACTGATATGGATAAATCGCCGACACCAACTTATTACCTATTCTTTTGTTAATTAACGTGCAAATCATCAATAAAATAGATTTATTTTCCTCGATCCTATCCTTAGGTTAACTTCCTTTATATTATTACAAATTCCAATAATTCCAGAATCGACTTTGGCTCAGTTCTTTCCGATGGAACGTTAAAATTCTTTCTTATGCAATCGCATCTTACGAAACGGTTCGACTCCAGGCGCTCCCATATGAAGAGATCGAAGGCGTGGAATGACAAAATGAGAAACTTTCCAAATAGTTGTTACTTTTCCATTTTAGCCCGTTATGAAATCATCAGCTTCTCATTTTGTTACTCCCATTTGAAATATATTGTAGAGATTGCAAATATTTTTACGAAATCGTACCGGGTTCGACACCCGGTATGTCACAGTTACCGTTATTAATTCACGATATCTTGAAATCCGCCGAAAGTAAAAGACAAGTCGATGCGATATTTTTGGATTTTCGGAAAGCGTTCGATAAAGTCCCACATCATAAATTGTTATACAAATTAAAACTTGCGGGTATCAACAAAGAGGTAATAAGTTGGATAAATGACTTCCTGTCCGATAGAGAACAACGAGTAGTATTAGATGGTATTAGTTCCAACCTAGTCAAAGTGACCTCAGGCGTCCTACAAGGAAGCGTAATCGGACCATTATTATTCTTAATATACATTAATGACCTTAATTAACACATCGACAGTAACGTTAGAATATTTGCGGACGACACGGTTATTTACAGAGAAATAAAAAGTAATGACTTTAGATTAAGCCTGTCGAATTATTTAGATAAAATTGTCTAATGGTGCGACGACTGGCAATTGGAGCTCAACGTAGGTAAATGTTCAGTAATTAATTTTTTCGAAAGAAAATCCTTTGCCAATCATAATTCATATAGCCTTAGAGGGAAAACATACTGTCGATTCGGTAAAATATCTCGGAATAACCCTCACGAATAACCCACATCCGTAACATATGTGGGCGAGCTCTGCTGAAAAGTGTTGCATTCGCGAGATAGAAAAGATACAACGAAAGGCAATACATTGTAAAAAATTGCTATGATAAATCGGTAAGTGTTACTCAGATGCTTCAGGAGGCAGGATGGGAATCTTTAGAAGAAAGAAGGCTCAATCAGAGATTTATATTACTAGATAAATTCAGACAGAGCACGTTCATAGAAGATGTAGCCGATATTATGCGCCCTCCTTGCTACATAGGCCGTTCTGATACCGCGAGAAAGATCAGAGAAATAGATGCTAGAACCAGTCGTTTCATGAATTCATTTTTCCCGAGAACAATACACGAAAATAATCGACTAGGAAAATAGAGTCATGGTGCTTGCACCCCCTGCCGAAAGGCGGCTTGCAGGGTACAGATGTAGATGTAGATTTCGGATGACGCATATGAAGTATAAGTTCAATGCGACCGCATCGGAATGGTCTTGAAATAGACCGAGTCATCAAATATAGAAATGAATTTTGTTAACATTGTAAGATAATGTATGGAGAGGATTACATGGACATACAAAAATGTATGGAAATGCATCGACGGAATATGAGTGCTCGATGAATTCTACGCAATTTGAGATATAAATAATAAATTCTCAATCGCTGTGAAAGTGCTCATTTTGTGTTTGCTTTTTCTACCGCTTGAGATCGCTGCCGTCGCAGCAGAAGATTCGAATAGTGATCGAGTGATTTTCACTCCTTGCTTAAGCCAGCTAATAAATACAAAACTGTTTACAATGGAATCACGAGGATAAATAACGCCACCCCTACAGGACAGTAATTCTGCCAAACAAACATTGTTTTGTAATGAGGCGCTGTTGAGCGCAAAAAGCATTAAGAAATTCATTGCCGATTGAAGAGATGTGTTCGGATGTCAGAAACAAGTGTTAGTTTGTGTAAGTTAGAAAATTCAAACATACACAACCTCCCAGCAAAGACCCAGGGCAATTGGGCCACAGTAAATGTTGACACAAAAAACGGGCAATTCAGACGTAGAACATCATCCAGCCACTTGCTTCCTAAGTTGGAGGAAGATTTGGCTGTTCAGATTGAAAGAAGTGCCCTCAACTGCGGCATTACATGGACATCTATGGAAATGCGTCGACCGAAATGGCAATTATATGGAAAAATTGAGCAGTTTTTAATCTTTAAAATAACATATAATGTGTAATTATCAAGTTTTCTGCTATTTCTAAATGAATTGGAGATTTGCGGGAAATAGAAAGAATGTCATCTTAAACGGGAATAAAACTGAAGACCAATAAATTAATATATTCTTCATTTTCCTAAAATTATTAGGACTCAATGGTACTCACTCGAAAATTTTCTTTCCTGTTCTTCTTGAGATAAAAGAATCATTCCACACGTCTTATGGCCACTTCTTTCTTATTCTCGTGAAATTACAATTGCGTTCTATTTTAAATCGATTCGGAGGAAAGACAAAAGGTTGGAAAATGTGCGAGGAATATTGGTATCGAAGAACGAGTAATAAATATGAAGAATTATATATCAAAGGTCTTAAAAGTTTTCATTTCATCGATTGAGACTGAAAAGTCCCCACTTCCATCTTTAGATAGAGTGGATTAAAAAAAATCTATAGTATTTTATTAGGAGAAAAAGGTCCACGGCAGGAATGTATTCACAAAGAACTGCCCAAACTTCCTGATAATGTAATATAAAAGATGCAGTGTAAAAATTGAGTGTAACATTTAAATAACAAAACCAAATCATGTGAAAATATCACGTTATATAATATCAATGGACACCTTGCTATCATTAACCTATAAAAAATAGAAATAGCTAGGACTTTATACTTTTTAGCACTTAATACTTTGAAAGTATAAAATTGATAAGGAATTAACAGTCGGAGTATTATAGACCTTATGAAAAATAAAGGGAAATAAAAATACAGAAAAAAAAATAAAAAATATGTAAAAATATAATAAAATTGTTAAAAACAAGAAAAAATGTAAAAACAAATGAATACATACGTCGGGAAGAGCAAAAAAGCTAGAAATATTTTAGGATAGAGGAAAATTGCTTGAATTGAATTGAGGAGATTCAGGTATAAGTTTGCAATTACAATTTTAATTTGTAAACCCCAAAATTCGAGGCAATTCCGTCCGAACTAATAGGATAATCAGCTGTTCAAATCATAGTCCAACAGATGCATCTGATTAGTGCCACATTTCTATTAAAATGAAATAATATATTTTGTTCGTTCTCCGCGATTTAACGAAAGAAAATAAATCGTTGGCAATAAAGCAGTGGTCACGCATCGAGGGAATGCCGCCACCGGAATTCGTTCCGAGGAATCTCTTAATTAAAAATTCGCCGCAAAAAACGAAATATAACTGGCCTCCATTCATCATTCTGTTTAACTTTATTGCTCCAGAGGGAGTTTTAATGGAAAGAGAACATCTTTAATTACAGATAAATCAGCACTCACAGATTATCGAACGGATCGCATCCTTTTCGACTACTTAACTAAAACTAACACGAATGGACCAGAGATGCATAATATGCGATGAATAAAATGTTTTAACGATACTTTCGCGTTAATTTCACTTCTAATTAATAAAATTCCTCACATTACATTATTATAATTGTATTACAAATACCCAATCTTCTATACACCTATAACTTCATAAACATACAACTGAATCCCAATTTTTGTTACAGTGGAAACCTAAACTAAGGCCACCATTAATTTACTTTATAACTATGAAATGAAATTAGTTCGTCGAGGAAAAGGCGAAATGACATAGTGTGATCTAGTATGGTTGCGCCAGAGTAATTAAGTATCATTTCGCAAATCAAACGTTACCACTGAAAACGACATAATTCTATATTATCAAAGCGTTTAACAGAAGATTAATGGCAATATTTCAAGGAAAATCTTCTTGGGACAGTCATAATCATTTGAGGTCACAATTCTCAACATTAACTGATTCTTCTTCATGCCTTCTTAATATTCCTTCAAATGTTGCCTTCAGAGTTATGATTTAATAGAGAAAAACAGAATTAATCTTTTTTATAGAAATAGAATCTACTTTTACGGATGAAATTTACTTAGAGCGTCAATTTTTATGCTAGGAATGGAAGGATATTTTCTGAATCATTTCCAAAGAAAAGAGAATTAAGGTAGCTGAAGAGAATCCACTGCCTCCAAAAATTATTATAAAATTTCTCTTCGTAATAAATAAACAAAATATAGAATATTTTCCTCATCATGCATGAAATATTAGCGACAAACACCTGGATCATTTACCTGGATCATTTATTTATATTTAGAGTTTGCAGTCATTTGTTTATTTTTAGTTGCGCAAAAGTAATGCATGCATTTTAGCCGAAATGTGGTTCTCAAATGAGAAGGAATAAAATAAGAAAAGCGTGAGGAGATACTGCTAAGGAACAGCTGTTCGATTCGTGACAAAGTGTGCATGCAGCCACTCGCCCAAATGCAGATTTTGAATTGGAACATCACTATTTAATCATTCTTTGATCATCTTATTCTCGTTTACTTTCACCATAAGTGAATTTATTTCCTGTTTTAACATACAAAATGTGAAATTCGGAATTCTTACGAGCGTTTCCTCTGCTTTACATGACGGCAACTTCATGTTCTTTTTATTTTAGATAAGGAACACATTTGCATCTCTTATGCAAATTTCGGAGGTTTCATTTTATTTCCTCCCTGAGAAGATTCCTGTCCTCCACTTCAGCTCGAACTATTTCACTAATTTTACGATATCATTCTTATAATGATTCTTAAATTGCAATGAAATAAGGACGGCAAATAAATACTAAGATGAATTCGATATTTGAAGAGTATCATACATTGAAAAAAATAGCTGAAATTGACAGAGATATTCTCGATCAGCTACATGGAAACGATTGTAATTTACAAAATAGGACATGCTTCCTCTTCTCCTCACCACTTCATTTGAATCTACTTTCATATTTGCTTTCTTCTCCGCTTTCCCTCCAATCTTTTCTCATCTACTTCTTCTTTCTTTTGTTTATTTCTAATTGAAAAAAAAAAAATTAAAAGTTTGCTACACAATTTCTATGCTACTTTAGAAGTACAAATGCAACTAAGCGAAAAATTATTTCTCGAGTGAAACTTGATGAATGGAAATATTTTATGATTGCAAATCTTATCTTCAGATGCTTAGGAACTGGCTGTAGATAAATTATCTACATCTAAATACGGTACAAGCAGTCTTTCAGATGGGATGTAAACACCGAAAGTTTGAGCTATTTCTTTAGATCCTTTAGAAACTTTTCCTTCGAAATAGGCACAAATTTTAAAAATAATTTATTAAAACGAAATTAATCTTAGAAATTCACCACTCAATAGATTTTGCGAAGTCACCGTTTGGTAAATTCATTATCGATTAGTCATAAAATTCTTCCTATACATTATGGAATTATAGTCTCAATTTTCAAATTTTCAGCGGATATTTGCCTTCATCCTTCTTCGTAATAATCTGAATTGATTTAAACGAATATCTTTGGAAGCTTACTCATTTCTCATAAAAAATCTTCCTGCCAATATTTCCATATCAACATCGAATTTCTTCGTGATGGTTCATGAAGGAAATGTTTTTCAGTCTATGTGACCTTGTCTTCGCTCTGACTCACTGCTCGTTATTTTGTCTCACCTTTGGGAATATCCAGCTTTTAAGATGCATCTTTAGTTTGTCGTTCGCGGAAAGATTGAGTCCTTAAAACGAATTGCTATAGCATTTTTTCTCTTATTTTAGGCTCGTTTTCTGAAGGGCAAAATACGGCCTCCACAAGCGTGATTTCTCCAATCAACTAAGAAGTCTCTTTTCTTTCAAGGATTCTCAATCTGCTACTTATTAGTAACACTTGTCTGTTTTTCGTAGTATTTTTTAACAAAACGTATCTCTTTGCGCTTTCTCGAGTGTTTCATCTGCTGGATCCCGTCACGTATTCAAGATGAACCAAGTAAATAACAACCTTCTCTATCTACCGACGCTTTACAACGCTTTTTACTTGCTTTACCTTTTTCGGATGCTTCAGTTATTTGTAGGAGATTCATAATTATTCTATTGATTCTATTCTGACGCAATTATCTCCCCACATTGTGTTGCATTCGCTATTTTTCTTTTGAATAAGAACGTTTCACAGAGAAATACGATCCTTTTCGTTTGAAATTCAAATTATGGCTGCCATATTATATATATATTCTTCAATTGCCTCATCTGTTTGTCTATCAAATTGCTCTTCTATTATTACTTTCGGACAACACATTGTTTCCATCGCCAATCAATATCTCAAATTATAAAAATTTTATGTTTTCCTAGTAATTACACCTAGGTAAGGAGATATTGTTGTCACCGATGACCGAGTTTATTAAGAGTAGAAAATGAGAACAATCTTCAAATATAAGCCAAAAATCGATACTTTAGTTAAAAAATCAAAGATAGATAGGTCCTTTATTGTGGAGATCATGTTGGTTCTCCCTGATTTCTTTATAATATTATATTAACTAAAGCAAAAGGAAAGAGAAAATAACCTTCGCAACTTAAAGAAGAGAAATCTGACGTTGCGGGAAAACACTCGCAGAGAAGGGGTGAGAAAAAATCGAGAAAAACAAAGAACAATAAATAAAAAGGCAGTACATAAAGAAAATAAATACAAACTTAAGTAGATAGAAAATTCAAATACAGAAGTACAAATCACAGAAAAAGGTAAGTTGTTAGTAGTAAAAGATGTTATACTAACAACATTAAAAAATTGCTTATATCAATAGAGCAATAGTAAGTTAAATTAATCTAAAGAGCCATATTAAATCCAATAAATTTGTGTGCTCTTATAACTGGTAATCATAGTAGCAATCCAGATACATTCATTGAATAAGAGAATGAGAATAATCTTAAGCTAAAAAGAGGCTTAGAGTAGAAATTTACGAGCTGAAAATGACAGTTTGTCATGGAAACGTTGTCGGCTGCAATATTTCCTGATATTACCTGGTTAAAAACTCGAAAATTATATCGCAGCGGATTCTAAATAGGCCTCTGCTAGGGCATCGCCCGAATGAGGAATGGAGCAACTTATTTTCTTTTCAAATATCTGATTGTAATTTATATATTGGCACTTAGAATCGATTATTTTCTTTTTTTTCTACCAGTGTAGCAATGTAAGTTTTTATACATTTCTTCACGTATTATGTGTATCGTATTTATTTCTATACATATAACAACAAGTCGATATTAATTCGCCCTCGACAATTAGTTAATTTCCCATCGTAGTATCATTTTAATTAATGTGTAGATATAATATTGTGTTTGTTGGAAACATCTTCGGTTCTTTCTTATTTTTCTGATTCTGATTTCTCATTTAGTAGAGTCGATCCAGAGGAACGGCTGAAATTTGCCTGCCGGCGGCGAGGGCATTGCTGTAATCTTCCCAAGTGTTTTTCAGAGTTAAAAATGAGAAAAATCTTCAAAAGTAAGCCATAAATCGACCGCAAACTGAAATGTTCGAGCTAAAATTGTGAAAAATGTTAAAGATGATTTAAAAACGGGTTGGATCTTATCACCTCTGCGCAGTGGGGCCGTGGGGCGGCGAACTCTGTGATATAATGGGGAGATTGCCCCACTTCCTCATTGATGCGTCGGTTGGGCCGATGGGAAGTGACGGTTAAGCGCGGGGACTCAGCTCAAGATATCCCTCCCTTATGATATACTGCAAGTAATTAACTATGTGCACAGCTCACATTCAATTGAAATACTACTAATTTATGCGTGTTTCCACTAACGTTGTTATATTTTGTAATGGGTGACTTATTAACGATATTATTCTAAAACGTTCTAAGGAATATCTGATTGCCAGTGCGACAATATATAGGGGCTACTACATGGCAGCTGATAGTAATAACAAACATGGGCGGATCTTTGTCTGCTGGACGAGATCTGTAAGGGATCAGACGGTGACGATTTGGGTTGGTGGAGGTGTATTGATGCCATAAAAATATCCAAAGAAGAAAAGAAAGCTAATGAATCCACCAAACTCTTAGTGAAATATATATATAATAATAAATTTAATACTTGAATGGAAAATAAACTAATTGTCAGATGTTAATAAATGTATAAATTTTTTATAAAATACATTCAAATACATACCATACACATATAGTATGTCGAGAAATACCTAGAAAAAAGTATTGTGATACTCTGGTAGAATGAAACACAAAATAGATGTTTCCAAGTGCCACTAATTATAAAAATTGAAATTAGTAATTGATAGACATTATATACAGATGTCTAAGTTCTTTGACACGTTATAAAAAATAATCGGCATATATTAGATAGAGAAAATTTAAACACCAAACATACCAAAAACTGATAATAAGAGGATGTGAATGATTTTTAAAGCCTCGATATATATTTGAGAGGAGAGTGATCATCCAATAGATGAGGTGCCGTCCACAGAATGCACTCGATTCTTTTTCCATCGCAATGTTTGAACTTCCAAAATTACGCGAAGGTAATCCACCTCTTCTGCTAACCATGAAATTGCTTTCAAACTTATAACCTGTCATTTAATAAAGGTATGTCCTGCACATGGGATGAAGTTGACCCTTTTGTTTACTGAGAAACATTTCCTTGACAACGCACTTTTAATCGACTGTTGAAAATTGCAAATCCCTCAGAGCACTTGGTTATTTTTCTTTGCCACTCAAACGCCTCTCTAGATAAAGATTTTTATATAAAAAAGTTCAAAAGGTAATATAATATTATAAAACTAATACAAAGGTAATATAATAACAACTTCAAAGTGTAGCACGAGGCAATGGATCTGTTAAGCCGCTCTGTTTACGGATGAGTTTGAAAAATACGTCGTTTATTTCTGTAAGCATACTTATTTCACTCTTTCATAATCCTTATGAATACTAGGAGTATTGTTAAAAGTGGCTCCCACCGGCAAAGCTCACTTGCGTATCCGGGAACTCTATTCAATACTATTCTTTATTCATGTTAATGTTTTGATGGTTTTGTAGTGTCTTTGAAATGCGGATTTCTTGGTGATTTCATTTTTATAAGAGATATGAGAGATATATTCTAACGTGTCCATTTATTTATTTTATTTAAAGTAATTTTTGTCATGTTATTTGTTTTGTGATTTCAATGTCATTCCATCGCGACTATCAGTAGGTTTTCACACCGCCATTCTTCCGTACTGAGGATCTTTTTCTTACGATAAAACCCTTTCGTTTTCCACGCACTTCTTAAGATTTCCATTTTATTTCAATTGACACATGCATTATATGTCATTCAATATATTATCATAGACGACATTTTAGATGGAGGAAGAAATCTCGCTTAAATAAAGATCTTTTAAGACCTTTAAGTAATTATGTTTTTTGAGACATTACGTGAATGAAGTTTATTATATTTTGGGGGCAGCATTGGCCGGTCATATTTGTTGATTTCTAACATTCGTTCCGTAAAGATTTACTTGAAAGTAGGAAGCTTGGCATTCTTTTAATTTTGCTTATCTGACACTTTATTTGAAGCCTGGAAAAACTGTCTTAAATATTAGGTGTAGAGCGACCTCTCGCCAGCAAACGGCTATATGATTCCATCCCTTCTTCACATATCTTTTTCTCAGAGAATGAACTTTAGTTTATAAAACACGTTGCTATTAAGAATAGGTATACCAGAGATCGGCGGTATACAAAGGAAAATCAGGTCTTTTCGGAAATATGCAAGAGACTACAAAGGGATGGATGTGAGATTGATTCGGTTTTAATGAAGACGACCGTATTTCGATTGTACCAGAATTATCCGTACCAAATAAATGGAAAATTTTTAATGTAATGTAAACGGTATCTCGGGATGGCCATTACAATTAACACATTTGAAAGAATGTGCGGAAAAGCAAGTCAGAACGATAATTTGCGGTAATTTGGTGATCATTTAGTTTATCGGGACAAGGATGAGATTTGCGTCATATTCAATAGTTATTATAATTTCTCTATAGAATGCAGTAATTTTTGTAATACTGTAATCGTTTTAAGGCTAAAAAAATGTGCGTTACACATTGTGCACGATATATCCCAATCTCTCGACAACAGTAAAAGAAACGAGGTTATAAAATTTATTTGCAGGATTATCAAACAAAGCAATGGCGAGCAATCGAATCTACTTCCACCAATATCGCTGAACGAATGTATCCTCAGAAAGGAAGGACTATAAAGAGATCCGATTCGAAACCAAAACAGTTCTTTAAAGATGCTGGAGTCGCTT
Source organism: Pachydiplax longipennis (assembly GCA_036926295.1). Taxonomy (NCBI): domain Eukaryota; kingdom Metazoa; phylum Arthropoda; class Insecta; order Odonata; family Libellulidae; genus Pachydiplax; species Pachydiplax longipennis. The sequence goes on along the minus strand of JAVFKF010000040.1, from coordinate 1,898,028 downwards.
TCCTCCGTCACTCTTGAGTAATGCAGGAATCAAAGGGTCTCCGATTGAGGCGGCTGATGATGGTGCTTCAGTTCAGAGTTGTCGGATTGGTGACAGCTTCTTGCAAACTAGCACGAAAGTATCTCGTTGATTCTATTCCGAAGCTTTCCTAGGTTAGACATAATTTAAAAAACCGAAATTTCAACCTATAATGGCTTACCAATAATAGAAAATAACAGGATTTCAAAGAATTTTTCGGATTAATTTGAAAATTTTTCCGAAAATCATGCTAAATATGCCGTTTTCGGAGTAAATTTCAGTTTAATTTTTCAAATATCTTGCTAGATAAGCCGTTTTCGTAAGAAATTTCGACTTAATTTGGAAGAGTTTTCAAATATATTGCTATATAAGCCGTTTTCGGAGCAAATATCGACTTAATTTGGAAGATTTTTCAAATATCTTCCAATATAAGCCGTTTTCGGAACAAATTTCGGCTTAATTTAAAAGAAGTTTCAATTATCTTGCTTAATAAGCCGTTATCGGAGCAAATTTCGGATTCAATTGGAGGATTTTTTTAATATCTTGCTAAATAAGCCGTATTCGGAGCAGCTTTCGGCTTAATTTGGCAGATTTTTCAAATATCTTCTTAAATAAGCCGTTTTCGGAGCATATTTGTGCTTCATTTGGAAGATTTTTCAAATATCTTCCAATATAAGCCGTTTTCGGAACAAATTTCGGCTTAATTAAAAAGAAGTTTCAATTATCTTGCTTATTAAGCCGTTATCGGAGCAAATTTCGGCTTCCATTGGTAGATTTTGTTAATATCTTGCTAAATAAGCCGTTTTTGGAGAAAATTTCGCCTTAATTCGGAAGATTTTTCAAATATCTTCCTAAACAAGCCGTTTTCGGTGTGAACATCGGCTTAATTCGGAAGATTTCTCATTTATTTGGCTAAATAAGCCATTCCCCGAGAAAATTTCGGCTTAATTTGAAGATAATACAAATATCTTGCTCAATAAGCCGTCTTCGGAGCGAATTTCGCCTTAATTTGGAAAATCTTTGAAATATCCTTGTAAATAAACCGTTTTCGGAGCAAAGTTCGGCTTAATTTGGAAGATTTTTCAAATATCTTCCTAAATAAGCCGTTTTCGGAGAATATTTCGCCTTAATTTGTAAGATTTTTCAAATATCTTGCTAAATAAGCCGTTTTCGGAGCAAATTTCGACTGAATTAGGAAGATTTTTCAAATATCATCCTAAATAAGCCGTTTTCGAAGCAAGTTACGGCTTAATTTTTCAAATATCTTGCTAAATTAGCCGTTTTCGGAGGAAATTTCAGCTTAATTCGGAAGAATTTTCAATTATCTTGCTGAAGAAGCCGTATTCAGAGCAGATTTCGGCTTATTTTAAAAGAAATTTCAATTATCATGCTAAATTAGCCGTTTTCGGAGCAAATATCGGCTAAATTTGGAAGATTTTTCAAATATCTTCTTAAATGAGCCGTTTTCGGAGCATATTTGTGCTTCATTTGGAAGATTTTTCAAATATCTTCCAATATAAGCCGTTTTCGAAACAAATTTCGGCTTAATTTAAAAGAGGTTTCATTGATCCTACTTAATAAGCCGTTATCGGAGAATATTTCGGCTTCCATTGGTAGATTTTGTTAATATCTTGCTAAATAAGCCATTTTTGGAGAAAATTTCGCCTTAATTCGGAAGATTTTTCAAATATCTTCCTAAACAAGCCGTTTTCGGTGTGAACATCGGCTTAATTTGGAAGATTTCTCATTTATTTGGCTAAATAAGCCATTCCCCGAGAAAATTTCGGCTTCATTTTGAAGATAATACAAATATCTTGCTCAATAAGCCGTTTTCGGAGCGAATTTCGCCTTAATTTGGAAAATCTTTAAAATATCCTTGTAAATAAACCTTTTTCGGAGCAAAGTTCGGCTTAATTTGGAAGATTTTTCAAATATCTTGCTAAATAAGCCGTTTTCGGAGCAAATTTCGACTTAATTAGGAAGAGTTTTCAAATATCATCCTAAATAAGCCGTTTTCGGAGCGAATTTCGGCTTAATTTGGAAGATTATTAAAATATCTTGCTCAATAAACCGTTTTCGGAGCAAATTTCGGCTAAATTAGGAAGATTTTTCAAATATCATCCTAAATAAGCCGTTTTCGAAGCAAGTTACGGCTTAATTTTTCAAATATCTTGCTAAATAAGCCGTTTTTGGAGCAAATTTTGGCTTATTTTGGAAGATCTTTCAAATATCCTGGTAATGAACCGTTTTCGGAGCAAGTTTCGGCTTAATTTGGAAGATTTTTTATATATCCTCCTAAATAAGATGTTTTCAGAGCAAATTTCGTCTTAATTTGGAAGAGTTTTCAAATATCTTGCTATATAAGTCGTTTTTGGAGCAAATATAGACTTAATTTGGAAGATTTTTCAAATATCTTCCTTTCAAGCCGTTTTCGGAGCAAGTTTCGCTTAATTTGGATGATTTTTAAAATATTTTGCTAAATATGCTGCTTTCGGAACAAATTTCGGCTTAATTTGGAAGATTTTTCAAATATCTTCCTAAATAAGCCGTTTTCGGAGCAAATTTCGTCTTAATTTGGAAGAGTTTTCAAATATCTTGCTAAAGAAGCCGTATTCAGAGCAGATTTCGGCTTATTTTTAAAGAAATTTCAATTATCTTGCTAAATAAGCCGTTTTCGGAGCAAATGTGTGCTTTATTTGGAAGATTATTCAAATATCTTGCTTTATAAGCCATTTTCGGAGCAAATATCGACCTAATTTGGAAGATTTTCCAAATGTCTTCCTAAATGAGCCGTTTTCGGAGCAAATCTCGGCTTAATTTAAAGGAAATTTCAATTATCTTGCTAAATAAGCCGTTATTGGGGCAAATTTCGGCTTCAATTGGTGGATTTTCTTAATAACTTGCTAAATAAGCCGTATTAGGAGCTACTTTCACCTTAATTTGGGAGATTTCTCAAATATCTTCCTAACTAAGCCGTTCTCGGAGTAATTTTCGGCTTAATTTGGATGATTTTTCAAATATTTTGCTTAATAAGCTGTTTTCGGAAGAAATTTCGCCTTAATTTGGAAAATCTTTGAAATATCCTTGTAAATAAACCGTTTTCCGACTAAAGTTCGGCTTAATTTGGAGGATTTTTCAAATATCTTCCTAAATAGCCGTTTTCGGAGAATATGTCGCCTTAATTTGTAAGATTTTTCAAATATCTTGCTAAATAAGCCGTTTTCGGAGCAAATTTCGACTTAATTAGGAAGAGTTTTCAAATATCATCCTAAATAAGCCGTTTTCGGAGCGAATTTCGGCTTAATTTGGAAGATTATTCAAATATCTTGCTCAATAAACCGTTTTCGGAGCAAATTTCGGCTAAATTAGGAAGATTTTTCAAATATCATCCTAAATAAGCCGTTTTCGAAGCAAGTTACGGCTTAATTTTTCAAATATCTTGCTAAATAAGCCGTCTTCGGAGCAAATTTTGGCTTATTTTGGAAAATCTTTCAAATATCCTGGTAATGAACCGTTTTCGGAGCAAATTTCGGCTTAATTTGGAAGATTTTTCATATATCCTCCTAAATAAGCCGTTTTCAGAGCAAATTTCGTCTTAATTTGGAAGAGTTTTCAAATATCTTGCTATATAAGCCGTTTTCGGAGCAAATGTAGACTTAATTTGGAAGATTTTTCAAATATCTTCCTTTGTAAGCCGTTTTCGGAGCAAATTACGCCTTATTTTGGAAGATTTTCCAAATATCTTGCTAAAAAAGCCGTTTTCGGAGCAAATTTCGGCTTCAATTGGTGGTTTGTCTTAGGTACTTGCTAAATAAGCCGTTTTTGGAGAAATTCGCCTTAATTCGGAAGATTTTTTAATATATTGTTTAACACGCCGTTTTCGGTGCAAATTCGGCTTCAATTGGAGGATTTTTTTAATATCTTGCTAAATAAGCCGTATTCGGAGCAGCTTTCGGCTTAATTTGGCAGATTTCTTAAATATCATCCTATCTAAGCCGCTTTGTGAGTAAATTTCGGCTTAATTTGGAAGATTTTTCAAATATGATACTAATCAAGCCGTTTTCGGAGCGATTATCGACCTAATTTGGAAGATTTTTCAAATATCATCCTAAATAAGCCGTTTTCGAAGCAAGTTACGGCTTAATTTTTATGAATATCTTACTAAATAAGCCGTGTTCGGAGCAAATTTCGGCTTAATTTGGAAGATTTTTAAAATATTTTGCTAAATATGCTGCTTTCGGAACAAATTTAGGCTTAATTTGGAAGATTTTTCAAATATCTTCCTAAATAAGCCGTTTTCGGAGCAAATTTTGCGTTACTTTGGAAGACTTTTTAAAATATCTTGCTAAATAAGCCGTTTTCGGAGGAGATTTCAGCTTAATTCGGAATAGTTTTCAAATATCATCCTAAATAAGCCGTTTTCGAAGCAAATTTCGGCTTAATTATTCAAATATCATGCTAAATAAGCCGTTTTCGGAGCGAATTTCGGCTTAATTTGGAAGATTATTCAAATATCTTGCTATATATGCCGTTTTCGGAGAAAATTTTGGCTAAATTCGGAAGATGATTTTAATATCTTGCTTAATAAGCCGTTTTCGGTGAAAATTTCGGCTTCAATTGGAGGATTTTTTTAATATCTTGCTAAATAAGCCGTTTTCGGAGCAAATTTCAACTTAATTAGGAAGAGTTTTCAAATATCATCCTAAATAAGCCGTTTTCGGAGCGAATTTCGGCTTAATTTGGAAGATTATTCAATTATCTTGCTCAATAAACCGTTTTCGAAGCAAACGTGTGCTTTATTTGGAAGATTATTCAAATATCTTGCTTTATAAGCCGTTTTCGGAGCAAATCTCGGCTTAATTTAAAGGAAATTTCAATTATCTTGCTAAATAAGCCGTTATCGGAGCAAATTTCGGCTTCAATTGGTGGATTTTCTTAATATCTTGCTAAATAAGCCGTATTAGGAGCTACTTTCACCTTAATTTGGGAGATTTCTCAAATATCTTCCTAACTAAGCCGTTCTCGGAGTAATTTTCGGCTTAATTTGGATGATTTTTCAAATATTTTACTAAATAAGCTGTTTTCGGAACGAATTTCGGCTTAATTTGGAAGATTTTTCAAATATCTTCCTAAATGAGCCGTTGTCGGAGTAAATTTCGGCTTAATTCGGAAGATATTTAAAATATCTTCCTAAATATGCCGTTTTCGGAGGAAGTTTCGCTTAATTTGGAAGATTTCTCAAATATCTTCCTAAATAAGCCGTTTTCGGAGCAAATTTCTGCTTAATTTGGATGATTTATTAAATATTTTGCTAAAAATGTTGCTTTCGGAACAAATTTCGGCTTAATTTGGAAGTGTTTTCAAATATCATCCTAAATAAGCCGTTTTCGAAGCATATTTCGGCTTAATTTTTCAAATATCTTGCTACATAAGCCGTTTTCGGAGCAAATTTCGGCTAAATTAGGAAGATTTTTCAAATATCATCCTAAATAAGCCGTTTTCGAAGTAAGTTACGGCTTAATTTTTCAAATATCTTGCTAAATAAGCCGTTTTCGGAGCAAATTTTGGCTTATTTTGGAAGATCCTTCAAATATCCTGGTAATGAACCGTTTTCGGAGCAAATTTCGGCTTCAATTGGTGGATTTTCTTAATAACTTCCTAAATAAGCCGTTTTTGGAGAAAATTTCGCCTATATTCGGAAAATTTTTTTATATCTTCCTAAATGAGCCGTTTTCGGAGTAAATTTCGGCTTAATTCGGAAGATTTTTTAAATACCTTCCTAAATATGCCGTTTTCGGAGCAAGTTTCGCTTAATTTGGAAGATTTCTCAAATATCTTCCTAAATAAGCCGTTTTCGGAGCAAATTTCAGCTTAATTTGGATGATTTTTAAAATATTTTGCTAAATATGTTGCTTTCGGAACAAATTTCGGCTTAATTTGGAAGTGTTTTCAAATATCATCCTAAATAAGCCGTTTTCGAAGCAAATTTCGGCTTAATTATTCAAATATCATGCTAAATAAGCCGTTTTCGGAGGAAATTTCGGCTTAATTTGGAAGATTATTCAAATATCATCCTAAATAAGCCGTTTTCGAAGCAAATTTCGACTTAATTAGGAAAATTTTTCAAATATCTTGCTAAATAAGCCGTTTTCGGAGCAAATTTTGGCTTATTTTGGAAGATCTTTCAAATATCCTGGTAATGAACCGTTTTCGGAGCAAATTTCGGCTTCAATTGGTGGATTTTCTTAATAACTTCCTAAATAAGCCGTTTTTGGTGAAAATTTCGCCTATATTCGGAAGATTTTTTTAATATCTTGCTTAATAAGCCGCTTTTGGTGCAAATTTCGGCTTCAATTGGAGGATTTTTTTAATATCTTGCTAAATAAGCCGTATTAAGAGCAACTTTCACCTTAATTTGGGTGATTTCTCAAATATCTTCCTAACTAAGCCGTTTTCGGAGTAAATTTCCGCTTAATTTGGATGATTTTTCAAATATTTTGCTATGTAAGCTGCTTTCGGAACAAATTTCGGATTAATTTGGAAGATTTTTCAAATATCTTCCTAAAAAAGCCGTATTCAGAGCAGATTTTGTCTTATTTTAAAAGAAATTTCAATTATATTGCTAAATAAGCCGTTTTCGGAGCAAATATGTGCTTTATTTGGAAGATTTTTCAAATTTCTTCCTTTATAAGCCGTTTTCGGAGGAAATTTCGCCTTATTTTGGATGATTTTCCAAATATCTTGCTAAATAAGCCGTTTTCGTAGAAAATTTCGGCATATTTTGGAAGATTTTTCAAATATCTTCTTAAATAAGCCGTTTTCGGAGCAAATATTGGCTTAATTTGTAAGATTTTTCAAATATCATCCTAAATAAGCCGTATTCGAAGCAAATTTCGGCTTAATTTGGAAGATTATTCAAAGATCGTCCTCAAAAAGCCGTTTTCGGAGCAAATATCGGCTTAATTTGGATGATTTTTCAAATATCTGCTTAAATAAGCCGTTTTCGGAGCAAATATGTGCTTTATAGTGAAGATTATTCAAATATCTTGCTTTATAAGCCGTTTTCGGAGCAAATTTCGGCTTAATTTGGAAGATTTCTCAAGTATAATCCTAAATAAGCCGTTTTTGAAGCAAATTCCGGAATAATTTTTCAAATATCTTGCTAAATAAGCCGTTCTCGGAGCGAATTTCGGCCTATGTTGGAAGATTATTCAAATATCTTGCTCAAAGAGCCCATTTCGGAGCAAATTTCGGCTTAATTTGGAAGATATTTCAATTATCCCGGTAAATAAGCTGTTTTCGGAGCAAATTTCGCCTTATTTTGGAAGATTTTCCAAATATCTTGCTAAATAAGCCATTTTCGGAGCAAATTACGCCTTATTTTTGAAGATTGTCCAAATATCTTGCTAAATAAGCCGTTTTTGGTGAAAATGTCGGCTTAATTTTAAGATAATACAAATATCTTGCTCAATAAGCCGTTTTTGTAGAAAATTTCGGCTTAATTTGGAAGATTTTTCAAATATCTTCTTAAATAAGCCGTTTTCGGAGCAAATTTCGGCTTAATTTTTCAAATATCCTGCTAAATAAGCCGTTTTCGGAGCGAATTTCGGCTTAATTTGAAAGATTATTCAAAGATCTTCCTTAAAAAGCCGTTTTCGGAGCAAATTTTGACTTAATTTGGAAGATTTTTCAAATATCTTCCTTTATTAGCCGTTTTCGGAGCAAAATACGCCTTATTTTGGAAGATTTTCCAAATATCCTCCTAAATGAGCCATTTTCATTGCAAATTTCGGCTTAATTTGGAAGATTTTTAAAATATCTTCGTAAATATGCCGTTTTCGGAGTAATTTTCGGCTTAATTCGGAAGATTTTTAAAATATCTTTTTTAAATATGCCGTTTTCGCAGCAAATTTCGGCTTAATTTGGAAGATTTTTCAAATATCTTCCTCAATAAGCCGTTTTTGGAGCAAATTTTGCGTTACTTCGGAAGACTTTTTAAAATATCTTGCTAAAAAAGCAGTTTTCGGAGGAAATTTCAGCTTAATTCGGAAGTGTTTTCAGTTATCTTGCTAAAGAAGCCGTATTCAGAGGAGATTTCGGCTTATTTTTAAAGAAATTTCAATTATCCTGCTAAATTAGCCGTTTTCGGTGCAAATATCGGCTTACTGTGGATGATTTTTCAAATATCTTCTTAAATAAGCCGTTTTCGGAGCAAATATGTGCTTTATTTGGAAGATTATTCAAATATCTTGTTTTATAAGCCGTTTTCGGAGCAAATTCCGGCTTAATTTGGAAGATTTTTACATAAATATCTTCCTAAATAAGCCATTTTCGGAACAAATTTCGGCTTAATTTAAAAGAAATGTCACTTATCTTGCTAAATAAGCCGTTATCGGAGCAAATTTCGGCTTCAATTGGTGGATTTTCTTAGTATCTTGCTAAGTAAGCAGTATTAGGAGCAACTTTCACCTTAATTTGGAAGATTTCTCAAATATCTTCCTAACTAAGCCGTTTTCGGAATAAGTTTCGGCTTAATTTGGAAGATTTTTCAAATATTAACCTAAATAAGCCGTTTCCGACGCAAATTTCGGCTTAATATTTCAAATATCTTGTTAATAAGCCGTTTTCGGAGCAAATTTCGGCTTAATTTGGAAGATTATTCAAATATCTTGCTCAATAAGCCCTTTTCGGAGCAAATTTCGGCTTACTTTGGAAGATTTTTCAAATATCCTAGTAAATAAACCGTTTTCGGAGCGAATTTTGGCTTAATTTCGAAGATTATTCAAATATCTTGCTCAATAAGCCCTTTTCGGAGCAAATTTCGGCTTAATTTGGAAGATTTTTCTAATATCTTCCTAAATAAGCCGTTTTTAGAGCAAATTTCGTCTTAATTTGGAAGAGTTTTCATATATCTTGCTTAATAAGCCGTTTTCGGATCAAATTTTGCGTTACTTTGGAAGACTTTTTAAAATATCTTGCTAAAAAAGCCGTTTTCGGAGGAAATTTCAGCTTAATTCGGAAGAGTTTTCAATTATCTTGCTAAAGAAGCCGTATTCCGAGCAGATTTCGGCTTATTTTTAAAGAAATTTCAATTATCTTGCTAAATAAGCCGTTCTCGGAGCAAATATCGGCTTAATTTGGAAGAATTTTCAAATATCCTGGTAAATAAACCGTTTTCGGAGCAAATTTCGGCTTAATTTGTAAGATTTCTCAAATATCTTGCTATATAAGCCGTTTTCGGAATAATTTTCGGCTTAATTTGTAAGATTTCTCAAATATCATGCTAAATAAGCCGTTTTCGGAGCTAATTTCGGCTTAATTTCGAAGATTTTTCAAATATCTTCCTAAATAAGCCATTTTCATAGCAAATTTAGTCTTAATTTGGAAGATTTTTCAAATATCTTCCTAAATTAGCCGTTTTCAGAGCAAATTTTGCGTTAATTTGGAAGACTTTTTAAAATATCTTGCTAAAAAAGCCGTATTCAGAGCAGATTTCGTCTTAATTTAAAAGAAATTTCTAATATCTTGCTTAATAAGCCGTTATCGGAGCAAATTTTGGCTTCCATTGGTGGATTATCTTAATATCTTGCAAAATAAGCTGTTTTTGGAGAAAATTTCGCCTTAATTCGGAAGTTTTTTCAAATATTTTCTTAAAGAAGCCGTTTTCGGTGTAAACATCGGCCTAATTTAAAAGAAATTTCTATTATCTTGCTTCATACGCCGTTTACGGAGCAAATTTCGGCTTAATTTGGAAGATTTTTCAAATATCTTCCTAAATAAGCCGCTTTCGGAGAATATTTCGGCTTAATTTGTAAGATTTTTCAAATATCTTGCAAAATAGGCCGTTTTCAAAGCAAATTTCGACTTAATTAGGAGGATTTTTCAAATATCATCCTAAATAAGCCGTTTTCGAAGCAAATTCCGGCTTAATTTTTCAAATATCTTGCTAAATAAGCCGTTTTCGGAGCGAATTTCTGCCTAAGATGGAAGATTATTCAAATATCTTGCTCAATAAACCGTTTCGGAGCAAATTTCGGCTTAATTTGGAAGATTATTCATATATCATCCTTAATAAGCCGTTTTTAGAGCAAATTTCGTCTTAATTTGGAAGTCTTAAATATCTTGCTAATAAGCCGTTTTCGGAGCAAATATCGAATTAATTTGGAAGATTTTTTAAATTTCTTCCTTTATAAACCGTTTTCGGAGGAAATTTCGCCTTATTTTGGAAGATTTTCCAAATATCATGCTAAATAAGCCGTTTTCGGAGTAAATTACGCCTTATTTTGGAAGATTTTCCAAATATCTTGCTAAATAAGCCGTTCTCTGAGCAGAGCTTGACTTCATTTGGAAGATTTTTCAAATATCTTCCTAAATATGCCGTTTTCGGAGTAAATTTCGGCTTAATTTGGAAGATTTTTCAAATATCTTCCTAAGTAAGCCGTTTTCGGAGAAAATTTTGCGTTAATTTGGAAGACTTTTTAAAATATCTTCCTAAATAAGCCGTATTCAGAGCAGATTTCGTCTTAATTTAAAAGAAATTTCTATTATCTTGCTTAATAAGCCGTTATCGGAGCAAATTTTGGTTTCCATTGCTGGATTATCTTAATATCTTGCAAAGTAAGCTGCTTTTGGAGAAAATTTCGCTTTAATTCGGACGTTTTTCAAATATTTTCTTAAACGAGCCGTTTTCGGTGTAAACAATGGCCGAATTTAAAAGAAATTTCTATTATCTTGCTATATAAGCCGTTTTCGGAGCAAATATCGACTTAATTTGGAAGATTTTTCATATTTCTTCCTTTATAAGCCGTTTTCGGAGGAAATTTCGCCTTATTTTGGAAGAATTTCCAAATATCTTGCTAAATAAGCCGTTTTCGGAGCAAATTACGCCTAATTTTGGAGGATTTTCCAAATATCTTGCTAAATAAGCCGTTCTCTGAGCAGATCTTGACTTCATTTCGAAGATTATTCGAATATCATCCTAAATAAGCCGTTTTCGAAGCAAATTTCGGCTTAATTTTTCAAATATCTTGCAAAATAAGTCGTTTTCGGAGCAAATTTCGGCTTAATTTTTCAAATATCTTGCTAAATATGCCGTTTTCGGAGCGAATTTCGGCCTAAGATGGAAGATTATTCAAATATCTTGCTCAATAAACCGTTTCGGAGCAAATTTCGGCTTAATTTGGAAGATTTTTCATATATCATCCTAAATAAGCCGTTTTTAGAGCAAATTTCGTCTTAATTTGGAAGAGTCTTAAATATCTTGCTATATAAGCCGTTTTCGGAGCAAATATCGACTTAATTTGGAAGATTTTTCATATATCTTCCTTTATAAACCGTTTTCGGAGGAAATTTCGCCTTAATTTGGAATATTTTCCAAATATCATGCTAAATAAGCCGTTTTCGGAGTAAATTACGCCTTATTTTGGAAGATTTTCCAAATATCTTGCTAAATAAGCCGTTCTCTGAGCAGAGCTTGACTTCATTTGGAAGATTTTTCAAATACCTTGCTAAATATGCCGTTTTCGGAGTTAATTTCGGCTTAATTTGGAAGATTTTTCAAATATCTTCCTAAGTAAGCCGTTTTCGGAGAAAATTTTGCGTTAATTTGGAAGACTTTTTAAAATATCTTCCTAAATAAGCCGTATTCAGAGCAGATTTCGTCTTAATTTAAAAGAAATTTCTATTATCTTGCTTAATAAGCCGTTAGCGGAGCAAATTTTGGCTTCCATTGCTGGATTATCTTAATATCTTGCAAAGTAAGCTGCTTTTGGAGAAAATTTCGCTTTAATTCGGACGTTTTTTCAAATATTTTCTTAAACGAGCCGTTTTCGGTGTAAACATCGGCCTAATTTAAAAGAAATTTCTATTATCTTGCTTTATAAGCCGTTTACGGAGCAAATTTCGGCTTAATTTAGAAGATTCTTCAAATATCTTCCTAAATAAACCGTTTCGGAGCAAATTTCGGCTTAATTTGGAAGATTTTTCATATATCTTCCTAATTAAGCCGTTTTTAGAGCAAATTTCGTCTATATTTCGAAGAGTTTTCAAATATCTTGCTATATAAGCCTTTTTCGGAGCAAATATCGACTTAATTTGGAAGATTTTTCATATTTCTTCCTTTATAAGCCGTTTTCGGAGGAAATTTCGCCTTATTTTGGAGGATTTTCCAAATATCTTGCTAAATAAGCCGTTCTCTGAGCAGATCTTGACTTCATTTCGAAGATTATTCGAATATCATCCTAAATAAGCCGTTTTCGAAGCCAATTTCGGCTTAATTTTTCAAATATCTTGTAAAATAAGTCGTTTTCGGAGCAAATTTCGGCTTAATTTGGAAGATTATTCAAATATCTTCCTCAAAAAGCCGTTTTCGGAGCAAATTTCTGCTTAATTTGGAAAATTTTCAAATATCTTCCTTAATTAGCAGTTTTCGGAGCAAATTACGCCTTATTTTGGAAGATTTTCCAAATACCCTCCTAAATGAGCCATTTTCGGAGCAAATTTCGGTTTAATTTAAGAGAAATTCCAATTATCTTGCTAAATAAGCCGTTATCGGAGCAAATTTCGGCTTCAATTGGTGGATTTTCTTAATAACTTCCTTAATAAGCCGTTTTTGGAGAAATTCGCCTTAATTCGGAAGATTTTTTTAATATCTTGCTTAATAAGTCGTTTTCGCTGTAAATTTCGGGTTCAATTGGAGGATTTTTTTAATATCTTGCTAAATCAGCCGCATTCGGAGCAGCTTTCGGCTTAATTTGGCATATTTCTCAAATATCTTCCTAACTAAGCCGTTTTCGGAGTAAAATTCGGCTTAATTTGGAAGATTTTTCAAATATCTTCCTAAATCAGCCGTTTTCGGAGTAATTTTCGGCTTAATTCGGAGATTTTTATAATATCTTCCTAAATAAGCCGTTTTCGGAGCAAATTTTGCATTAATTTGGAAGACTTTTTAAAATATCTTGCTAAAAAAGCCGTTTTCGGAGGAAATTTCAGCTTAATTCGGAAGAGTTTTCAATTATCTTGCTAAAGAAGCCGTATTCAGAGCAGATTTCGGCTCATTTTTAAAGAAATTTCAATTATCTTGCTTTACAAGCCGTTTTCGGAGCAAATTTCGGCCTTATTTGGAAGATTATTCAAATATCATCTTAAATAAGCCGTTTTCGAAGGAAATTTCGGCTTAATTTTTCAAATATCATGCTAAATATTCCGTTTTCGGAGCGAATTTCGTCTTAATTTGGAAGATTTTTTAAATATCTTGCTTAATAAGCCGTTTTTGGAGGAAATTTCAGCTTAATTCGGAAGATGTTTCAATTATCTTGCTAAAGAAGCCGTATTCAGAGCAGATTTCGGCTTATTTTAAAAGAAATTTCTATTATCTTGCTTAATAAGCCGTTATCGGAGCAAATTTTGGCTTCCATTGCTGGATTATCTTAATATCTTGCAAAATAAGCTGCTTTTGGAGGAAATTTCGCTTTAATTCGGACGTTTTTTCAAATATTTTCTTAAACAAGCCGTTTTCGGTGTAAACATCGGCCTAATTTAAAAGAAATTTCTATTATCTTGTTTCATAAGCCGTTTACGGAGCAAATTTCGGCTTAAATTGGAAGATTTTCCAAATAACTTCCTAAATAAGCCGCTTTCGGATAATATTTCGGCTTAATTTGTAAGATTTTTTAAATATCTTGCAAAATAAGCCGTTTTCAGAGCAAATTTCGTCTTAATTAGGAGGATTTTTCAAATATCATCCTAAATAAGCCGTTTTCGAAGCAAATTCCGGCTTAATTTTTCAAATATCTTGCTAATAAGCCAATTTCGGAGCGAATTTCTGCCTAAGTTGGAAGATTATTCAAATATCTTGCTCAATAAACCGTTTCGGAGCAAATTTCGGCTTAATTTGGAAGATTTTTCATATATCTTCCTAAATAAGCCGTTTTTAGAGCAAATTTCGTCTTAATTTGGAAGAGTTTTCAAATATCTTGCTATATAAGCCGTTTTCGGAGCAAATATCGACTTAATTTTGAAGTTTTTTCATATTTCTTCCTTTATAAACCGTTTTCGGAGGAAATTTCGCCTTATTTTGGAAGATTTTCCAAATATCTTGCTAAATAAGCCGTTTTCGGAGTAAATTACGCCTAATTTTGGAAGATTTTCCAAATATCTTGCTAAATAACCCGTTCTCTGAGCAGATCTTGACTTCATTTCGAGGATTATTCGAATATCATCCTAAATAAGCCGTTTTCGGAGCAAATTTTGCATTAATTTGGAAGACTTCTTAAAATATCTTGCTAAAAAAGCCGTTTTCGGAGCAAATATGTGATTTATTTGGAAGATTATTCAAATATCTTGCTTTATTAGCAGTTTTCGGAGCAAATTACGCCTTATTTTGGAAGATTTTCCAAATATCCTCCTAAATGAGCCATTTTCGGAGCAACTTTCGGTTTAATTTAAAAGAAATTTCAATTATCTTGCTAAATAAGCCGTTATCGGAGCAGATTTCGGCTTCAATTGGTGGATTTTCTTAATAACTTCCTTAATAAGCCGTTTTTGGAGAAATTCGCCTTAATTTGGAAGATTTTTTTAATATCTTGCTTAATAAGCCGTTTTCGCTGCAAATTTCGGCTTCAATTGGAGGATTTTTTTAATATCTTGCTAAATCAGCTGTATTCGGAGCAGCTTTCGGCTTAATTTGGCAGATTTCTCATATATCTTCCTAACTAAGCCGTTTTCGGAGTAAAATTCGGCTTAATTTGGAAGATTTTTCAAATATCTTCCTAAATATGCCGTTTTCGGAGTAATTTTCGGCTTAATTCGGAGATTTTTAAGATATCTTGCTAAATATGCCGTTTTCGGAGCAAATTTTGCATTAATTTGGAAGACTTCTTAAAATATCTTGCTAAAAAAGCCGTTTTCGGAGCAAATATGTGCTTTATTTGGAAGATTATTCAAAAATCTTGCTTTACAAGCCGTTTTCGGAGACAATTTCGGCTTAATTTGGAAGACTTTTCAAATATCTTCCTAAATAAGCCATTTTCGGAACAAATTTCTGCTTAATTTAAAAGACATTTCACTTATCTTGCTAAATAAGCCGTTTTCGGAGCAAATTTCGGCCTTATTTGGAAGATTATTCAAATATCATCTTAAATAAGCCGTTTTCGAAGGAAATTTCGGCTTAATTTTTCAAATGTCATGCTAAATATGCCGTTTTCGCAGCGAATTTCGTCTTAATTTGCAAGATTTTCTAAATATCTTGCTTAATAAGCCGTTTTTGGAGGAAATTTCAGCTTAATTCGGAAGATGTTTCAATTATCTTGCTAAAGAAGCCGTATTCAGAGCAGATTTTGGCTTATTTTAAAAGAAATTTCAATTATCTTGCTATGTTAGCCGTTTTCGGAGAAAATATCGGCTTAATTTGGAAGATTTTTCAAATAATTAACCTAAATAAGCCGTTTCCGACGCAAATTTCGGCTTAATTTTTCAAATATCTTGCTAAATAAGCCGTTTTCGGAGCGAATTTTGGCTTAATTTGGAAGATTATTCAAATACCTTGCTCAATAAGCCCTTTTCGGAGCAAATTTCGTCTTAATTTGGAAGAGTTTTCATATATCTTGCTATAAAGCCGTTTTCGGATTAAATTTTGCGTTACTTTGGAAGACGTTTTAAAATATCTTGCTAAAAAAGCCGTTTTCGGAGGAAATTTCAGCTTAATTCGGAAGAGTTTTCAATTATCTTGCTAAAGAAGCCGTTCTCGGAGCAAATATCGGCTTAATTTGGAAGATTTTTCAAATATCTTCCTTTATTAGCCGTTTTCGGAGCAAATTACGCCTTATTTTGGAAAATTTTCCAAATATCTTCCTAAATAAGCCATTTTCGGAGCATATTTTGGCTTAATTTGGAAGATTATTTAAATATCTTGCTCCATAAGCCGTTTTTGGAGGAAATTTCAGCTTAATTCGGAAGATTTTTCAATTATCTTGCTAAAGAAGCCGTATTCAGAGCAGATTTCGGCTTATTATAAAAGAAATTTCAATTATCTTGCTAAGTTAGCCGTTTTCGGAGAAAATATTGGCTTAATTTGGACGATTTTTGAAATATCATCCTAAATAAGCCGTTTTCGACGCAAATTTCGGCTTAATTTTTCAAATATCTTGCTAAATAAGCCGTTTTCGGAGCAAATTTCGGCTTACTTTGGAAGATCATTCAAATATCCTTGTAAATAAACCGTTTTCGGAGCAAATTTAAGCTTAATTTCGAAGACTTTTTAAAATATCTTGCTAAAAAAGCCGTTTTCGGAGGAAATTTCAGCTTAATTTGGATGATTTATCAAATATCTTAAGTCGTTCTCGGAGCACATATGTGCTTTGTTTGGAAGATTATTCAAATATCTTCCTAAATAAGCCGTTTTTGGAACAAATTTCGGCTTAATTTAAAAGAAATTTCTATTATCTTGCTTAATAAGCCGTTATCGGAGCAAATTTCGGCTTCCATTGGTGGATTTTCTTAATATCTTACAAAATAAGCTGTTTTTGGAGAAAATTACGCCTTAATTCGGAAGTTATTTAAAATATTTTCCTAAACAAGCCGTTTTCGGTGTAAACATCGGCTTAATTTAAAAGATTTTTCTATTATCTTGCTAAATAAGCCGTTATCGGAGCAAATTTCGGCTTCAATTGGTGGATTTTCTTAATAACTTCCTTAATAAGACGTTTTGGAGAAAATTTAGCCTTAATTCGGAAGATTTTTTTAATATCTTGCTTAATAAGCCGTATTCGGAGCAGCTTTTGGCTTAATTTGGAGAATTTCTCAAATATCTTCCTAAATATGCCGTTTTCGGAGTAATTTTCGGCTTAATTCGGAAGATTTTTAAAATATCTTCCTAAATAAGCCGTTTTCGGAGCAAATTTTGCGTTAATTTGGAAGACTTTTTAAAGTATCTTGCTAATAAGCCGTTTTCGGAGCAAATATCGGCTTAATTTGGAAGATTTTTCAATTATCTTCTTAAATAAGCCGTTTTCGAAGGAAATTTCGGCTTAATTTTTCAAATATCATGCTAAATATGCCGTTTTCGGATCGAATTACCGCTTAATTTGGAAGATTATTCAAATATCATCTTAAATAAGCCGTTTTCAAAGTAAATTTCGGCTTAATTTTGGAAGATTTTTTAAATATCTTGCTTAATAAGCCGTTTTTAAAGGAAATTTCAGCTTTGGAAGATTTTTCAAATATCTTTATAAATAAGGCGTTTTTTGAGAGAATTTTTGCGTTATTTGGAATGTTTTAAAAATATCTTTCCAAATAAGCCGTTTTTTGAGCGAATTTTGCCGTTATTTGGAAGATTTTTTAAAAATCTTTTTAAATAAGCAGTTTTTCGAGCAAATTTCGGCGTTATTTGGAAGATTTTCAAATATCTTTCCAAATAAGCCGTTCTTTGAGCGAATTTCGGCGTTATTTGGAAGATGTTTCAAATATCCTTCTAAATAAGCCGTTTTTTGAGCGAATTTCGGCGTTACTTGGAAGATTTTTCAAATATCTTTATAAATAAGGCGTTTTTTGAGAGAATTTTGGCGTTATTTGGAATGTTTTTAAAATATCTTTCCAAATAAGCCGTTTTTTGAGCGAATTTTGCCGTTATTTGGAAGATTTTTCAAATATCTTTTTAAATAAGCAGTTTTTCGAGCAAATTTCGGCGTTATTTGGAAGATTTTTCAAATATCTTTCCAAATACGCCGTTTTTTGAGCGAATTTCGGCGTTATTTGGAAGATGTTTCAAATATCCTTCTAAATAAGCCGTTTTTTGAGCGAATTTCGGCGTTATTTGGAAGATTTTTCAAATATCTTTCTAAATAATCCGTTCTTCGAGCGAATTTCGGCGTTATTTGGAAGTTTTTTCAAATATCTTTCCAATTAAGCCTATTTTTGGGCGAATTTTGGCGTAATTTGGAAGATTTTTCAAATATCTTTATAAATAAGGCGTTTTTTGAGAGAATTTTGGCTTTATTTGGAATGTTTTTAAAATATCTTTCCAAATAAGCCGTTTTTTGAGCGAATTTTGCCGTTATTTGGAAGATTTTTCAAATATCTTTTTAAATAAGCAGTTTTTCGAGCAAATTTTGGCGTTATTTGGAAGATGTTTCAAATATCCTTCTAAATAAGCCGTTTTTTGAGCGAATTTCGGCGTTATTTGGAAGATTTTTCAAATATCTTTTTAAATAAGCAGTTTTTCGAGCAAATTTCGGCGTTATTTGGAAGATTTTTTAAATATCATGCTAAATAAGCCGTTATTTGAGCGAATTTCGGCGTTATTTGGAAGATGTTTCAAATATCCTTTTAAATAAGCCGTTTTTTGTGCGAATTTCGGCGTTATTTGGAAGATCTTTCAAATATCATGCTAAATAAGCCGTTCTTCGAGCGAATTTCGGCGTTATTTGGAAGTTTTTTCAAATATCTTTCCAAATAAGCCGTTTTTTCGGCGAATTTTGGCGTTATTTGGACGATTTTTTAAATATCTTTCTAAATAAGCCGTTATTTGAGCGAATTTCGGCGTTATTTGGAAGATGTTTCAAATATCTTGCTAAATCAGCCTTTTTTTGAACGAATTTTGGCGTTATTTGGAAGATTTTACAAATATCTTTCCAAATAAGCCGTTTTTTGAGCGAATTTTGGCGTTATTTGGAAGATTTTTCAAATATCTTGCTAAATAAGCCGTTTTCGGAGCAAATTTCGGCTTACTTTGGAAGATCATTCAAATATCCTTGTAAATAAACCGTTTTCGGAGCAAATTTAAGCTTAATTTCGAAGACTTTTTAAAATATCTTGCTAAAAAAGCCGTTTTCGGAGGAAATTTCAGCTTAATTTGGATGATTTATCAAATATCTTAAGTCGTTCTCGGAGCACATATGTGCTTTGTTTGGAAGATTATTCAAATATCTTCCTAAATAAGCCGTTTTTGGAACAAATTTCGGCTTAATTTAAAAGATTTTTCTATTATCTTGCTAAATAAGCCGTTATCGGAGCAAATTTCGGCTTCAATTGGTGGATTTTCTTAATAACTTCCTTAATAAGACGTTTTGGAGAAAATTTAGCCTTAATTCGGAAGATTTTTAAAATATCTTCCTAAATAAGCCGTTTTCGGAGCAAATTTTGCGTTAATTTGGAAGACTTTTTAAAGTATCTTGCTAATAAGCCGTTTTCGGAGCAAATATCGGCTTAATTTGGAAGATTTTTCAAATATCTTCTTAAATAAGCCGTTTTCGAAGGAAATTTCGGCTTAATTTTTCAAATATCATGCTAAATATGCCGTTTTCGGATCGAATTACCGCTTAATTTGGAAGATTATTCAAATATCATCTTAAATAAGCCGTTTTGAAAGCAAATTTCAGCTTTGGAAGATTTTTCAAATATCTTTATAAATAAGGCGTTTTTTGAGAGAATTTTTGCGTTATTTGGAATGTTTTAAAAATATCTTTCCAAATAAGCCGTTTTTTTGAGCGAATTTTGCCGTTATTTGGAAGATTTTTCAAATATCTTTTTAAATAAGCAGTTTTTCGAGCAAATTTCGGCGTTATTTGGAAGATTTTTCAAATATCTTTCCAAATAAGCCGTTCCTTGAGCGAATTTCGGCGTTATTTGGAAGATGTTTCAAATATCCTTCTAAATAAGCCGTTTTTTGAGCGAATTTCGGCGTTACTTGGAAGATTTTTCAAATATCTTTATAAATAAGGCGTTTTTAGAGAGAATTTTGGCGTTATTTGGAATGTTTTTAAAATATCTTTCCAAATAAGCCGTTTTTTGAGCGAATTTTGCCGTTATTTGGAAGATTTTTCAAATATCTTTTTAAATAAGCAGTTTTTCGAGCAAATTTCGGCGTTATTTGGAAGATTTTTCAAATATCTTTCCAAATACGCCGTTTTTTGAGCGAATTTCGGCGTTATTTGGAAGATTTTTCAAATATCTTTCCAAATAAGCCGTTCTTTGAGCGAATTTCGGCGTTATTTGGAAGATGTTTCAAATATCCTTCTAAATAAGCCGTTCTTCGAGCGAATTTCGGCGTTATTTGGAAGTTTTTTCAAATATCTTTCCAATTAAGCCTATTTTTGGGCGAATTTTGGCGTAATTTGGAAGATTTTTCAAATATCTTTCTAAATAAGGCGTTTTTTGAGCGAATTTCGGCGTTATTTGGAAGATTTTTCAAATATCTTTATAAATAAGGCGTTTTTTGAGAGAATTTTGGCTTTATTTGGAATGTTTTTAAAATATCTTTCCAAATAAGCCGTTTTTTGAGCGAATTTTGCCGTTATTTGGAAGATTTTTCAAATATCTTTTTAAATAAGCAGTTTTTCGAGCAAATTTCGGCGTTATTTGGAAGATGTTTCAAATATCCTTCTAAATAAGCCGTTTTTTGAGCGAATTTCGGCGTTATTTGGAAGATTTTTCAAATATCTTTCTAAATAATCCGTTCTTCGAGCGAATTTCGGCGTTATTTGGAAGTTTTTTCAAATATCTTTCCAATTAAGCCTATTTTTGGGCGAATTTTGGCGTAATTTGGAAGATTTTTCAAATATCTTTCTAAATAAGGCGTTTTTTGAGCGAATTTCGGCGTTATTTGGAAGATTTTTCAAATATCTTTATAAATAAGGCGTTGTTTGAGAGAATTTTGGCTTTATTTGGAATGTTTTTAAAATATCTTTCCAAATAAGCCGTTTTTTGAGCGAATTTTGCCGTTATTTGGAAGATTTTTCAAATATCTTTTTAAATAAGCAGTTTTTCGAGCAAATTTCGGCGTTATTTGGAAGATGTTTCAAATATCCTTCTAAATAAGCCGTTTTTTGAGCGAATTTCGGCGTTATTTGGAAGATTTTTCAAATATCTTTTTAAATAAGCAGTTTTTCGAGCAAATTTCGGCGTTATTTGGAAGATTTTTTAAATATCATGCTAAATAAGCCGTTATTTGAGCGAATTTCGGCGTTATTTGGAAGATGTTTCAAATATCCTTCTAAATAAGCCGTTTTTTGAGCGAATTTCGGCGTTATTTGGAAGATCTTTCAAATATCATGCTAAATAAGCCGTTCTTCGAGCGAATTTCGGCGTTATTTGGAAGTTTTTTCAAATATATTTCCAAATAAGCCGTTTTTTCTGCGAATTTTGGCGTTATTTGGACGAGTTTTTAAATATCTTTCTAAATAAGCCGTTTTTTGAGTGAATTTCGGCGTAAATTGGAAGATTTTACAAATATCTTGCTAAATCATCCTTTTTTTGAACGAATTTTGGCGTTATTTGGAAGATTTTACAAATTTCTTGCTAAATACGCCTTTTTTTGAACGG
This sequence comes from Pachydiplax longipennis, assembly GCA_036926295.1. Classification (NCBI taxonomy): domain Eukaryota; kingdom Metazoa; phylum Arthropoda; class Insecta; order Odonata; family Libellulidae; genus Pachydiplax; species Pachydiplax longipennis. The sequence goes on along the minus strand of JAVFKF010000040.1, from coordinate 1,876,695 downwards.
TTTTCGGCGTTATTTGGAAGATTTTTCAAATATCTTTACAAATAAGCCGTTTTTTGGACGAATTTTGGCGTTATTTTGAAGATTTTTCAAATTTCTTTCTAAATAAGCCGTTTTTTGAGCGAATTTCGGCGTTATTTGGAAGATCTTTCAAATATCATGCTAAATATGCCGTTCTTCGAGCGAATTTCGGCGTTATTTGGATGTTTTTTCAAATATCTTTCAAAATAAGCCGTTTTTTCGGCAAATTTTGCCGTTATTTGGAAGATTTTTCAAATATCTTTTTAAATAAGTAGTTTTTCGAGCAAATTTCGGCGTTATTTGGAAGATTTTTCAAATATCTTTCCAAATAAGCCGTTTTTTGAGCGAATTTCGGCGTTATTTGGAAGATGTTTCAAATATCCTTCTAAATAAGCCGTTTTTTGAGCGAATTTCGGCGTTATTTGGAAGATTTTTCAAATATCTTTCTAAATAAGCCGTTCCTCGAGCGAATTTCGGCGTTATTTGGAAGTTTTTTCAAATATCTTTCCAATTAAGCCGTTTTTTGGGCGAATTTTGGCGTAATTTGGAAGATTTTTCAAATATCTTTCTAAATAAGGCGTTTTTTGAGCGAATTTCGGCGTTATTTGGAAGATTTTTCAAATATCTTTATAAATAAGGCGTTTTTTGAGAGAATTTTGGCGTTATTTGGAATGTTTTTAAAATATCTTTCCAAATAAGCCGTTTTTTGAGGGAATTTTGCCGTTATTTGGAAGATTTTTCAAATATCTTTCTAAATAAGCAGTTTTTCGAGCAAATTTCGGCGTTATTTGGAATATTTTTCAAATATCATGCTAAATAAGCCGTTATTTGAGCGAATTTCGGCGTTATTTGGAAGATGTTTCAAATATCCTTCTAAATAAGCCGTTTTTTGAGCGAATTACGGCGTTATTTGGAAGTTTTTTCAAATATATTTCCAAATAAGCCGTTTTTTCGGCGAATTTTGGCGTTATTTGGACGATTTTTTAAATATCTTTCTAAATAAGCCGTTTTTTGAGTGAATTTCGGCGTAAATTGGAAGATTTTACAAATATCTTGCTAAATCAGCCTTTTTTTGAACGAATTTTGGCGTTATTTGGAAGATTTTACAAATATCTTTCCAAATAAGCCGTTTTTTGAGCGAATTTCGGCGTTATTTGGAAGATTTTTCAAATATCTTTTTAAATAAGCAGTTTTTCGAGCAAATTTCGGCGTTATTTGGAAGATTTTTTAAATATCATGCTAAATAAGCCGTTATTTGAGCGAATTTCGGCGTTATTTGGAAGATCTTTCAAATATCATGCTAAATAAGCCGTTCTTCGAGCGAATTTCGGCGTTATTTAGAAGTTTTTTCAAATATCTTTCCAAATAAGCCGTTTTTTCGGCGAATTTTGGCGTTATTTGGACGATTTTTTAAATATCTTTCTAAATAAGCCGTTATTTGAGCGAATTTCGGCGTTATTTGGAAGATGTTTCAAATATCCTTCTAAATAAGCCGTTTTTTGAGCGAATTTCGGCGTTATTTGGAAGTTTTTTCAAATATCTTGCTAAATCAGCCTTTTTTTGAACGAATTTTGGCGTTATTTGGAAGATTTTACAAATATCTTTCCAAATAAGCCGTTTTTTGAGCGAATTTTGGCGTTATTTGGAAGATTTTTCAAATATCTTGCTAAATAAGCCGTTTTCGGAGCAAATTTCGGCTTACTTTGGAAGATCATTCAAATATCCTTGTAAATAAACCGTTTTCGGAGCAAATTTAAGCTTAATTTCGAAGACTTTTTAAAATATCTTGCTAAAAAAGCCGTTTTCGGAGGAAATTTCAGCTTAATTTGGATGATTTATCAAATATCTTAAGTCGTTCTCGGAGCACATTTTGGAAGATTATTCAATATACTTTGCTTTGTTTGGAAGATTATTCAAATATCTTCCTAAATAAGCCGTTTTTGGAACAAATTTCGGCTTAATTTAAAAGAAATTTCTATTATCTTGCTTAATAAGCCGTTATCGGAGCAAATTTCGGCTTCCATTGGTGGATTTTCTTAATATCCTACAAAATAAGCTGTTTTTGGAGAAAATTACGCCTTAATTCGGAAGTTATTTAAAATATTTTCCTAAACAAGCCGTTTTCGGTGTAAACATCGGCTTAATTTAAAAGATTTTTCTATTATCTTGCTAAATAAGCCGTTATCGGAGCAAATTTCGGCTTCAATTGGTGGATTTTCTTAATAACTTCCTTAATAAGACGTTTTGGAGAAAATTTAGCCTTAATTCGGAAGATTTTTTTAATATCTTGCTTAATAAGCCGTATTCGGAGCAGCTTTTGGCTTAATTTGGAGAATTTCTCAAATATCTTCCTAAATATGCCGTTTTCGGAGTAATTTTCGGCTTAATTCGGAAGATTTTTAAAATATCTTCCTAAATAAGCCGTTTTCGGAGCAAATTTTGCGTTAATTTGGAAGACTTTTTAAAGTATCTTGCTAATAAGCCGTTTTCGGAGCAAATATCGGCTTAATTTGGAAGATTTTTCAAATATCTTCTTAAATAAGCCGTTTTCGAAGGAAATTTCGGCTTAATTTTTCAAATATCATGCTAAATATGCCGTTTTCGGATCGAATTACCGCTTAATTTGGAAGATTATTCAAATATCATCTTAAATAAGCCGTTTTGAAAGTAAATTTCGGCTTAATTTGGAAGATTTTTTAAATATCTTGCTTAATAAGCCGTTTTTAAAGGAAATTTCAGCTTTGGAAGATTTTTCAAATATCTTTATAAATAAGGCGTTTTTTGAGAGAATTTTTGCGTTATTTGGAATTTTATAAAAATATCTTTCCAAATAAGCCGTTTTTTTGAGCGAATTTTGCCGTTATTTGGAAGATTTTTCAAATATCTTTTTAAATAAGCAGTTTTTCGAGCAAATTTCGGCGTTATTTGGAAAATTTTTCAAATATCTTTCCAAATAAGCCGTTCCTTGAGCGAATTTCGGCGTTATTTGGAAGATGTTTCAAATATCCTTCTAAATAAGCCGTTTTTTGAGCGAATTTCGGCGTTACTACCGAAGATTTTTCAAATATCTTTATAAATAAGGCGTTTTTTGAGAGAATTTTGGCGTTATTTGGAATGTTTTTAAAATATCTTTCCAAATAAGCCGTTTTTTGAGCGAATTTTGCCGTTATTTGGAAGATTTTTCAAATATCTTTTTAAATAAGCAGTTTTTCGAGCAAATTTCGGCGTTATTTGGAAGATTTTTCAAATATCCTTCCAAATACGCCGTTTTTTTGAGCGAATTTCGGCGTTATTTGGAAGATTTTTCAAATATCTTTCCAAATAAGCCGTTCTTTGAGCGAATTTCGGCGTTATTTGGAAGATGTTTCAAATATCCTTCTAAATAAGCCGTTCTTCGAGCGAATTTCGGCGTTATTTGGAAGTTTTTTCAAATATCTTTCCAATTAAGCCTATTTTTGGGCGAATTTTGGCGTAATTTGGAAGATTTTTCAAATATCTTTCTAAATAAGGCGTTTTTTGAGCGAATTTCGGCGTTATTTGGAAGTTTTTTCAAATATCTTTATAAATAAGGCGTTTTTTGAGAGAATTTTGGCTTTATTTGGAATGTTTTTAAAATATCTTTCCAAATAAGCCGTTTTTTGAGCGAATTTTGCCGTTATTTGGAAGATTTTTCAAATATCTTTTTAAATAAGCAGTTTTTCGAGCAAATTTCGGCGTTATTTGGAAGATGTTTCAAATATCCTTCTAAATAAGCCGTTTTTTGAGCGAATTTCGGCGTTATTTGGAAGATTTTTCAAATATCTTTTTAAATAAGCAGTTTTTCGAGCAAATTTCGGCGTTATTTGGAAGATTTTTTAAATATCATGCTAAATAAGCCGTTATTTGAGCGAATTTCGGCGTTATTTGGAAGATGTTTCAAATATCCTTCTAAATAAGCCGTTTTTTGAGCGAATTTCGGCGTTATTTGGAAGATCTTTCAAATATCATGCTAAATAAGCCGTTCTTCGAGCGAATTTCGGCGTTATTTGGAAGTTTTTTCAAATATATTTCCAAATAAGCCGTTTTTTCTGCGAATTTTGGCGTTATTTGGACGAGTTTTTAAATATCTTTCTAAATAAGCCGTTTTTTGAGTGAATTTCGGCGTAAATTGGAAGATTTTACAAATATCTTGCTAAATCATCCTTTTTTTGAACGAATTTTGGCGTTATTTGGAAGATTTTACAAATTTCTTGCTAAATACGCCTTTTTTTGAACGGTTTTCGGCGTTATTTGGAAGATTTTTCAAATATCTTTACAAATAAGCCGTTTTTTGGACGAATTTTGGCGTTATTTTGAAGATTTTTCAAATTTCTTTCTAAATAAGCCCTTTTTTCGAGCGAATTTCGGCGTTATTTGGAAGATCTTTCAAATATCATGCTAAATATGCCGTTCTTCGAGCGAATTTCGGCGTTATTTGGATGTTTTTTCAAATATCTTTCAAAATAAGCCGTTTTTTCGGCAAATTTTGCCGTTATTTGGAAGATTTTTCAAATATCTTTTTAAATAAGTAGTTTTTCGAGCAAATTTCGGCGTTATTTGGAAGATTTTTCAAATATCTTTCCAAATAAGCCGTTTTTTGAGCGAATTTCGGCGTTATTTGGAAGATGCTTCAAATATCCTTCTAAATAAGCCGTTTTTTGAGCGAATTTCGGCGTTATTTGGAAGATTTTTCAAATATCTTTCTAAATAAGCCGTTCCTCGAGCGAATTTCGGCGTTATTTGGAATATTTTTCAAATATCTTGCTAAATCAGCCTTTTTTTGAACGAATTTTGGCGTTATTTGGAAGATTTTACAAATATCTTTCCAAATAAGCCGTTTTTTGAGCGAATTTCGGCGTTATTTGGAAGATTTTTCAAATATCTTTTTAAATAAGCAGTTTTTCGAGCAAATTTCGGCGTTATTTGGAAGATTTTTTAAATATCATGCTAAATAAGCCGTTATTTGAGCGAATTTCGGCGTTATTTGGAAGATGTTTCAAATATCCTTTTAAATAAGCCGTTTTTTGAGCGAATTTCGGCGTTATTTGGAAGATCTTTCAAATATCATGCTAAATAAGCCGTTATTTGAGCGAATTTCGGCGTTATTTGGAAGATGTTTCAAATATCCTTCTAAATAAGCCGTTTTTTGAGCGAATTTCGGCGTTATTTGGAAGTTTTTTCAAATATATTTCCAAATAAGCCGTTTTTTCGGCGAATTTTGGCGTTATTTGGACGATTTTTTAAATATCTTTCTAAATAAGCCGTTTTTTGAGTGAATTTCGGCGTAAATTGGAAGATTTTACAAATATCTTGCTAAATCAGCCTTTTTTTGAACGAATTTTGGCGTTATTTGGAAGATTTTACAAATATCTTTCCAAATAAGCCGTTTTTTGAGCGAATTTCGGCGTTATTTGGAAGATTTTTCAAATATCTTTTTAAATAAGCAGTTTTTCGAGCAAATTTCGGCGTTATTTGGAAGATTTTTTAAATATCATGCTAAATAAGCCGTTATTTGAGCGAATTTCGGCGTTATTTGGAAGATGTTTCAAATATCCTTTTAAATAAGCCGTTTTTTGAGCGAATTTCGGCGTTATTTGGAAGATCTTTCAAATATCATGCTAAATAAGCCGTTCTTCGAGCGAATTTCGGCGTTATTTGGAAGTTTTTTCAAATATCTTTCCAAATAAGCCGTTTTTTCGGCGAATTTTGGCGTTATTTGGACGATTTTTTAAATATCTTTCTAAATTAGCCGTTATTTGAGCGAATTTCGGCGTTATTTGGAAGTTTTTTCAAATATATTTCCAAATAAGCCGTTTTTTCGGCGAATTTTGGCGTTATTTGGACGATTTTTTAAATATCTTTCTAAATAAGCCGTTTTTTGAGTGAATTTCGGCGTAAATTGGAAGATTTTACAAATATCTTGCTAAATCAGCCTTTTTTTGAACGAATTTTGGCGTTATTTGGAAGATTTTACAAATATCTTTCCAAATAAGCCGTTTTTTGAGCGAATTTTGGCGTTATTTGGAAGATTTTTCAAATATCTTGCTAAATAAGCCGTTTTCGGAGCAAATTTCGGCTTACTTTGGAAGATCATTCAAATATCCTTGTAAATAAACCGTTTTCGGAGCAAATTTAAGCTTAATTTCGAAGACTTTTTAAAATATCTTGCTAAAAAAGCCGTTTTCGGAGGAAATTTCAGCTTAATTTGGATGATTTATCAAATATCTTAAGTCGTTCTCGGAGCACATTTTGGAAGATTATTCAATATACTTTGCTTTGTTTGGAAGATTATTCAAATATCTTCCTAAATAAGCCGTTTTTGGAACAAATTTCGGCTTAATTTAAAAGAAATTTCTATTATCTTGCTTAATAAGCCGTTATCGGAGCAAATTTCGGCTTCCATTGGTGGATTTTCTTAATATCCTACAAAATAAGCTGTTTTTGGAGAAAATTACGCCTTAATTCGGAAGTTATTTAAAATATTTTCCTAAACAAGCCGTTTTCGGTGTAAACATCGGCTTAATTTAAAAGATTTTTCTATTATCTTGCTAAATAAGCCGTTATCGGAGCAAATTTCGGCTTCAATTGGTGGATTTTCTTAATAACTTCCTTAATAAGACGTTTTGGAGAAAATTTAGCCTTAATTCGGAAGATTTTTTTAATATCTTGCTTAATAAGCCGTATTCGGAGCAGCTTTTGGCTTAATTTGGAGAATTTCTCAAATATCTTCCTAAATATACCGTTTTCGGAGTAATTTTCGGCTTAATTCGGAAGATTTTTAAAATATCTTCCTAAATAAGCCGTTTTCGGAGCAAATTTTGCGTTAATTTGGAAGATTTTTCAAATATCTTCTTAAATAAGCCGTTTTCGAAGGAAATTTCGGCTTAATTTTTCAAATATCATGCTAAATATGCCGTTTTCGGATCGAATTACCGCTTAATTTGGAAGATTATTCAAATATCATCTTAAATAAACCGTTTTGAAAGTAAATTTCGGCTTAATTTGGAAGATTTTTTAAATATCTTGCTTAATAAGCCGTTTTTAAAGGAAATTTCAGCTTTGGAAGATTTTTCAAATATCTTTATAAATAAGGCGTTTTTTGAGAGAATTTTTGCGTTATTTGGAATGTTTTAAAAATATCTTTCCAAATAAGCCGTTTTTTTGAGCGAATTTTGCCGTTATTTGGAAGATTTTTCAAATATCTTTTTAAATAAGCAGTTTTTCGAGCAAATTTCGGCGTTATTTGGAAGATTTTTCAAATATCTTTCCAAATAAGCCGTTCCTTGAGCGAATTTCGGCGTTATTTGGAAGATGTTTCAAATATCCTTCTAAATAAGCCGTTTTTTGAGCGAATTTCGGCGTTACTTGGAAGATTTTTCAAATATCTTTATAAATAAGGCGTTTTTTGAGAGAATTTTGGCGTTATTTGGAATGTTTTTAAAATATCTTTCCAAATAAGCCGTTTTTTGAGCGAATTTTGCCGTTATTTGGAAGATTTTTCAAATATCTTTTTAAATAAGCAGTTTTTCGAGCAAATTTCGGCGTTATTTGGAAGATTTTTCAAATATCCTTCCAAATACGCCGTTTTTTGAGCGAATTTCGGCGTTATTTGGAAGATTTTTCAAATATCTTTCCAAATAAGCCGTTCTTTGAGCGAATTTCGGCGTTATTTGGAAGATGTTTCAAATATCCTTCTAAATAAGCCGTTCTTCGAGCGAATTTCGGCGTTATTTGGAAGTTTTTTCAAATATCTTTCCAATTAAGCCTATTTTTGGGCGAATTTTGGCGTAATTTGGAAGATTTCTCAAATATCTTTCTAAATAAGGCGTTTTTTGAGCGAATTTCGGCGTTATTTGGAAGTTTTTTCAAATATCTTTATAAATAAGGCGTTTTTTGAGAGAATTTTGGCTTTATTTGGAATGTTTTTAAAATATCTTTCCAAATAAGCCGTTTTTTGAGCGAATTTTGCCGTTATTTGGAAGATTTTTCAAATATCTTTTTAAATAAGCAGTTTTTCGAGCAAATTTCGGCGTTATTTGGAAGATGTTTCAAATATCCTTCTAAATAAGCCGTTTTTTGAGCGAATTTCGGCGTTATTTGGAAGATTTTTCAAATATCTTTTTAAATAAGCAGTTTTTCGAGCAAATTTCGGCGTTATTTGGAAGATTTTTTAAATATCATGCTAAATAAGCCGTTATTTGAGCGAATTTCGGCGTTATTTGGAAGATGTTTCAAATATCCTTCTAAATAAGCCGTTTTTTGAGCGAATTTCGGCGTTATTTGGAAGATCTTTCAAATATCATGCTAAATAAGCCGTTCTTCGAGCGAATTTCGGCGTTATTTGGAAGTTTTTTCAAATATATTTCCAAATAAGCCGTTTTTTCTGCGAATTTTGGCGTTATTTGGACGAGTTTTTAAATATCTTTCTAAATAAGCCGTTTTTTGAGTGAATTTCGGCGTAAATTGGAAGATTTTACAAATATCTTGCTAAATCATCCTTTTTTTGAACGAATTTTGGCGTTATTTGGAAGATTTTACAAATATCTTGCTAAATACGCCTTTTTTTGAACGGTTTTCGGCGTTATTTGGAAGATTTTTCAAATATCTTTACAAATAAGCCGTTTTTTGGACGAATTTTGGCGTTATTTTGAAGATTTTTCAAATTTCTTTCTAAATAAGCCCTTTTTTCGAGCGAATTTCGGCGTTATTTGGAAGATCTTTCAAATATCATGCTAAATATGCCGTTCTTCGAGCGAATTTCGGCGTTATTTGGATGTTTTTTCAAATATCTTTCAAAATAAGCCGTTTTTTCGGCAAATTTTGCCGTTATTTGGAAGATTTTTCAAATATCTTTTTAAATAAGTAGTTTTTCGAGCAAATTTCGGCGTTATTTGGAAGATTTTTCAAATATCTTTCCAAATAAGCCGTTATTTGAGCGAATTTCGGCGTTATTTGGAAGATGTTTCAAATATCCTTCTAAATAAGCCGTTTTTTGAGCGAATTTCGGCGTTATTTGGAAGATTTTTCAAATATCTTTCTAAATAAGCCGTTCCTCGAGCGAATTTCGGCGTTATTTGGAATATTTTTCAAATATCTTGCTAAATCAGCCTTTTTTTGAACGAATTTCGGCGTTATTTGGAAGATCTTTCAAATATCATGCTAAATAAGCCGTTCTTCGAGCGAATTTCGGCGTTATTTGGAAGTTTTTTCAAATATCTTTCCAAATAAACCGTTTTTTCGGCGAATTTTGGCGTTATTTGGACGATTTTTTAAATATCTTTCTAAATAAGCCGTTATTTGAGCGAATTTCGGCGTTATTTGGAAGATGTTTCAAATATCCTTCTAAATAAGCCGTTTTTTGAGCGAATTTCGGCGTTATTTGGAAGTTTTTTCAAATATATTTCCAAATAAGCCGTTTTTTCGGCGAATTTTGGCGTTATTTGGACGATTTTTTAAATATCTTTCTAAATAAGCCGTTTTTTGAGTGAATTTCGGCGGAAATTGGAAGATTTTACAAATATCTTGCTAAATCAGCCTTTTTTTGAACGAATTTTGGCGTTATTTGGAAGATTTTACAAATATCTTTCCAAATAAGCCGTTTTTTGAGCGAATTTTGGCGTTATTTGGAAGATTTTTCAAATATCTTGCTAAATAAGCCGTTTTCGGAGCAAATTTCGGCTTACTTTGGAAGATCATTCAAATATCCTTGTAAATAAACCGTTTTCGGAGCAAATTTAAGCTTAATTTCGAAGACTTTTTAAAATATCTTGCTAAAAAAGCCGTTTTCGGAGGAAATTTCAGCTTAATTTGGATGATTTATCAAATATCTTAAGTCGTTCTCGGAGCACATATGTGCTTTGTTTGGAAGATTATTCAAATATCTTCCTAAATAAGCCGTTTTTGGAACAAATTTCGGCTTAATTTAAAAGAAATTTCTATTATCTTGCTTAATAAGCCGTTATCGGAGCAAATTTCGGCTTCCATTGGTGGATTTTCTTAATATCCTACAAAATAAGCTGTTTTTGGAGAAAATTACGCCTTAATTCGGAAGTTATTTAAAATATTTTCCTAAACAAGCCGTTTTCGGTGTAAACATCGGCTTAATTTAAAAGATTTTTCTATTATCTTGCTAAATAAGCCGTTATCGGAGCAAATTTCGGCTTCAATTGGTGGATTTTCTTAATAACTTCCTTAATAAGACGTTTTGGAGAAAATTTAGCCTTAATTCGGAAGATTTTTTTAATATCTTGCTTAATAAGCCGTATTCGGAGCAGCTTTTGGCTTAATTTGGAGAATTTCTCAAATATCTTCCTAAATATGCCGTTTTCGGAGTAATTTTCGGCTTAATTCGGAAGATTTTTAAAATATCTTCCTAAATAAGCCGTTTTCGGAGCAAATTTTGCGTTAATTTGGAAGACTTTTTAAAGTATCTTGCTAATAAGCCGTTTTCGGAGCAAATATCGGCTTAATTTGGAAGATTTTTCAAATATCTTCTTAAATAAGCCGTTTTCGAAGGAAATTTCGGCTTAATTTTTCAAATATCATGCTAAATATGCCGTTATCGGATCGAATTACCGCTTAATTTGGAAGATTATTCAAATATCATCTTAAATAAGCCGTTTTGAAAGTAAATTTCGGCTTAATTTGGAAGATTTTTTAAATATCTTGCTTAATAAGCCGTTTTTAAAGGAAATTTCAGCTTTGGAAGATTTTTCAAATATCTTTATAAATAAGGCGTTTTTTGAGAGAATTTTTGCGTTATTTGGAATGTTTTAAAAATATCTTTCCAAATAAGCCGTTTTTTTGAGCGAATTTTGCCGTTATTTGGAAGATTTTTCAAATATCTTTTTAAATAAGCAGTTTTTCGAGCAAATTTCGGCGTTATTTGGAAGATTTTTCAAATATCTTTCCAAATAAGCCGTTCCTTGAGCGAATTTCGGCGTTATTTGGAAGATGTTTCAAATATCCTTCTAAATAAGCCGTTTTTTGAGCGAATTTCGGCGTTACTTGGAAGATTTTTCAAATATCTTTATAAATAAGGCGTTTTTTGAGAGAATTTTGGCGTTATTTGGAATGTTTTTAAAATATCTTTCCAAATAAGCCGTTTTTTGAGCGAATTTTGCCGTTATTTGGAAGATTTTTCAAATATCTTTTTAAATAAGCAGTTTTTCGAGCAAATTTCGGCGTTATTTGGAAGATTTTTCAAATATCTTTCCAAATACGCCGTTTTTTGAGCGAATTTCGGCGTTATTTGGAAGATTTTTCAAATATCTTTCCAAATAAGCCGTTCTTTGAGCGAATTTCGGCGTTATTTGGAAGATGTTTCAAATATCCTTCTAAATAAGCCGTTCTTCGAGCGAATTTCGGCGTTATTTGGAAGTTTTTTCAAATATCTTTCCAATTAAACCTATTTTTGGGCGAATTTTGGCGTAATTTGGAAGATTTTTGAAATATCTTTCTAAATAAGGCGTTTTTTGAGCGAATTTCGGCGTTATTTGGAAGATTTTTCAAATATCTTTATAAATAAGGCGTTTTTTGAGAGAATTTTGGCTTTATTTGGAATGTTTTTAAAATATCTTTCCAAATAAGCCGTTTTTTGAGCGAATTTTGCCGTTATTTGGAAGATTTTTCAAATATCTTTATAAATAAGCCGTTTTTCGAGCAAATTTCGGCGTTGTTTGGAAGATTTTTCAAATATCTTTCGAAATAAGCCGTTTTTTGAGCGAATTTTGGCGTTATTTGGAAGATTTTTCAAATACCTTTCTACATAAGCCGTTTTTTGATCGAATTTCGGCGTTATTTGGAAGATGTTTCAAATATCTTTCTAAATAAGCCGTTCTTCGAGCGAATTTCGGCGTTATTTGGAAGTTTTTTCAAATATATTTCCAAATAAGCCGTTTTTTCTGCGAATTTTGGCGTTATTTGGACGAGTTTTTAAATATCTTTCTAAATAAGCCGTTTTTTGAGTGAATTTCGGCGTAAATTGGAAGATTTTACAAATATCTTGCTAAATCATCCTTTTTTTGAACGAATTTTGGCGTTATTTGGAAGATTTTACAAATTTCTTGCTAAATACGCCTTTTTTTGAACGGTTTTCGGCGTTATTTGGAAGATTTTTCAAATATCTTTACAAATAAGCCGTTTTTTGGACGAATTTTGGCGTTATTTTGAAGATTTTTCAAATTTCTTTCTAAATAAGCCCTTTTTTCGAGCGAATTTCGGCGTTATTTGGAAGATCTTTCAAATATCATGCTAAATATGCCGTTCTTCGAGCGAATTTCGCCGTTATTTGGATGTTTTTTCAAATATCTTTCAAAATAAGCCGTTTTTTCGGCAAATTTTGCCGTTATTTGGAAGATTTTTCAAATATCTTTTTAAATAAGTAGTTTTTCGAGCAAATTTCGGCGTTATTTGGAAGATTTTTCAAATATCTTTCCAAATAAGCCGTTTTTTGAGCGAATTTCGGCGTTATTTGGAAGATGTTTCAAATATCCTTCTAAATAAGCCGTTTTTTGAGCGAATTTCGGCGTTATTTGGAAGATTTTTCAAATATCTTTCTAAATAAGCCGTTCCTCGAGCGAATTTCGGCGTTATTTGGAAGTTTTTTCAAATATCTTTCCAATTAAGCTGTTTTTTGGGCGAATTTTGGCGTAATTTGGAAGATTTTTCAAATATCTTTCTAAATAAGGCGTTTTTTGAGCGAATTTCGGCGTTATTTGGAAGATTTTTCAAATATCTTTATAAATAAGGCGTTTTTTGAGTGAATTTTGGCGTTATTTGGAATGTTTTTAAAATATCTTTCCAAATAAGCCGTTTTTTGAGGGAATTTTGCCGTTATTTGGAAGATTTTTCAAATATCTTTTTAAATAAGCAGTTTTTCGAGACAATTTCGGCGTTATTTGGAATATTTTTCAAATATCATGCTAAATAAGCCGTTATTTGAGCGAATTTCGGCGTTATTTGGAAGATGTTTCAAATATCCTTCTAAATAAGCCGTTCTTCGAGCGAATTTCGGCGTTATTTGGAAGTTTTCTCAAATATCTTTCCAAATAAGCCGTTTTTTCGGCGAATTTTGGCGTTATTTGGACGATTTTTTAAATATCTTTCTAAATAAGCCGTTATTTGAGCGAATTTCGGCGTTATTTGGAAGATGTTTCAAATATCCTTCTAAATAAGCCGTTTTTTGAGCGAATTTCGGCGTTATTTGGAAGTTTTTTCAAATATATTTCCAAATAAGCCGTTTTTTCGGCGAATTTTGGCGTTATTTGGACGATTTTTTAAATATCTTTCTAAATAAGCCGTTTTTTGAGTGAATTTCGGCGTAAATTGGAAGATTTTACAAATATCTTGCTAAATCAGCCTTTTTTTGAACGAATTTTGGCGTTATTTGGAAGATTTTACAAATATCTTTCCAAATAAGCCGTTTTTTGAGCGAATTTTGGCGTTATTTGGAAGATTTTACAAATATCTTGCTAAATAAGCCCTTTTTTCGAGCGAATTTCGGCGTTATTTGGAAGATCTTTCAAATATCATGCTAAATAAGCCGTTCTTCGAGCGAATTTCGGCGTTATTTGGATGTTTTTTCAAATATCTTTCAAAATAAGCCGTTTTTTCGGCAAATTTTGCCGTTATTTGGAAGATTTTTCAAATATCTTTTTAAATAAGCAGTTTTTCGAGCAAATTTCGGCGTTAATTGGAAGATTTTTCAAATATCTTTATAAATAAGGCGTTTTTTGAGAGAATTTTGGCTTTATTTGGAATGTTTTTAAAATATCTTTCCAAATAAGCCGTTTTTTGAGCGAATTTTGCCGTTATTTGGAAGATTTTTCAAATATCTTTATAAATAAGCCGTTTTTCGAGCAAATTTCGGCGTTATTTGGAAGATTTTTCAAATATCTTGCTAAATAAGCCCTTTTTTGAGCGAATTTTGGCGTTATTTGGAAGATTTTTCAAATATCTTTATAAATAAGCCGTTTTTCGAGCAAATTTCGGCGTTATTTGGAAGATTTTTCAAATATCTTTATAAATAATCCGTTTTTTGAGCGAATTTTGGCGTTATTTGGAAGATTTTTAAAATATCTTTCTAAATAAGGCGTTTTTTGAGCGAATTTCGGCGTTATTTGGAAGATTTTTCAAATATCTTTATAAATAAGGCGTTTTTTGAGAGAATTTTGGCTTTATTTGGAATGTTTTTAAAATATCTTTCCAAATAAGCCGTTTTTTGAGCGAATTTTGCCGTTATTTGGAAGATTTTTCAAATATCTTTTTAAATAAGCAGTTTTTCGAGCAAATTTCGGCGTTATTTGGAAGATTTTTCAAATATATTTCCAAATAAGCTTTTTTTTGAGGGAATTTTGCCGTTATTTGGAAGATTTTTCAAATATCTTTTTAAATAAGCAGTTTTTCCAGCAAATTTCGGCGTTATTTGGAATATTTTTCAAATATCATGCTAAATAAGCCGTTATTTGAGCGAATTTCGGCGTTATTTGGAAGATGTTTCAAATATCCTTCTAAATAAGCCGTTCTTCGAGCGAATTTCGGCGTTATTTGGAAGTTTTCTCAAATATCTTTCCAAATAAGCCGTTTTTTCGACGAATTTTGGCGTTATTTGGACGATTTTTTAAATATCTTTCTAAATAAGCCGTTATTTGAGCAAATTTCGGCGTTATTTGGAAGATTTTTCAAATATCTTTCCAAATAAGCCGTTTTTTGAGCGAATTTCGGCGTTATTTTGAAGATTTTTCAAATTTCTTTCTAAATAAGCCGCCTTTTGAGCACATTTCGGCGTTATTTGGAAGATTTTTCAAATATCTTTATAAATAAGCCGTTTTTCGAGCAAATTTCGGCGTTATTTGGAAGATTTTTCAAATATCTTGCTAAATAAGCCCTTTTTTGAGCGAATTTTGGCGTTATTTGGAAGATTTTTCAAATATCTTTATAAATAAGCCGTTTTTCGAGCAAATTTCGGCGTTATTTGGAAGATTTTTCAAATATCTTTATAAATAATCCGTTTTTTGAGCGAATTTTGGCGTTATTTGGAAGATTTTTAAAATATCTTTCTAAATAAGGCGTTTTTTGAGCGAATTTCGGCGTTATTTGGAAGATTTTTCAAATATCTTTATAAATAAGGCGTTTTTTGAGAGAATTTTGGCTTTATTTGGAATGTTTTTAAAATATCTTTCCAAATAAGCCGTTTTTTGAGCGAATTTTGCCGTTATTTGGAAGATTTTTCAAATATCTTTTTAAATAAGCAGTTTTTCGAGCAAATTTCGGCGTTATTTGGAATATTTTTCAAATATCATGCTAAATAAGCCGTTATTTGAGCGAATTTCGGCGTTATTTGGAAGATGTTTCAAATATCCTTCTAAATAAGCCGTTCTTCGAGCGAATTTCGGCGTTATTTGGAAGTTTTCTCAAATATCTTTCCAAATAAGCCGTTTTTTCGGCGAATTTTGGCGTTATTTGGACGATTTTTTAAATATCTTTCTAAATAAGCCGTTATTTGAGCGAATTTCGGCGTTATTTGGAAGATGTTTCAAATATCCTTCTAAATAAGCCGTTTTTTGAGCGAATTTCGGCGTTATTTGGAAGTTTTTTCAAATATATTTCCAAATAAGCCGTTTTTTCGGCGAATTTTGGCGTTATTTGGACGATTTTTTAAATATCTTTCTAAATAAGCCGTTTTTTGAGTGAATTTCGGCGTAAATTGGAAGATTTTACAAATATCTCGCTAAATCAGCCTTTTTTTGAACGAATTTTGGCGTTATTTGGAAGATTTTACAAATATCTTTCCAAATAAGCCGTTTTTTGAGCGAATTTTGGCGTTATTTGGAAGATTTTACAAATATCTTGCTAAATAAGCCCTTTTTTCGAGCGAATTTCGGCGTTATTTGGAAGATCTTTCAAATATCATGCTAAATAAGCCGTTCTTCGAGCGAATTTCGGCGTTATTTGGATGTTTTTTCAAATATCTTTCAAAATAAGCCGTTTTTTCGGCAAATTTTGCCGTTATTTGGAAGATTTTTCAAATATCTTTTTAAATAAGCAGTTTTTCGAGCAAATTTCGGCGTTATTTGGAAGATTTTTCAAATATCTTTCCAAATAAGCCGTTTTTTGAGCGAATTTCGGCGTTATTTTGAAGATTTTTCAAATTTCTTTCTAAATAAGCCGCCTTTTGAGCACATTTCGGCGTTATTTGGAAGATTTTTCAAATATCTTGCTAAATAAGCCCTTTTTTGAGCGAATTTTGGCGTTATTTGGAAGATTTTTCAAATATCTTTATAAATAATCCGTTTTTTGAGCGAATTTTGGCGTTATTTAGAAGATTTTTAAAATATCTTTCTAAATAAGGCGTTCTTCGAGCGAATTTCGGCGTTATTTGGAAGATTTTTCAAATATCTTTATAAATAAGGCGTTTTTTGAGAGAATTTTGGCTTTATTTGGAATGTTTTTAAAATATCTTTCCAAATAAGCCGTTTTTTGAGCGAATTTTGCCGTTATTTGGAAGATTTTTCAAATATCTTTTTAAATAAGCAGTTTTTCGAGCAAATTTCGGCGTTATTTGGAAGATGTTTCAAATATCCTTCTAAATAAGCCGTTTTTTGAGCGAATTTCGGCGTTATTTGGAAGATTTTTCAAATATCTTTCTAAATAAGCCGTTCATCGAGCGAGTTTCGGCGTTATTTGGAAGTTTTTTCAAATATCTTTCCAATTAAGCCGTTTTTTGGGCGAATTTTGGCCTAATTTGTAAGATTTTTCAAATATCTTTCTAAATAAGGCGTTTTTTGAGCAAATTTCGGCGTTATTTGGAAGATTTTTCAAATATCTTTATAAATAAGGCGTTTTTTGAGAGAATTTTGGCGTTATTTGGAATGTTTTTAAAATATATTTCCAAATAAGCCGTTTTTTGAGCGAATTTTGCCGTTATTTGGAAGATTTTTCAAATATCTTTTTAAATAAGCAGTTTTTCGAGCGAATTTCGGCGTTATTTGGAAGATCTTTCAAATATCATGCTAAATAAGCCGTTCTTCGAGCGAATTTCGGCGTTATTTGGATGTTTTTTCAAAAATCTTTCAAAATAAGCCGTTTTTTCGGCAAATTTTGCCGTTATTTGGAAGATTTTTCAAATACCTTTTTAAATAAGCAGTTTTTCGAGCAAATTTCGGCGTTATTTGGAAGATTTTTTAAAATATCTTTCCAAATAAGCCGTTTTTTGAGCGAATTTCGGCGATATTTGGAAGATGTTTCAAATATCCTTCTAAATAAGCCGTTTTTTGAGCGAATTTCGGCGTTATTTGGAAGATTTTTCAAATATCTTTCTAAATAAGCCGTTCCTCGAGCGAATTTCGGCGTTATTTGGAAGTTATTTCAAATATCTTTCCAATTAAGCCGTTTTTTGGGCGAATTTTGGCGTAATTTGGAAGATTTTTCAAATATATTTCTAAATATGGCGTTTTTTGAGCGAATTTCGGCGTTATTTGGAAGATTTTTCAAATATCTTTATAAATAAGGCGTTTTTTGAGAGAATTTTGGCGTTATTTGGAATGTTTTTAAAATATCTTTCCAAATAAGCCGTTTTTTGAGCGAATTTTGCCGTTATTTGGAAGATTTTTCAAATATCTTTTTAAATAAGCAGTTTTTCGAGCAAATTTCGGCATTATTTGGAAGATTTTTCAAATATCATGCTAAATAAGCCGTTATTTGAGCGAATTTCGGCGTTATTTGGAAGATGTTTCAAATATCCTTCTAAATAAGCCGTTTTTTGAGCGAATTTCGGCGTTATTTGGAAGATCTTTCAAATATCATGCTAAATAAGCCGTTCTTCGAGCGAATTTCGGCGTTATTTGGAAGTTTTTTCAAATATCTTTCCAAATAAGCCGTTTTTTCGGCGAATTTTGGCGTTATTTGGACGATTTTTTTAATATCTTTCTAAATAAGCCGTTTTTTGAGTGAATTTCGGCGTTAATTGGAAGATTTTACAAATATATTGCTAAATCAGCCTTTTTTTGAACGAATTTCGGCGTTATTTGGAAGATTTTACAAATTTCTTGCTAAATACGCCTTTTTTTGAACGAATTTCGGCGTTATTTGGAAGATTTTTCAAATTTCTTTCTAAATAAGCCGCCTTTTGAGCACATTTCGGCGTTATTTTGAAGATTTTTCAAATATCTTGCTAAATAAGCCTTTTTTTGCACGAATTTCGCCGTTATTTGGAAGATTTTTCAAATATCTTTCGAAATAAGCCGTTTTTTGAGCAAAATTCGGCGTTATTTGGAAGATTTTGCAAATATCTTTCTAAATAAGCCTTTTTTTGAGCGAATTTCGGTGTTATTTGGAAGATTTTTCAAATATCTTCCTAAATAAGCCGTCTTTGAGCGAATTTCGGCGTTATTTGGAAGATTTTTCAAATATCTTTGTAAATAAGCCGTTTTTTGAGCGAATTTCGGCGTTATTTGGATGATTTTACAAATATCTTGCTAAATAAGCATTTTTTTGAACGAATTTCGGCGTTATTTGGACGATATTTCAAATATCTTTCTAAATAAGCCGTATTTTTCAGCGAATTTCGGCATTATTTGGTAGTTTTTTCAAAAATCTTTCTAAATAAGCCGTTTTTTGAGCAAATTTCGGCGTTATTTGGAAGATTATTCAAATATCTTTCTAAATAAACCGTTTTTCGAGCAAATTTCGGCGTTATTTGGATGTTTTTTCAAATATCTTTATAAATAAGCCGTTTTTTGAGCGAATTTTGGCGTTATTTGGAAGATTTTTAAAATATATTTCCAAATAAGCCGTTTTTTGAGCGAATTTTTCCGTTATTTGGAAGATTTTTCAAATATCTTTGCAAATAAGCCGTTTTTTGAGCGAATTTTGGCGTTATTTGGAAGATTTTTCAAATATCTTTCTAAATAAGCCGTTTTTTGAGCGAATTTCGATGTTAATTGGAAGATGTTTCAAATATCTTTCTAAATAAGACGTTCTTCGAGCGAATTTCGGCGTTATTTGGAAGATTTTTCAAATATCTTGCGAAATAAGCCGTTTTTTGAGCAAATTTTAGCGTTATTTGGAAGATTTTTCAAATATCTTTCCAAATAAGCCGTTTTTTGAGCGAATTTCGGCGTTATTTGGAAGATGTTTCAAATATCCTTCTAAATAAGCCGTTTTTTGAGCGAATTTCGGCGTTATTTGGAAGATCTTTCAAATATCATGCTAAATAAGCCGTTCTTCGAGCGAATTTCGGCGTTATTTGGAAGTTTTTTCAAATATCTTTCCAAATAAATCGTTTTTTCGGCGAATTTTGGCGTTATTTGGACGATTTTTTAAATATCTTTCTAAATAAGCCGTTTTTTGAGCGAATTTCGGCGTTAATTGGAAGATTTTACAAATATCTTGCTAAATCAGCCTTTTATTGAACGAATTTTGGCGTTATTTGGAAGATTTTACAAATTTCTTGCTAAATACGACTTTTTTTGAACGGTTTTCGGCGTTATTTGGAAGATTTTTCAAATATCTTTCCAAATAAGCCGTTTTATGGACGAATTTTGGCGTTATTTTGAAGATTTTTCAAATTTCTTTCTAAATAAGCCGCCTTTTGAGCACATTTCGGCGTTATTTGGAAGATTTTTCAAATATATTTCCAATTAAGCCGTTTTTTGACCGAATTTTGGTGTTATTTGGAAGATTTTTCAAATATCTTGCTAAATAAGCCCTTTTTTCGAGCGAATTTCGGCGTTATTTGGAAGATTCTTCAAATATCTTTCCAAATAAGCCGTTTTTTGAGCGAATTTCGGCGTTATTAGGAAGATGTTTCAAATATCCTTCTAAATAAGCCGTTTTTTGAGCGAATTTCAGCGTTATTTGGAAGTTTTTTCAAATATCTTTCCAATTAAGCCGTTTTTTGGGCGAATTTTGGCGTAATTTGGAAGATTTTTCAAATATCTTTCTAAATAAGGCGTTTTTTTCAGCGAATTTCGGCGTTATTTGGAAGATTTTTCAAATATCTTTATAAATAATGCGTTTTTTGAGAGAATTTTGGCGTTATTTGGAATGTTTTTAAAATATCTTTCCAAATAAGCCGTTTCTTGTGCGAATTTTGCCGTTATTTGGAAGATTTTTCAAATATCTTTTTAAATAAGCAGTTTTTCGAGCAAATTTCGGCGTTATTTGGAAGATTTTTCAAATATCTTGCTAAATAAGCCCTTTTTTTGAGCGAATTTTCGCGTTTTTTGGAAGATTTTTCAAATATCTTTATAAATAAGCCGTTTTTCGAGCAAATTTCGGCGTTATTTGAAAGATTTTTCAAATATCTTGCTAAATAAGCCCTTTTTTTGAGCGAATTTTGGCGTTTTTTGGAAGATTTTTCAAATATCTTTATAAATAAGCCGTTTTTCGAGCAAATTTCGGCGTTATTTGGAAGATTTTTCAAATATCTTTATAAATAAGCCGTTTTTTGAGCGAATTTTGGCGTTATTTGGAAGATTTTTAAAATATCATTCTAAAAAAGCCGTTTTTTGAGCGAATTTCGGCGTTATTTGGAAGGTTTTTCAAATATATTTCCAATTAAGCCGTGTTTTGGGCGAATTTTGGCGTAATTTGGAAGATTTTTCAAATATCTTTCTAGATAAGCCGTTTTTTGAGCAAATTTCGGCGTTATTTGGAAGATTTTTCAAATATCTTTATAAATTAGCCGTTTTTCGAGCAAATTTCGGCGTTATTTGGAAGATTTTTCAAATATCTTTCGAAATAAGCCGTTTTTTGAGCGAATTTTGGCGTTATTTGGAAGATTTTTCAAATACCTTTCTACATAAGCCGTTTTTTGAGCGAATTTCGGCGTTATTTGGAAGATGTTTCAAATATCTTTCTAAATAAGCCGTTCTTCGAGCAAATTTCGGCGTTATTTGGAAGATTTTTCAAATATCTTTATAAATAAGGCGTTTTTTGAGAGAATTTTGGCGTTATTTCGAATGTTTTTAAAATATATTTCCAAATAAGCCGTTTTTTGAGCGAATTTTGCCGTTATTTGGAAGATTTTTCAAATATCTTTTTAAATAAGCAGTTTTTCGAGCAAATTTCGGCGTTATTTGGAAGATTTTTTAAATATCATGCTAAATAAGCCGTTATTTGAGCGAATTTCGGCGTTATTTGGAAGATGTTTCAAATATCCTTCTAAATAAGCCGTTTTTTGAGCGAATTTCGGCGTTATTTGGAAGATCTTTCAAATATCATGCTAAATAAGCCGTTCTTCGAGCGAATTTTGGCGTTATTTGGAAGTTTTTTCAAATATATTTCCAAATAAGCCGTTTTTTGGGCGAATTTTGGCGTTATTTGGACGATTTTTCAAATATCTTTCTAAATAAGCCGTTTTTTGAGCGAATTTATGCGTTATTTGGAAGATTTTTCAAATATCTTTCGAAATAAGCCGTTTTTTGAGCAAAATTCGGCGTTATTTGGAAGATTTTGCAAATATCTTTCTAAATAAGCCGTTTTTTGAGCGAATTTCGGCGTTATTTGGAAGATTTTTCAAATATCTTGCTAAATAAGCCTTTTTTTGAGCGAATTTCGGCGTTATTTGGAAGATTTTTCAAATATCTTCCTAAATAAGCCGTCTTTGAGCGAATTTCGGCGTTATTTGGAAGATTTTTCAAATATCTTTGTAAATAAGCCGTTTTTTGAGCGAATTTCGGCGTTATTTGGATGATTTTACAAATATCTTGCTAAATAAGCATTTTTTTGAACGAATTTCGGCGTTATTTGGACGATATTTCAAATATCTTTCTAAATAAGCCGTTTTTTTCAGCGAATTTCGGCATTATTTGGTAGTTTTTTCAAAAATCTTTCTAAATAAGCCGTTTTTTGAGCAAATTTCGGCGTTATTTGGAAGATTTTTCAAATATCTTTATAAATAAGCCGTTTTTCGAGCAAATTTCGGCGTTATTTGGAAGATTTTTCAAATATCTTGCTAAATAAGCCCTTTTTTGAGCGAATTTTGGCGTTATTTGGAAGATTTTTCAAATATCTTTATAAATAAGCCGTTTTTCGAGCAAATTTCGGCGTTATTTGGAAGATTTTTCAAATATCTTTATAAATAATCCGTTTTTTGAGCGAATTTCGGCGTTATTTGGAAGATTTTTCAAATATCTTTATAAATAAGGCGTTTTTTGAGAGAATTTTGGCTTTATTTGGAATGTTTTTAAAATATCTTTCCAAATAAGCCGTTTTTTGAGCGAATTTTGCCGTTATTTGGAAGATTTTTCAAATATCTTTTTAAATAAGCAGTTTTTCGAGCAAATTTCGGCGTTATTTGGAATATTTTTCAAATATCATGCTAAATAAGCCGTTATTTGAGCGAATTTCGGCGTTATTTGGAAGATGTTTCAAATATCCTTCTAAATAAGCCGTTCTTCGAGCGAATTTCGGCGTTATTTGGAAGTTTTCTCAAATATCTTTCCAAATAAGCCGTTTTTTCGGCGAATTTTGGCGTTATTTGGACGATTTTTTAAATATCTTTCTAAATAAGCCGTTATTTGAGCGAATTTCGGCGTTATTTGGAAGATGTTTCAAATATCCTTCTAAATAAGCCGTTTTTTGAGCGAATTTCGGCGTTATTTGGAAGTTTTTTCAAATATATTTCCAAATAAGCCGTTTTTTCGGCGAATTTTGGCGTTATTTGGACGATTTTTTAAATATCTTTCTAAATAAGCCGTTTTTTGAGTGAATTTCGGCGTAAATTGGAAGATTTTACAAATATCTCGCTAAATCAGCCTTTTTTTGAACGAATTTTGGCGTTATTTGGAAGATTTTACAAATATCTTTCCAAATAAGCCGTTTTTTGAGCGAATTTTGGCGTTATTTGGAAGATTTTACAAATATCTTGCTAAATAAGCCCTTTTTTCGAGCGAATTTCGGCGTTATTTGGAAGATCTTTCAAATATCATGCTAAATAAGCCGTTCTTCGAGCGAATTTCGGCGTTATTTGGATGTTTTTTCAAATATCTTTCAAAATAAGCCGTTTTTTCGGCAAATTTTGCCGTTATTTGGAAGATTTTTCAAATATCTTTTTAAATAAGCAGTTTTTCGAGCAAATTTCGGCGTTATTTGGAAGATTTTTCAAATATCTTTCCAAATAAGCCGTTTTTTGAGCGAATTTCGGCGTTATTTTGAAGATTTTTCAAATTTCTTTCTAAATAAGCCGCCTTTTGAGCACATTTCGGCGTTATTTGGAAGATTTTTCAAATATCTTGCTAAATAAGCCCTTTTTTGAGCGAATTTTGGCGTTATTTGGAAGATTTTTCAAATATCTTTATAAATAATCCGTTTTTTGAGCGAATTTTGGCGTTATTTAGAAGATTTTTAAAATATCTTTCTAAATAAGGCGTTCTTCGAGCGAATTTCGGCGTTATTTGGAAGATTTTTCAAATATCTTTATAAATAAGGCGTTTTTTGAGAGAATTTTGGCTTTATTTGGAATGTTTTTAAAATATCTTTCCAAATAAGCCGTTTTTTGAGCGAATTTTGCCGTTATTTGGAAGATTTTTCAAATATCTTTTTAAATAAGCAGTTTTTCGAGCAAATTTCGGCGTTATTTGGAAGATGTTTCAAATATCCTTCTAAATAAGCCGTTTTTTGAGCGAATTTCGGCGTTATTTGGAAGATTTTTCAAATATCTTTCTAAATAAGCCGTTCATCGAGCGAGTTTCGGCGTTATTTGGAAGTTTTTTCAAATATCTTTCCAATTAAGCCGTTTTTTGGGCGAATTTTGGCCTAATTTGTAAGATTTTTCAAATATCTTTCTAAATAAGGCGTTTTTTGAGCAAATTTCGGCGTTATTTGGAAGATTTTTCAAATATCTTTATAAATAAGGCGTTTTTTGAGAGAATTTTGGCGTTATTTGGAATGTTTTTAAAATATATTTCCAAATAAGCCGTTTTTTGAGCGAATTTTGCCGTTATTTGGAAGATTTTTCAAATATCTTTTTAAATAAGCAGTTTTTCGAGCGAATTTCGGCGTTATTTGGAAGATCTTTCAAATATCATGCTAAATAAGCCGTTCTTCGAGCGAATTTCGGCGTTATTTGGATGTTTTTTCAAAAATCTTTCAAAATAAGCCGTTTTTTCGGCAAATTTTGCCGTTATTTGGAAGATTTTTCAAATACCTTTTTAAATAAGCAGTTTTTCGAGCAAATTTCGGCGTTATTTGGAAGATTTTTTAAAATATCTTTCCAAATAAGCCGTTTTTTGAGCGAATTTCGGCGATATTTGGAAGATGTTTCAAATATCCTTCTAAATAAGCCGTTTTTTGAGCGAATTTCGGCGTTATTTGGAAGATTTTTCAAATATCTTTCTAAATAAGCCGTTCCTCGAGCGAATTTCGGCGTTATTTGGAAGTTATTTCAAATATCTTTCCAATTAAGCCGTTTTTTGGGCGAATTTTGGCGTAATTTGGAAGATTTTTCAAATATATTTCTAAATATGGCGTTTTTTGAGCGAATTTCGGCGTTATTTGGAAGATTTTTCAAATATCTTTATAAATAAGGCGTTTTTTGAGAGAATTTTGGCGTTATTTGGAATGTTTTTAAAATATCTTTCCAAATAAGCCGTTTTTTGAGCGAATTTTGCCGTTATTTGGAAGATTTTTCAAATATCTTTTTAAATAAGCAGTTTTTCGAGCAAATTTCGGCATTATTTGGAAGATTTTTCAAATATCATGCTAAATAAGCCGTTATTTGAGCGAATTTCGGCGTTATTTGGAAGATGTTTCAAATATCCTTCTAAATAAGCCGTTTTTTGAGCGAATTTCGGCGTTATTTGGAAGATCTTTCAAATATCATGCTAAATAAGCCGTTCTTCGAGCGAATTTCGGCGTTATTTGGAAGTTTTTTCAAATATCTTTCCAAATAAGCCGTTTTTTCGGCGAATTTTGGCGTTATTTGGACGATTTTTTTAATATCTTTCTAAATAAGCCGTTTTTTGAGTGAATTTCGGCGTTAATTGGAAGATTTTACAAATATATTGCTAAATCAGCCTTTTTTTGAACGAATTTCGGCGTTATTTGGAAGATTTTACAAATTTCTTGCTAAATACGCCTTTTTTTGAACGAATTTCGGCGTTATTTGGAAGATTTTTCAAATTTCTTTCTAAATAAGCCGCCTTTTGAGCACATTTCGGCGTTATTTTGAAGATTTTTCAAATATCTTGCTAAATAAGCCTTTTTTTGCACGAATTTCGCCGTTATTTGGAAGATTTTTCAAATATCTTTCGAAATAAGCCGTTTTTTGAGCAAAATTCGGCGTTATTTGGAAGATTTTGCAAATATCTTTCTAAATAAGCCTTTTTTTGAGCGAATTTCGGTGTTATTTGGAAGATTTTTCAAATATCTTCCTAAATAAGCCGTCTTTGAGCGAATTTCGGCGTTATTTGGAAGATTTTTCAAATATCTTTGTAAATAAGCCGTTTTTTGAGCGAATTTCGGCGTTATTTGGATGATTTTACAAATATCTTGCTAAATAAGCATTTTTTTGAACGAATTTCGGCGTTATTTGGACGATATTTCAAATATCTTTCTAAATAAGCCGTATTTTTCAGCGAATTTCGGCATTATTTGGTAGTTTTTTCAAAAATCTTTCTAAATAAGCCGTTTTTTGAGCAAATTTCGGCGTTATTTGGAAGATTATTCAAATATCTTTCTAAATAAACCGTTTTTCGAGCAAATTTCGGCGTTATTTGGATGTTTTTTCAAATATCTTTATAAATAAGCCGTTTTTTGAGCGAATTTTGGCGTTATTTGGAAGATTTTTAAAATATATTTCCAAATAAGCCGTTTTTTGAGCGAATTTTTCCGTTATTTGGAAGATTTTTCAAATATCTTTGCAAATAAGCCGTTTTTTGAGCGAATTTTGGCGTTATTTGGAAGATTTTTCAAATATCTTTCTAAATAAGCCGTTTTTTGAGCGAATTTCGATGTTAATTGGAAGATGTTTCAAATATCTTTCTAAATAAGACGTTCTTCGAGCGAATTTCGGCGTTATTTGGAAGATTTTTCAAATATCTTGCGAAATAAGCCGTTTTTTGAGCAAATTTTAGCGTTATTTGGAAGATTTTTCAAATATCTTTCCAAATAAGCCGTTTTTTGAGCGAATTTCGGCGTTATTTGGAAGATGTTTCAAATATCCTTCTAAATAAGCCGTTTTTTGAGCGAATTTCGGCGTTATTTGGAAGATCTTTCAAATATCATGCTAAATAAGCCGTTCTTCGAGCGAATTTCGGCGTTATTTGGAAGTTTTTTCAAATATCTTTCCAAATAAATCGTTTTTTCGGCGAATTTTGGCGTTATTTGGACGATTTTTTAAATATCTTTCTAAATAAGCCGTTTTTTGAGCGAATTTCGGCGTTAATTGGAAGATTTTACAAATATCTTGCTAAATCAGCCTTTTATTGAACGAATTTTGGCGTTATTTGGAAGATTTTACAAATTTCTTGCTAAATACGACTTTTTTTGAACGGTTTTCGGCGTTATTTGGAAGATTTTTCAAATATCTTTCCAAATAAGCCGTTTTATGGACGAATTTTGGCGTTATTTTGAAGATTTTTCAAATTTCTTTCTAAATAAGCCGCCTTTTGAGCACATTTCGGCGTTATTTGGAAGATTTTTCAAATATATTTCCAATTAAGCCGTTTTTTGACCGAATTTTGGTGTTATTTGGAAGATTTTTCAAATATCTTGCTAAATAAGCCCTTTTTTCGAGCGAATTTCGGCGTTATTTGGAAGATTCTTCAAATATCTTTCCAAATAAGCCGTTTTTTGAGCGAATTTCGGCGTTATTAGGAAGATGTTTCAAATATCCTTCTAAATAAGCCGTTTTTTGAGCGAATTTCAGCGTTATTTGGAAGTTTTTTCAAATATCTTTCCAATTAAGCCGTTTTTTGGGCGAATTTTGGCGTAATTTGGAAGATTTTTCAAATATCTTTCTAAATAAGGCGTTTTTTTCAGCGAATTTCGGCGTTATTTGGAAGATTTTTCAAATATCTTTATAAATAATGCGTTTTTTGAGAGAATTTTGGCGTTATTTGGAATGTTTTTAAAATATCTTTCCAAATAAGCCGTTTCTTGTGCGAATTTTGCCGTTATTTGGAAGATTTTTCAAATATCTTTTTAAATAAGCAGTTTTTCGAGCAAATTTCGGCGTTATTTGGAAGATTTTTCAAATATCTTGCTAAATAAGCCCTTTTTTTGAGCGAATTTTCGCGTTTTTTGGAAGATTTTTCAAATATCTTTATAAATAAGCCGTTTTTCGAGCAAATTTCGGCGTTATTTGAAAGATTTTTCAAATATCTTGCTAAATAAGCCCTTTTTTTGAGCGAATTTTGGCGTTTTTTGGAAGATTTTTCAAATATCTTTATAAATAAGCCGTTTTTCGAGCAAATTTCGGCGTTATTTGGAAGATTTTTCAAATATCTTTATAAATAAGCCGTTTTTTGAGCGAATTTTGGCGTTATTTGGAAGATTTTTAAAATATCATTCTAAAAAAGCCGTTTTTTGAGCGAATTTCGGCGTTATTTGGAAGGTTTTTCAAATATATTTCCAATTAAGCCGTGTTTTGGGCGAATTTTGGCGTAATTTGGAAGATTTTTCAAATATCTTTCTAGATAAGCCGTTTTTTGAGCAAATTTCGGCGTTATTTGGAAGATTTTTCAAATATCTTTATAAATTAGCCGTTTTTCGAGCAAATTTCGGCGTTATTTGGAAGATTTTTCAAATATCTTTCGAAATAAGCCGTTTTTTGAGCGAATTTTGGCGTTATTTGGAAGATTTTTCAAATACCTTTCTACATAAGCCGTTTTTTGAGCGAATTTCGGCGTTATTTGGAAGATGTTTCAAATATCTTTCTAAATAAGCCGTTCTTCGAGCAAATTTCGGCGTTATTTGGAAGATTTTTCAAATATCTTTATAAATAAGGCGTTTTTTGAGAGAATTTTGGCGTTATTTCGAATGTTTTTAAAATATATTTCCAAATAAGCCGTTTTTTGAGCGAATTTTGCCGTTATTTGGAAGATTTTTCAAATATCTTTTTAAATAAGCAGTTTTTCGAGCAAATTTCGGCGTTATTTGGAAGATTTTTTAAATATCATGCTAAATAAGCCGTTATTTGAGCGAATTTCGGCGTTATTTGGAAGATGTTTCAAATATCCTTCTAAATAAGCCGTTTTTTGAGCGAATTTCGGCGTTATTTGGAAGATCTTTCAAATATCATGCTAAATAAGCCGTTCTTCGAGCGAATTTTGGCGTTATTTGGAAGTTTTTTCAAATATATTTCCAAATAAGCCGTTTTTTGGGCGAATTTTGGCGTTATTTGGACGATTTTTCAAATATCTTTCTAAATAAGCCGTTTTTTGAGCGAATTTATGCGTTATTTGGAAGATTTTTCAAATATCTTTCGAAATAAGCCGTTTTTTGAGCAAAATTCGGCGTTATTTGGAAGATTTTGCAAATATCTTTCTAAATAAGCCGTTTTTTGAGCGAATTTCGGCGTTATTTGGAAGATTTTTCAAATATCTTGCTAAATAAGCCTTTTTTTGAGCGAATTTCGGCGTTATTTGGAAGATTTTTCAAATATCTTCCTAAATAAGCCGTCTTTGAGCGAATTTCGGCGTTATTTGGAAGATTTTTCAAATATCTTTGTAAATAAGCCGTTTTTTGAGCGAATTTCGGCGTTATTTGGATGATTTTACAAATATCTTGCTAAATAAGCATTTTTTTGAACGAATTTCGGCGTTATTTGGACGATATTTCAAATATCTTTCTAAATAAGCCGTTTTTTTCAGCGAATTTCGGCATTATTTGGTAGTTTTTTCAAAAATCTTTCTAAATAAGCCGTTTTTTGAGCAAATTTCGGCGTTATTTGGAAGATTATTCAAATATCTTTCTAAATAAACCGTTTTTCGAGCAAATTTCGGCGTTATTTGGATGTTTTTTCAAATATCTTTATAAATAAGCCGTTTTTTGAGCGAATTTTGGCGTTATTTGGAAGATTTTTAAAATATCATTCCAAATAAGCCGTTTTTTGAGCGAATTTTTCCGTTATTTGGAAGATTTTTCAAATATCTTTATAAATAAGGCGTTTTTTGAGAGAATTTTGGCGTTATTTGGAATGTTTTTAAAATATATTTCCAAATAAGCCGTTTTTTAAGCGAATTTTGCCGTTATTTGGAAGATTTTTCAAATATCTTTTTAAATAAGCAGTTTTTCGAGCAAATTTCGGCGTTATTTGGAAGATTTTTTAAACATCATGCTAAATAAGCCGTTATTTGAGCGAATTTCGGCGTTATTTGGAAGATGCTTCAAATATCCATCTAAATAAGCCGTTTTTTGAGCGAATTTCCGCGTTATTTGCAAGATCTTTCAAATATCTTTCTAAATAAGCCGTTTTTTGAGCGAATTTCGGCGTTATTTGGAAGATTTATCAAATATCATGCTAAATAAGCCGTTATTTGAGCGAATTTTGGCGTTATTTGGACGATTTTTTAAATATCTTTCTAAATAAGCCGTTTTTTGAGCGAATTTCGGCGTTAATTGGAAGATTTTACAAATATATTGCTAAATCAGCCTTTTTTTGAACGAATTTCGGCGTTATTTGGAAGATTTTACAAATTTCTTGCTAAATACGCCTTTTTTTGAACGAATTTCGGCGTTATTTGGAAGATTTTTCAAATATCTTTCCAAATAAGCCGTTTTATGGACGAATTTCGGCGTTATTTTGAAGATTTTTCAAATATCTTTATAAATAAGCCGTTTTTCGAGCAAATTTCGGCGTTATTTGGAAGATTTTTCAAATATCTCGCTAAATAAGCCCTTTTTTTGAGCGAATTTTGGCGTTATTTGGAAGATTTTTCAAATATCTTTATAAATAAGCCGTTTTTCGAGCAAATTTCGGCGTTATTTGGAAGATTTTTCAAATATCTTTATAAATAAGCCGTTTTTTGAGCGAATTTTGGCGTTATTTGGAAGATTTTTAAAATATCATTCTAAAAAAGCCGTTTTTTGAGCGAATTTCGGCGTTATTTGGAAGGTTTTTCAAATATCTTTATAAATAAGCCGTTTTTCGAGCAAATTTCGGCGTTGTTTGGAAGATTTTTCAAATATCTTTCGAAATAAGCCGTTTTTTGAGCGAATTTTGGCGTTATTTGGAAGATTTTTCAAATACCTTTCTACATAAGCCGTTTTTTGATCGAATTTCGGCGTTATTTGGAAGATGTTTCAAATATCTTTCTAAATAAGCCTTTCTTCGAGCAAATTTCGGCGTTATTTGGAAGATTTTTCAAATATCTTTATAAATAAGGCGTTTTTTGAGAGAATTTTGGCGTTATTTGGAATGTTTTTAAAATATATTTCCAAATAAGCCGTTTTTTGAGCGAATTTTGCCGTTATTTGGAAGATTTTTCAAATATCTTTTTAAATAAGCAGTTTTTCGAGCAAATTTCGGCGTTATTTGGAAGATTTTTTAAACATCATGCTAAATAAGCCGTTATTTGAGCGAATTTCGGCGTTATTTGGAAGATGCTCCAAATATCCATCTAAATAAGCCGTTTTTTGAGCGAATTTCCGCGTTATTTGGAAGATCTTTCAAATATCATGCTAAATAAGCCGTTCTTCGAGCGAATTTTGGCGTTATTTGGAAGTTTTTTAAAATATATTTCCAAATAAGCCGTTTTTTGGGCGAATTTTGGCGTTATTTGGACGATTTTTCAAATATCTTTCTAAATAAGCCGTTTTTTGAGCGAATTTCGGCGTTATTTGGAAGATTTTTCAAATATATTGCTAAATAAGCCTTTTTTTGCACGAATTTCGCCGTTATTTGGAAGATTTTTCAAATATCTTTCGAAATAAGCCGTTTTTTGAGCAAAATTCGGCGTTATTTGGAAGATTTTGCAAATATCTTTCTAAATAAGCCGTTTTTTGAGCGAATTTCGGCGTTATTTGGAAGATTTTTCAAATATCTTGCTAAATAAGCCGTTTTTTGAGCGAATTTCGCCGTTATTTGGAAGATTTTTCAAATATCTTCCTAAATAAGCCGTCATTGAGCGAATTTCGGCGTTATTTGGAAGATTTTTCAAATATCTTTGTAAATAAGCCGTTTTTTGAGCGAATTTCGGCGTTATTTGGATGATTTTACAAATATCTTGCTAAATAAGCATTTTTTTGAACGAATTTCGGCGTTATTTGGACGATATTTCAAATATCTTTCTAAATAAGCCGTTTTTTTCAGCGAATTTCGGCATTATTTGGTAGTTTTTTCAAAAATCTTTCTAAATAAGCCGTTTTTTGAGAGAATTTTGGCGTTATTTGGAAGATTATTCAAATATCTTTCTAAATAAACCGTTTTTCGAGCAAATTTCGGCGTTATTTGGATGTTTTTTCAAATATCTTTAAAAATAAGCCGTTTTTTGAGCAAATTTGGGCGTTATTTGGAAGATTTTTAAAATATCATTCCAAATAAGCCGTTTTTTGAGCGAATTTTTCCGTTATTTGGAAGATTTTTCAAATATCTTTGCAAATAAGCCGTTTTTTGAGCGAATTTTGGCGTTATTTGGAAGATTTTTCAAATATCTTTCTAAATAAGCCGTTTTTTGAGCGAATTTCGATGTTAATTGGAAGATGTTTCAAATATCTTTCTAAATAAAACGTTCTTCGAGCGAATTTCGGCGTTATTTCGAAGATTTTTCAAATATCTTGCGAAATAAGCCGTTTTTTGAGCAATTTTTAGCGTTATTTGGAAGATTTTTCAAATATCTTTCCAAATCAGCCGTTTTTTGAGCGAATTTTGGCGTTATTTGGAAGATTTTGCAAATATCTTTCTAAATAAGCCGTTTTTTGAGCGAATTTCGGCGTTATTTGGAAGATTTATCAAATATCATGCTAAATAAGCCGTTATTTGAGCGAATTTGGGCGTTATTTGGACGATTTTTTAAATATCTTTCTAAATAAGCCGTTTTTTGAGCGAATTTCGGCGTTAATTGGAAGATTTTACAAATATATTGCTAAATCAGCCTTTTTTTCAACGAATTTCGGCGTTATTTGGAAGATTTTACAAATTTCTTGCTAAATACGCCTTTTTTTGAACGAATTTCGGCGTTATTTGGAAGATTTTTCAAATATCTTTCCAAATAAGCCGTTTTATGGACGAATTTCGGCGTTATTAAGAAGATTTTTCAAATTTCTTTCTAAATAAGCCGCCTTTTGAGCACATTTCGGCGTTATTTGGAAGATTTTTCAAATATCTTTCCAAATAAGCCGTTTTTTGAGCGAATTTCGGCGTTATTTGGAAGATGTTTCAAATATCCTTCTAAATAAGCCGTTTTTTGAGCGAATTTCGGCGTTATTTGGAAGATTTTTCAAATATCTTTCTAACTAAGCCGTTCTTCGAGCGAATTTCGGCGTTATTTGGAAGTTTCTTCAAATATCTTTCGAATTAAGCCGTTTTTTGGGCGAATTTTGGCGTAATTTCGAAGATTTTTCAAATTTCTTTCTAAATAAGCCCTTTTTTCGAGCGAATTTCGGCGTTATTTGGAAGTTTCTTCAAATATCTTTCCAAATAAGCCGTTTTTTGAGCGAATTTCGGCGTTATTTGGAAGATGTTTCAAATATCCTTCTAAATAAGCCGTTTTTTGAGCGAATTTCGGCGTTATTTGGAAGATTTTTCAAATATCTTTCTAACTAAGCCGTTCTTCGAGCGAATTTCGGCGTTATTTGGAAGTTTCTTCAAATATCTTTCCAATTAAGCCGTTTTTTGGGCGAATTTTGGCGTAATTTCGAAGATTTTTCAAATATCTTTCTAAGTAAGGCGTTTTTTTCAGCGAATTTCGGCGTTATTTGGAAGATTTTTCAAATATCTTTATAAATAATGCGTTTTTTGAGAGAATTTTGGCGTTATTTGGAATGTTTTTAAAATATCTTTCCAAATAAGCCGTTTCTTGTGCGAATTTTATTTGGAAGATTTTTCAAATATATTTCCAATTAAGCCGTTTTTTGACCGAATTTTGGCGTTATTTGGAAGATTTTTCAAATATCTTTTTAAATAAGCAGTTTTTCGAGCAAATTTCGGCGTTATTTGGAAGCTTTTTCAAATATCATGCTAAACAAGCCGTTATTTGAGCGAATTTCGGCGTTATTTGGAAGATGTTTCAAATATCCTTCTAAATAAGCCGTTTTTTGAGCGAATTTCGGCGTTATTTGGAAGATCTTTCAAATATCATGCTAAATAAGCCGTTCTTCGAGCGAATTTCGGCGTTATTTGGAAGTTTTTTCAAATATCTTTCCAAATAAGCCGTTTTTTCGGCGAATTTTGGCGTTATTTGGACGATTTTTTAAATATCTTTCTAAATAAGCCGTTTTTTGAGCGAATTTAGGCGTTAATAGGAAGTTTTTACAAATATCTTGCTAAATCAGCCTTCTTTTGAACGAATTTCGGCGTTATTTGGAAGATTTTATAAATTTCTTGCTAAATACGCCTTTTTTTGAACGAATTTCGGCGTTATTTGGAAGATTTTTCAAATATCTTTCCAAATAAGCCGTTTTATGGACGAATTTCGGCGTTATTTTGAAGATTTTTCAAATTTCTTTTTAAATAAGCCGCCTTTTGAGCACATTTCGGCGTTATTTGGAAGATTTTTCAAATATATTTCCAAATAAGCCGTTTTTTGAGCAAATTTTAGCGTTATTTGGAAGATTTTTCAAATATCTTGATAAATAAGCCCTTTTTTCGAACGAATTTCGGCGTTATTTGGAAGATTTTTCAAATATCTTGCTAAATAAGCCTTTTTTTGAGCGAATTTCGGCGTTATTTGGAAGATCTTTCAAATATCATGCTAAATAAGCCGTTCTTCGAGCGAATTTCGGCGTTATTTGGATGTTTTTTCAAATATCTTTCCAAATAAGCCGTTTTTTCGGCAAATTTTGGCGTTATTTGGAAGATTTTTCAAATATCTTTGTAAATAAGCCGTTTTTTGAGCGAATTTCGGCGTTATTTGGATGATTTTACAAATATCTCTCTAAATATGCCTTTTTTTGAACGAATTTCGGCGTTATTTGGACGATATTTCAAATATCTTGCTAAATAAGCCTTTTTTTGAGCGAATTTCGGCGTTATTTTGAAGATTTTTCAAATATCTTCCTAAATAAGCCGTTTTTTGAGCGAATTTTGGCGTTATTTGGAAGGTTTTTCAAATATATTTCCAATTAAGCCGTTTTTTGGGCGAATTTTGGCGTAATTTGGAAGATTTTTCTAATATCTTTCTAAATAAGCCGTTTTTTGAGCAAATTTCGGCGTTATTTGGAAGATTTTTCAAATATCTTTCTAAATAAGCCGTTTTTTGAGCGAATTTTGGCGTTATTTGGAAGATTTTTCAAATATCTTTCGAAATGAGCCGTTTTTTGAGCGAATTTCGGCGTTATTTGGAAGATTTTACAAATATCTTGCTAAATCAGCCTTTTTTTGAACGAATTTCGGCGTAATTTGGAAGATATTACAAATATCTTGCTAAATAAGCCTTTTTTTGAACGAATTTCGGCGTTATTTGGAAGATTTTTCAAATATCTTTCCAATTAAGCCGTTTTTTGAGCAAATTTCCGCGTTATTTGGAAGATTTTTCATATATCTTTCTAAATCAGCCGTTTTTTGAGCGAATTTCTGCGTTATTTGGAAGATCTTTCAAATATCATGCTAAATAAGCCGTTCTTCGAGCGAATTTCGGCGTTATTTGGAAGTTTTTACAAATATCTTTGCAAATAAGCCGTTTTTTGGGCGAATTTTGCGTTATTTCGAAGATTTTTCAAATATCTTGCTAAATAAGCCGATTTTTGAGTGAATTTCGGCGTTATATGGAAGATTTTTGAAATATCTTTATAAATAAGCCCTTTTTTGAGCGAATTTCGCCGTTATTTGTATGATTATTCAAATATCTTTCCAAATAAGCCGTTTTTTGGGCGAATTTTGGCGTTATTTGGAAGATTTTTCAAATATCTTTCCAAATAAGCCGTTTTTTGAGCGAATTTCGGCGTTATTTGGAAGATGTTTCAAATATCTTTATAAATAAGCCGTTTTTTGGGCGAATTTCGTCGTTATTAGGAAGATTTTTCAAATATCTTTCCAATTAAGCCGTTTTTTGGGCGAATTTTGGCGTAATTTGGAAGATTTTTGAAATATTTTTCTAAATAAGGCGTTTTTTGTGCGATTTTGGCGTTATTTGGAATGTTTTTAAAATATCTTTCCAAATAAGCCGTTTTTTGAACGAATTTGGCCGTTATTTGGAAGATTTTTCAAATATCTTTTTAAATAAGCAGTTTTTCGAGCAAATTTCGGCGTTATTTGGAAGATTTTTCAAATATCTTTCCAAATAAGCCGTTTTTTGAGCGAATTTCGGCGTTATTTGGAAGATGTTTCAAATATCCTTCTAAATAAGCCGTTTTTTGAGCGAATTTCGGCGTTATTTGGAAGATTTTTCAAATATCTTTCTAAATAAGCCGTTTTTTGAGCGAATTTTGGCGTTATGTAGAAGATTTTACAAATATCTTGCTAAATAAGCCGTTTTTGAGCGAATTTCGGCATTATTTGGAAGATTTTAAAATATCTTGCTAAATAAGCCTTTTTTTCAGCGAATTTCGGCATTATTTGGTAGTTTTTTCAAAATTCTTTCTAAATAAGCCGTTTTTTTAGCGAATTTTGCCGTTATTTGGAAGGTTTTTCAAATATCTTTCCAATTAATCCGTTTTTAGGGCGAATTTTGGCGTAATTTGGAAGATTTTTCAAATATCTTTCTAAATAAGCCGTTTTTTGAGCAAATTTCGGCGTTATTTGGAAGATTTTTCAAATACCTTTATAAATAAGCCGTTTTTTGAGCGAATTTTGGCGTTATTTAGAAGAATATTAAAATATCATTCCAAATAAGCCAATTTTTGAGCGAATTTTTCCGATATTTGGAAGATTTTTCAAATATCTTTCTAAATAAACCGTTTTTTCGGCGAATTTTGGCGTTATTTGGACGATTTTTTAAATATCTTTCTAAATAAGCCGTTTTTTGAGCGAATTTCGGCGTTATTTGGAAGATTTTACAAATATCTTGCTAAATCAGCCTTTTTTTGAACGAATTTCGGCGTTATTTGGAAGATATTACAAATATCTTGCTAAATAAGCCTTTTTTTGAACGAATTTCGGCGTTATTTGGAAGATTTTTCAAATATCTTTCCAATTAAGCCGTTTTTTGGGCGAATTTTGGCGTGATTTGGAAGATTTTTGAAATATCTTTCTAAATAAGGCGTTTTTTGAGCGAATTTCGGCGTTATTTGGAAGATTTTTCAAATATCTTTATAAATAAGGGGTTTTTTGTGCGAATTTTGGCGTTATTTGGAATGTTTTTAAAATATCTTTCAAAATAAGCCGTTTTTTGAGCGAATTTGGCCGTTATTTGGAAGATTTTTCAAATATCTTTTTAAATAAGCAGTTTTTCGAGCAAATTTCGGCGTTATTTGGAAGATTTTTCAAATATCTTTCCAAATAAGCCGTTTTTTGAGATTATTTCCGCGTTATTTGGAAGATTTTTCAAATATCTTTCTAAATCAGCCGTTTTTTGAGCGAATTTCTGCGTTATTTGGAAGATCTTTCAAATATCATGCTAAATAAGCCGTTCTTCGAGCGAATTTCGGCGTTATTTGGAAGTTTTTACAAATATCTTTGCAAATCAGCCGTTTTTTGGGCGAATTTTGGCGTTATTTCGAAGATTTTTCAAATATCTTGCTAAATAAGCCGATTTTTGAGCGAATTTCGGCGTTTTTTGGAAGATATTTCAAATATCTTTCTAAATAAGCCGTTTTTTGAGCAAATTTTGGCGTTATTTGGAAGATTTTTCAAATATCTTTCCAATTAAACCGTTTTTTGGGCGAATTTTGGCGTAATTTGGAAGATTTTTCAAATATTTTTCTAAATAAGGCGTTTTTTTGAGCGAATTTCGGCGTTATTTGGAAGATTTTTCGAATATCTTTATAAATAAGGCGTTTTTTGTGCGAATTTTGGCGTTATTTGGAATGTTTTTAAAATATCTTTCCAAATAAGCCGTTTTTTGAACGAATTTGGCCGTTATTTGGAAGATTTTTCAAATATCTTTTTAAATAAGCAGTTTTTCGAGCAAATTTCGGCGTTATTTGGAATGTTTTTAAAATATCTTCCCAAATAAGCCGTTTTTTGAACGAATTTGGCCGTTATTTGGAAGATTTTTCAAATATCTTTTTAAATAAGCAGTTTTTCGAGCAAATTTCGGCGTTATTTGGAAGATTTTTCAAATATCTTTCCAAATAAGCCGTTTTTTGAGCGAATTTCGGCGTTATTTGGAAGATGTTTCAAATATCTTTATAAATAAGCCGTTTTTTGGGCGAATTTCGGCGTTATTTGGAAGATTTTTCAAATATCTTTCCAATTAAGCCGTTTTTTTGGCGAATTTTGGCGTAATTTGGAAGATTTTTGAAATATTTTTCTAAATAAGGCGTTTTTTGAGCGAATTTTGGCGTTATTTGGAAGATTTTTCAAATATCTTTCCAAATAAGCCGTTTTTTGAACGAATTTGGCGGTTATTTGGAAGATTTTTCAAATATCTTTTTAAATAAGCAGTTTTTCGAGCAAATTTCGGCGTTATTTGGAAGATTTTTCAAATATCTTTCCAAATAAGCCGTTTTTTGAGCGAATTTCGGCGTTATTTGGAAGATGTTTCAAATATCCTTCTAAATAAGCCGTTTTTTGAGCGAATTTCGGCGTTATTTGGAAGATTTTTCAAATATCTTTCTAAATAAGCCGTTTTTTGAGCGAATTTTGGCGTTATGTAGAAGATTTTACAAATATCTTGCTAAATAAGCCGTTTTTGAGCGAATTTCGGCATTATTTGGAAGATTTTAACATATCTTGCTAAATAAGCCTTTTTTTCAGCGAATTTCGGCATTATTTGGTAGTTTTTTCAAAATTCTTTCTAAATAAGCCGTTTTTTTAGCGAATTTTGGCGTTATTTGGAAGGTTTTTCAAATATCTTTCCAATTAAGCCGTTTTTAGGGCGAATTTTGCCGTAATTTGGAAGATTTTTCAAATATCTTTCTAAATAAGCCGTTTTTTGAGCAAATTTCGGCGTTATTTGGAAGATTTTTCAAATACCTTTATAAATAAGCCGTTTTTTGAGCGAATTTTGGCGTTATTTAGAAGAATATTAAAATATCATTCCAAATAAGCCAATTTTTGAGCGAATTTTTCCGATATTTGGAAGATTTTTCAAATATCTTTCTAAATAAACCGTTTTTTCGGCGAATTTTGGCGTTATTTGGACGATTTTTTAAATATCTTTCTAAATAAGCCGTTTTTTGAGCGAATTTCGGCGTTATTTGGAAGATTTTACAAATATCTTGCTAAATCAGCCTTTTTTTGAACGAATTTCGGCGTTATTTGGAAGATATTACAAATATCTTGCTAAATAAGCCTTTTTTTGAACGAATTTCGGCGTTATTTGGAAGATTTTTCAAATATCTTTCCAATTAAGCCGTTTTTTGGGCGAATTTTGGCGTGATTTGGAAGATTTTTGAAATATCTTTCTAAATAAGGCGTTTTTTGAGCGAATTACGGCGTTATTTGGAAGATTTTTCAAATATCTTTATAAATAAGGGGTTTTTTGTGCGAATTTTGGCGTTATTTGGAATGTTTTTAAAATATCTTTCAAAATAAGCCGTTTTTTGAGCGAATTTGGCCGTTATTTGGAAGATTTTTCAAATATCTTTTTAAATAAGCAGTTTTTCGAGCAAATTTCGGCGTTATTTGGAAGATTTTTCAAATATCATGCTAAATAAGCCGTTCTTCGAGCGAATTTCGGCGTTATTTGGAAGTTTTTACAAATATCTTTGCAAATCAGCCGTTTTTTGGGCGAATTTTGGCGTTATTTCGAAGATTTTTCAAATATCTTGCTAAATAAGCCGATTTTTGAGCGAATTTCGGCGTTTTTTGGAAGATATTTCAAATATCTTTCTAAATAAGCCGTTTTTTGAGCAAATTTTGGCGTTATTTGGAAGATTTTTCAAATATCTTTCCAATTAAGCCGTTTTTTGGGCGAATTTTGGCGTAATTTGGAAGATTTTTCAAATATTTTTCTAAATAAGGCGTTTTTTGAGCGAATTTCGGCGTTATTTGGAAGATTTTTCGAATATCTTTATAAATAAGGCGTTTTTTGTGCGAATTTTGACGTTATTTGGAATGTTTTTAAAATATCTTTCCAAATAAGCCGTTTTTTGAACGAATTTGGCCGTTATTTGGAAGATTTTTCAAATATCTTTTTAAATAAGCAGTTTTTCAAGCAAATTTCGGCGTTATTTGGAATGTTTTTAAAATATCTTCCCAAATAAGCCGTTTTTTGAACGAATTTGGCCGTTATTTGGAAGATTTTTCAAATATCTTTTTAAATAAGCAGTTTTTCGAGCAAATTTCGGCGTTATTTGGAAGATTTTTCAAATATCTTTCCAAATAAGCCGTTTTTTGAGCGAATTTCGGCGTTATTTGGAAGATGTTTCAAATATCTTTATAAATAAGCCGTTTTTTGGGCGAATTTCGGCGTTATTTGGAAGATTTTTCAAATATCTTTCCAATTAAGCCGTTTTTTTGGCGAATTTTGGCGTAATTTGGAAGATTTTTGAAATATTTTTCTAAATAAGGCGTTTTTTGAGCGAATTTTGGCGTTATTTGGAAGATTTTTCAAATATCTTTATAAATAAGGCGTTTTTTGTGCGAATTTTGGCGTAATTTGGAATGTTTTTAAAATATCTTTCCAAATAAGCCGTTTTATGAACGAATTTGGCCGTTATTTGGAAGATTTTTCAAATATCTTTTTAAATAAGCAGTTTTTCGAGCAAATTTCGGCGTTATTTGGAAGATTTTTCAAATATCTTTCCAAATAAGCCGTTTTTTGAGCGAATTTTGGCGTTATTTCGAAGATGTTTCAAATATCCTTCTAAATAAGCCGTTTTTTGAGCGAATTACGGCGTTATTTGGAAGATTTTTCAAATATCTTTCTA
Organism: Pachydiplax longipennis; assembly: GCA_036926295.1. NCBI lineage: Eukaryota > Metazoa > Arthropoda > Insecta > Odonata > Libellulidae > Pachydiplax > Pachydiplax longipennis. The sequence goes on along the minus strand of JAVFKF010000040.1, from coordinate 1,836,582 downwards.
AATAAGCCGTTTTTTGAGCGAATTTTGGCGTTATGTAGACGATTTTACAAATATCTTGCTAAATAAGCCGTTTTTGAGCGAATTTCGGCATTATTTGGAAGATTTTACAAATATCTTGCTAAATAAGCCTTTTTTTGAACGAATTTCGGCGTTATTTCGACGATATTTCAAATATCTTTCTAAATAAGCCGTTTTTTTCAGCGAATTTCGGCATTATTTGGTAGTTTTTTCAAAATTCTTTCTAAATAAGCCGTTTTTTTAGCGAATTTCGGCGTTATTTGGAAGGTTTTTCAAATATCTTTCCAATTAAGCCGTTTTTAGGGCGAATTTTGGCGTAATTTGGATGATTTTTCAAATATCTTTCTAAATAAGCCGTTTTTTGAGCAAATTTCGGCGTTATTTGGAAGATTTTTCAAATACCTTTATAAATAAGCCGTTTTTTGAGCGAAGTTTGGCGTTATTTAGAAGAATATTAAAATATCATTCCAAATAAGCCAATTTTTGAGCGAATTTTTCCGATATTTGGAAGATTTTTCAAATATCTTTCTAAATAAACCGTTTTTTCGGCGAATTTTGGCGTTATTTGGACGATTTTTTAAATATCTTTCTAAATAAGCCGTTTTTTGAGCGAATTTCGGCGTTATTTGGAAGATTTTACAAATATCTTGCTAAATCAGCCTTTTTTTGAACGAATTTCGGCGTTATTTGGAAGATATTACAAATATCTTGCTAAATAAGCCTTTTTTTGAACGAATTTCGGCGTTATTTGGAAGATTTTTCAAATATCTTTCCAATTAAGCCTTTTTTTTTCAAATATCTTTTAATTAAGCGTTTTTTGGGCGAATTTTGGCGTGATTTGGAAGATTTTTGAAATATCTTTCTAAATAAGGCGTTTTTTGAGCGAATTACGGCGTTATTTGGAAGATTTTTCAAATATCTTTATAAATAAGGGGTTTTTTGTGCGAATTTTGGCGTTATTTGGAATGTTTTTAAAATATCTTTCAAAATAAGCCGTTTTTTGAGCGAATTTGGCCGTTATTTGGAAGATTTTTCAAATATCTTTTTAAATAAGCAGTTTTTCGAGCAAATTTCGGCGTTATTTGGAAGATTTTTCAAATATCTTTCCAAATAAGCCGTTTTTTGAGATTATTTCCGCGTTATTTGGAAGATTTTTCAAATATCTTTCTAAATCAGCCGTTTTTTGAGCGAATTTCTGCGTTATTTGGAAGATCTTTCAAATATCATGCTAAATAAGCCGTTCTTCGAGCGAATTTCGGCGTTATTTGGAAGTTTTTACAAATATCTTTGCAAATCAGCCGTTTTTTGGGCGAATTTTGGCGTTATTTCGAAGATTTTTCAAATATCTTGCTAAATAAGCCGATTTTTGAGCGAATTTCGGCGTTTTTTGGAAGATATTTCAAATATCTTTCTAAATAAGCCGTTTTTTGAGCAAATTTTGGCGTTATTTGGAAGATTTTTCAAATATCTTTCCAATTAAGCCGTTTTTTGGGCGAATTTTGGCGTAATTTGGAAGATTTTTCAAATATTTTTCTAAATAAGGCGTTTTTTGAGCGAATTTCGGCGTTATTTGGAAGATTTTTCAAATATCTTTATAAATAAGGCGTTTTTTGTGCGAATTTTGACGTTATTTGGAATGTTTTTAAAATATCTTTCCAAATAAGCCGTTTTTTGAACGAATTTGGCCGTTATTTGGAAGATTTTTCAAATATCTTTTTAAATAAGCAGTTTTTCAAGCAAATTTCGGCGTTATTTGGAATGTTTTTAAAATATCTTCCCAAATAAGCCGTTTTTTGAACGAATTTGGCCGTTATTTGGAAGATTTTTCAAATATCTTTTTAAATAAGCAGTTTTTCGAGCAAATTTCGGCGTTATTTGGAAGATTTTTCAAATATCTTTCCAAATAAGCCGTTTTTTGAGCGAATTTCGGCGTTATTTGGAAGATGTTTCAAATATCTTTATAAATAAGCCGTTTTTTGGGCGAATTTCGGCGTTATTTGGAAGATTTTTCAAATATCTTTCCAATTAAGCCGTTTTTTTGGCGAATTTTGGCGTAATTTGGAAGATTTTTGAAATATTTTTCTAAATAAGGCGTTTTTTGAGCGAATTTTGGCGTTATTTGGAAGATTTTTCAAATATCTTTATAAATAAGGCGTTTTTTGTGCGAATTTTGGCGTAATTTGGAATGTTTTTAAAATATCTTTCCAAATAAGCCGTTTTATGAATGAATTTGGCCGTTATTTGGAAGATTTTTCAAATATCTTTTTAAATAAGCAGTTTTTCGAGCAAATTTCGGCGTTATTTGGAAGATTTTTCAAATATCTTTCCAAATAAGCCGTTTTTTGAGCGAATTTTGGCGTTATTTCGAAGATGTTTCAAATATCCTTCTAAATAAGCCGTTTTTTGAGCGAATTACGGCGTTATTTGGAAGATTTTTCAAATATCTTTCTAAATAAGCCGTTTTTTGAGCGAATTTTGGCGTTATGTAGACGATTTTACAAATATCTTGCTAAATAAGCCGTTTTTGAGCGAATTTCGGCATTATTTGGAAGATTTTACAAATATCTTGCTAAATAAGCCTTTTTTTGAACGAATTTCGGCGTTATTTCGACGATATTTCAAATATCTTTCTAAATAAGCCGTTTTTTTCAGCGAATTTCGGCATTATTTGGTAGTTTTTTCAAAATTCTTTCTAAATAAGCCGTTTTTTTAGCGAATTTCGGCGTTATTTGGAAGGTTTTTCAAATATCTTTCCAATTAAGCCGTTTTTAGGGCGAATTTTGGCGTAATTTGGATGATTTTTCAAATATCTTTCTAAATAAGCCGTTTTTTGAGCAAATTTCGGCGTTATTTGGAAGATTTTTCAAATACCTTTATAAATAAGCCGTTTTTTGAGCGAAGTTTGGCGTTATTTAGAAGAATATTAAAATATCATTCCAAATAAGCCAATTTTTGAGCGAATTTTTCCGATATTTGGAAGATTTTTCAAATATCTTTCTAAATAAACCGTTTTTTCGGCGAATTTTGGCGTTATTTGGACGATTTTTTAAATATCTTTCTAAATAAGCCGTTTTTTGAGCGAATTTCGGCGTTATTTGGAAGATTTTACAAATATCTTGCTAAATCAGCCTTTTTTTGAACGAATTTCGGCGTTATTTGGAAGATATTACAAATATCTTGCTAAATAAGCATTTTTTTGAACGAATTTCGCCGTTATTTGGAAGATTTTTAAAATATCTTTCCAAATTAGCCGTTTTTTGAAAGAATTTTGACGTAATTTGGATGATTTTTCAAATATCCTTCTAAATATGCCGTTTATTGAGCAAATTTTGGCGTTATTTGGAAGATTTTTCAAATATCCTGCTAAATAAGCCTTCTTTTGAGCGAATTTCGCCGTTATTTGGAAGATTTTTCAAATAACTTGCTAAATAAGCCGTTTTTTGAGCGAACTTCGGCGTTATTTGGAAGATTTTTGAAATAACGTTCTAACTAAGCCGTTTTTCGACCGAATTTCGGCGTTATCTGGAAGATTTTCCAAATAACTTGCTAAATAAGCCGTGTTTTGAGCGAATTTCGGCGTTATTTGGAGGATTTTACAAATATCTTTGCAAATAAGCCGTTTTTTGGGCGAATTTTGGCGTTATTTCGAAGATTTTTCAAATATCTTGCTAAATAAGCCGATTTTTGAGCGAATTTCGGCGTTATTTGGAAGATTTTTCAAATATCTTTATAAATAAGCCCTTTTTTGAGCGAATTTCACCGTTATTTGTAAGATTTCTCAAATATCTTTCCAAATAAGCCGTTTTTTGGGCGAATTTTTGCGTTATTTCGAAGATTTTTCAAATATCTTTCTAAATAAGCCGTTTTTTGGGCGAATTTCGGCGTTATTTGGAAGATTTTTCAAATATCTTTCTAAATAAGCCGTTTTTTGGGCGGATTTCGGCGTTTTTTGGAAGATATTTCAAATATCCTTCTAAATAAGCTGTTTTTTGAGCAGATTTTGGCGTTATTTGGAAGATTTTTCAAATATCTTTCTAAATAAGCCTTTTTTTGAACGAATTTCGCCGTTATTTGGAAGATTTTTCAAATATCTTTCCAATTAAGCCGTTTTTTGGGCGAATTTCGGCGTTATTTGGAAGATTTTTCAAATATCTTTCTAAATAAGCCGTTTTTTGAGCGAATTTTGGCGTTATGTAGAAGATTTTACAAATATCTTGCTAAATAAGCCGTTTTTGAGCGAATTTCGGCATTATTTGGAAGATTTTACAAATATCTTGCTAAATAAGCCTTTTTTTGAACGAATTTCGGCGTTATTTCGACGATATTTCAAATATCTTTCTAAATAAGCCGTTTTTTTCAGCGAATTTCGGCATTATTTGGTAGTTTTTTCAAAATTCTTACTAAATAAGCCGTTTTTTTAGCGAATTTCGGCGTTATTTGGAAGGTTTTTCAAATATCTTTCCAATTAAGCCGTTTTTAGGGCGAATTTTGGCGTAATTTGGAAGATTTTTCAAATATCTTTCTAAATAAGCCGTTTTTTGAGCAAATTTCGGCGTTATTTGGAAGATTTTTCAAATATCTTTATAAATAAGCGGTTTTTGAGCGAATTTTGGCGTTATTTAGAAGAATATTAAAATATCATTCCAAATAAGCCAATTTTTGAGCGAATTTTTCCGATATTTGGAAGATTTTTCAAATATCTTTCTAAATAAACCGTTTTTTCGGCGAATTTTGGCGTTATTTGGACGATTTTTTAAATATCTTTCTAAATAAGCCGTTTTTTGAGCGAATTTCGGCGTTATTTGGAAGATTTTACAAATATCTTGCTAAATCAGCCTTTTTTTGAACGAATTTCGGCGTTATTTGGAAGATATTACAAATATCTTGCTAAATAAGCCTTTTTTTGAACGAATTTCACCGTTATTTGGAAGATTTTTAAAATATCTTTCCAAATTAGCCGTTTTTTGAAAGAATTTTGACGTAATTTGGATGATTTTTCAAATATCCTTCTAAATAAGCCGTTTATTGAGCAAATTTTGGCGTTATTTGGAAGATTTTTCAAATATCCTGCTAAATAAGCCTTTTTTTGAGCGAATTTCGCCGTTAGTTGGAATATTTTTCAAATAACTTGCTAAATAAGCCGTTTTTTGAGCGAACTTCGGCGTTATTTGGAAGATTTTTGAAATAACGTTCTAACTAAGCCGTTTTTCGACCGAATTTCGGCGTTATCTGGAAGATTTTCCAAATAACTTGCTAAATAAGCCGTGTTTTGAGCGAATTTCGGCGTTATTTGGAGGATTTTACTAATATCTTTGCAAATAAGCCGTTTTTTGGGCGAATTTTGGCGTTATATCGAAGATTTTTCAAATATCTTGCTAAATAAGCCGATTTTTGAGCGAATTTCGGCGTTATTTGGAAGATTTTTCAAATATCTTTATAAATAAGCCCTTTTTTGAGCGAATTTCGCCGTTATTTGTAAGATTTCTCAAATATCTTTCCAAATAAGCCGTTTTTTGGGCGAATTTTGGCGTTATTTCGAAGAATTTTCAAATATCTTTCTAAATAAGCCGTTTTTTGGGCGAATTTCGGCGTTATTTAGAAGATTTTTCAAATATCTTTCTAAATAAACCGTTTTTTGGGCGAATTTCGGCGATTTTTGGAAGATATTTCAAATATCTTTCTAAATAAGCCGTTTTTTGAGCAGATTTTGGCGTTATTTGGAAGATTTTTCAAATATCTTTCTAAATTAGCCTTTTTTTGAACGAATTTCGCCGTTATTTGGAAGATTTTTCAAATATCTTTCTAAATAAGCCTTTTTTTGAACGAATTTCGCCGTTATTTGGAAGATTTTTCAAATATCTTTCCAATTAAGCCGTTTTTTGGGCGAATTTCGGCGTTATTTGGAAGATTTTTCAAATATCTTTATAAATAAGGCGTTTTTTGTGCGAATTTTGGCGTTATTTGGAAGATTTTTCAAATATCTTTTTAAATAAGCAGTTTTTCGAGCCAATTTCGGCGTTATTTGGAAGATTTTTCAAATATCTTTCCAAATAAGCCGTTTTTTGAGCGAATTTCGGCGTTATTTGGAAGATTTTTCAAATATCTTTCTAAATAAGCCGTTTATTGAGCAAATTTTGGCGTTATTTGGATGATTTTTCAAATATCTTTCTAAATAAGCCCTTTTTTGGGCGAATTTCGGCGTTATTTGGAAGATTTTTCAAATATCTTTCTAAATAAGCCGTTTTTTGAGCAAATTTCCGCGTTATTTGGAAGATTTTTCAAATATCTTTCTAAATCAGCCGTTTTTTGAGCGAATTCCTGCGTTATTTGGAAGATCTTCCAAATATCATGCTAAATATGCCGTTCTTCGAGCGAATTTCGGCGTTATTTGGAAGTTTTTACAAATATCTTTGCAAATAAGCCGTTTTTTGGGCGAATTTTGGCGTTATTTGGAAGATTTTTCAAATATTTTTCTAAATAAGGCGTTTTTTGAGCGAATTTCGGCGTTATTTGGAAGATTTTTCAAATATCTTTATAAATAAGCCCTTTTTTGAGCGAATTTCGCCGTTATTTGTATGATTTTTCAAATATCTTTCCAAATAAGCCGTTTTTTGGGCGAATTTTGGCGTTATTTCGAAGATTTTTTAAATATCTTTCTAAGTAAGCCGTTTTTTGGGCGAATTTCGGCGTTATTTGGAAGATATTTCAAATATCTTTCTAAATAAGCCGTTTTTTGGGCGAATTTCGGCGTTTTTTGGAAGATATTTCAAATATCTTTCTAAATAAACCGTTTTTTGAGCAAATTTTGGCGTTATTTGGAAGATTTTTCAAATATCTTTCTAAATAAGCCCTTTTTTGGACGAATTTCGGCGTTATTTGGAAGATTTTTCAAATATCTTTCCAATTAAGCCTTTTTTTGGGCGAATTTTGGCGTAATTTGGAAGATTTTTGAAATATTTTTCTAAATAAGGCGTTTTTTGAGCGAATTTCGGCGTTATTTGGAAGATTTTTCAAATATCTTTAGAAATAAGGCGTTTTTTGTGCGAATTTTGGCGTTATTTGGAATGTTTTTAAAATATCTTTCCAAATAAGCCGTTTTTTGAACGAATTTGGCCGTTATTTGGAAGATTTTTCAAATATCTTTCCAAATAAGCCGTTTTTTGAGCGAATTTCGGCGTTATTTGGAAGATGTTTCAAATATCCTTCTAAATAAGCCGTTTTTTGAGCGAATTTCGGCGTTATTTGGAAGATTTTTCAAATATCTTTCTAAATAAGCCGTTTATTGAGCAAATTTTGGCGTTATTTGGATGATTTTTCAAATATCTTTCTAAATAAGCCGTTTTTTGAGCAAATTTCGGCGTTATTTGGAAGATTTTTCAAATATCTTTATAAATAAGCCGTTTTTTGAGCGAATTTTGGCGATATTTAGAAGATTATTAAAATATGATTCCAAATAAGCCAATTTTTCAGCGAATTTTTCCGATATTTGGAAGATTTTTCAAATATCTTTCTAAATAAACCGTTTTTCGAGCAGATTTCGAAGTTATTTGGAAGATTTTTCAAATATCTTTCTAAATTAGCCTTTTTTTGAACGAATTTCGCCGTTATTTGGAAGATTTTTCAAATATCTTTCTAAATAAGCCTTTTTTTGAACGAATTTCGCCGTTATTTGGAAGATTTTTCAAATATCTTTCCAATTAAGCCGTTTTTTGGGCGAATTTCGGCGTTATTTGGAAGATTTTTCAAATATCTTTATAAATAAGGCGTTTTTTGTGCGAATTTTGGCGTTATTTGGAAGATTTTTCAAATATCTTTTTTAATAAGCAGTTTTTCGAGCCAATTTCGGCGTTATTTGGAAGATTTTTCAAATATCTTTCCAAATAAGCCGTTTTTTGAGCGAATTTCGGCGTTATTTGGAAGATTTTTCAAATATCTTTCTAAATAAGCCGTTTATTGAGCAAATTTTGGCGTTATTTGGATGATTTTTCAAATATCTTTCTAAATAAGCCCTTTTTTGGGCGAATTTCGGCGTTATTTGGAAGATTTTTCAAATATCTTTCTAAATAAGCCGTTTTTTGAGCAAATTTCCGCGTTATTTGGAAGATTTTTCAAATATCTTTCTAAATCAGCCGTTTTTTGAGCGAATTCCTGCGTTATTTGGAAGATCTTCCAAATATCATGCTAAATATGCCGTTCTTCGAGCGAATTTCGGCGTTATTTGGAAGTTTTTACAAATATCTTTGCAAATAAGCCGTTTTTTGGGCGAATTTTGGCGTTATTTGGAAGATTTTTCAAATATTTTTCTAAATAAGGCGTTTTTTGAGCGAATTTCGGCGTTATTTGGAAGATTTTTCAAATATCTTTATAAATAAGCCCTTTTTTGAGCGAATTTCGCCGTTATTTGTATGATTTTTCAAATATCTTTCCAAATAAGCCGTTTTTTGGGCGAATTTTGGCGTTATTTCGAAGATTTTTTAAATATCTTTCTAAGTAAGCCGTTTTTTGGGCGAATTTCGGCGTTATTTGGAAGATATTTCAAATATCTTTCTAAATAAGCCGTTTTTTGGGCGAATTTCGGCGTTTTTTGGAAGATATTTCAAATATCTTTCTAAATAAACCGTTTTTTGAGCAAATTTTGGCGTTATTTGGAAGATTTTTCAAATATCTTTCTAAATAAGCCCTTTTTTGGACGAATTTCGGCGTTATTTGGAAGATTTTTCAAATATCTTTCCAATTAAGCCTTTTTTTGGGCGAATTTTGGCGTAATTTGGAAGATTTTTGAAATATTTTTCTAAATAAGGCGTTTTTTGAGCGAATTTCGGCGTTATTTGGAAGATTTTTCAAATATCTTTATAAATAAGGCGTTTTTTGTGCGAATTTTGGCGTTATTTGGAATGTTTTTAAAATATCTTTCCAAATAAGCCGTTTTTTGAACGAATTTGGCCGTTATTTGGAAGATTTTTCAAATATCTTTCCAAATAAGCCGTTTTTTGAGCGAATTTCGGCGTTATTTGGAAGATGTTTCAAATATCCTTCTAAATAAGCCGTTTTTTGAGCGAATTTCGGCGTTATTTGGAAGATTTTTCAAATATCTTTCTAAATAAGCCGTTTATTGAGCAAATTTTGGCGTTATTTGGATGATTTTTCAAATATCTTTCTAAATAAGCCGTTTTTTGAGCGAATTTTGGCGTTATGTAGAAGATTTTACAAATATCTTGCTAAATAAGCCGTTTTTTGAGCGAATTTCGGCATTATTTGGAATATTTTACAAATATCGTGCTAAATAAGCCTTTTTTTGAACGAATTTCGGCGTTATTTCGACGATATTTCAAATATCTTTCTAAATAAGCCGTTTTTTTCAGCGAATTTCGGCATTATTTGGTAGTTTTTTCAAAATTCTTTCTAAATAAGCCGTTTTTTTAGCGAATTTCGGCGTTATTTGGAAGGTTTTTCAAATATCATTCCAATTAAGCCGTTTTTAGGGCGAATTTTGGCGTAATTTGGAAGATTTTTCAAATATCTTTCTAAATAAGCCGTTTTTTGAGCAAATTTCGGCGTTATTTGGAAGATTTTTCAAATATCTTTATAAATAAGCCGTTTTTTGAGCGAATTTTGGCGATATTTAGAAGATTATTAAAATATGATTCCAAATAAGCCAATTTTTCAGCGAATTTTTCCGATATTTGGAAGATTTTTCAAATATCTTTCTAAATAAACCGTTTTTCGAGCAGATTTCGAAGTTATTTGGAAGATTTTTCAAATATCTTTCTAAATAAGGCGTTTTTTGAGCGAATTTCGGCGTTATTTGGAAGATTTTTCAAATATCTTTATAAATAAGGCGTTTTTTGTGCGAATTTTGGCGTTATTTGGAATGTTTTTAAAATATCTTTCAAAATAAGCCGTTTTTTGAGCGAATTTGGCCGTTATTTGGAAGATTTTTCAAATATCTATTTAAATAAGCAGTTTTTCGAGCAAATTTCGGCGTTATTTGGAAGATTTTTCAAATATCTTTCCAAATAAGCCTTTTTTTGAGCGAATTTCGGCGTTATTTGGAAGATTTTTCAAATATCTTTCTAAATAAGCCGTTTATTGAGCAAATTTTGGCGTTATTTCGAAGATTTTTTAAAAATCTTTCTAAATAAGCCGTTTTTTGGGCGAATTTCGGCGTTATTTGGAAGATTTTTCAAATATCTTTCTAAATAAGCCGTTTTTTGAGCAAATTTCCGCGTTATTTGGAATATTTTTCAAATATCTTTCTAAATCAGCCGTTTCTTGAGCGAATTTCTCCGTTATTTGGAAGATCTTTTAAATATCATGCTAAATAAGCCGTTCTTCGAGCGAATTTCGGCGTTATTTGGAATTTTTTACAAATATCTTTGCAAATAAGCTGTTTTTTGGGCGAATTTTGGCGTTATTTGGAGGATTTTACAAATATCTTTGCAAATAAGCCGTTGTTTGGGCGAATTTTAGCGTTATTTCGAAGATTTTTCAAATATCTTGCTAAATAAGCCGATTTTTGAGCGAATTTCGGCGTTATTTGGAAGATTTTTCAAATATCTTTATAAATAAGCCGTTTTTTGGGCGAATTTTGGCGTTATTTCGAAGATTTTTTAAAAATCTTTCTAAATAAGCCGTTTTTTGGGCGAATTTCGGCGTTATTTGGAAGATTTTTCAAATATCTTTCTAAATAAGCCGTTTTTTGGGCGAATTTCGGCGTTTTTTGGAAGATATTTCAAATATCTTTCTAAATAAGCCGTTTCTTGAGCAAATTTTGGCGTTATTTGGAAGATTTTTCAAATATCTTTCTAAATAAGCCGTTTTTTGGGCGAATTTCGGCGTTATTTGGAAGATTTTTCAAATATCTTTCCAATTAAGCCGTTTTTTGGGCGAATTCCTGCGTTATTTGGAAGATCTTTCAAATATCATGCTAAATATGCCGTTCTTCGAGCGAATTTCGGCGTTATTTGGAAGTTTTTACAAATATCTTTGCAAATAAGCCGTTTTTTGGGCGAATTTTGGCGTTATTTGGAAGATTTTTCAAATATTTTTCTAAATAAGGCGTTTTTTGAGCGAATTTCGGCGTTATTTGGAAGATTTTTCAAATATCTTTATAAATAATCCCTTTTTTGAGCGAATTTCGCCGTTATTTGTATGATTTTTCAAATATCTTTCCAAATAAGCCGTTTTTTGGGCGAATTTTGGCGTTAATTCGAAGATTTTTTAAATATCTTTCTAAATAAGCCGTTTTTTGGGCGAATTTCGGCGTTATTTGGAAGATATTTCAAATATCTTTCTAAATAAGCCGTTTTTTGGGCGAATTTCGGCGTTTTTTGGAAGATATTTCAAATATCTTTCTAAATAAACCGTTTTTTGAGCAAATTTTGGCGTTATTTGGAAGATTTTTCAAATATCTTTCTAAATAAGCCGTTTTTTGGACGAATTTCGGCGTTATTTGGAAGATTTTTCAAATATCTTTCCAATTAAGCCTTTTTTTGGGCGAATTTTGGCGTAATTTGGAAGATTTTTGAAATATTTTTCTAAATAAGGCGTTTTTTGAGCGAATTTCGGCGTTATTTGGAAGATTTTTCAAATATCTTTATGAATAAGGCGTTTTTTGTGCGAATTTTGGCGTTATTTGGAATGTTTTTAAAATATCTTTCCAAATAAGCCGTTTTTTGAGCGAATTTCGGCGTTATTTGGAAGATGTTTCAAATATCCTTCTAAATAAGCCGTTTTTTGAGCGAATTTCGGCGTTATTTGGAAGATTTTTCAAATATCTTTCTAAATAAGCCGTTTATTGAGCAAATTTTGGCGTTATTTGGATGATTTTTCAAATATCTTTCTAAATAAGCCGTTTTTTGAGCGAATTTTGGCGTTATGTAGAAGATTTTACAAATATCTTGCTAAATAACCCCTTTTTCGAGTGAATTTCGGCGTTATTTGGAATGTTTTTAAAATATCTTTCCAAATAAGCCGTTTTTTGAACGAATTTCGGCGTTATTTGGAAGATTTTACAAATATCTTGCTAAATATGCCTTTTTTTGAACGAATTTCGGCGTTATTTGGAAGATTTTTCAAATATCATTCCAAATAAGCCGTTTTTTGGACGAATTTTGGCGTTATTTTGAAGATTTTTCAAATTTCCTTCTAAATAAGCCGTCTTTTGAGCAAATTTCGGCGTTATTTGGAAGATTTTTCAAATATATTTCCAAATAAGCCGTTTTTTGATCGAATTTTGGCGTTATTTGGAAGATTTTTCAAATATCTTGCTAAATAACCCCTTTTTCGAGTGAATTTCGGCGTTATTTGGAAAATTTTTCAAATATCTTGCTAAATAAGCCTTTTTTTGAGCGAATTTCGGCGTTATCTGGAAGATTTTCCAAATAACTTGCTAAATAAGCCGTGTTTTGAGCGAATTTCGGCGTTATTTGGAGGATTTTACAAATATCTTTGCAAATAAGCCGTTGTTTGGGCGAATTTTGGCGTTATTTCGAAGATTTTTCAAATATCTTGCTAAATAAGCCGATTTTTGAGCGAATTTCGGCGTTATTTGGAAGATTTTTCAAATATCTTTATAAATAAGCCCTTTTTTGGGCGAATTTCGGCGTTATTTGGAAGATTTTTCAAATATCTTTCTAAATAAGCCGTTTTTTGAGCAAATTTCCGCGTTATTTGGAAGATTTTTCAAATATCTTTCTAAATCAGCCGTTTTTTGAGCGAATTCCTGCGTTATTTGGAAGATCTTTCAAATATCATGCTAAATATGCCGTTCTTCGAGCGAATTTCGGCGTTATTTGGAAGTTTTTACAAATATCTTTGCAAATAAGCCGTTTTTTGGGCGAATTTTGGCGTTATTTGGAAGATTTTTCAAATATTTTTCTAAATAAGGCGTTTTTTGAGCGAATTTCGGCGTTATTTGGAAGATTTTTCAAATATCTTTATAAATAAGCCCTTTTTTGAGCGAATTTCGCAGTTATTTGTATGATTTTTCAAATATCTTTCCAAATAAGCCGTTTTTTGGGCGAATTTTGGCGTTATTTCGAAGATTTTTTAAATATCTTTCTAAATAAGCCGTTTTTTGGGCGAATTTCGGCGTTATTTGGAAGATATTTCAAATATCCTTCTAAATAAGCCGTTTTTTGAGCGAATTTCGGCGTTATTTGGAAGATTTTTCAAATATCTTTCTAAATAAGCCGTTTATTGAGCAAATTTTGGCGTTATTTGGATGATTTTTCAAATATCTTTCTAAATAAGCCGTTTTTTGAGCGAATTTTGGCGTTATGTAGAAGATTTTACAAATATCTTGCTAAATAACCCCTTTTTCGAGTGAATTTCGGCGTTATTTGGAATGTTTTTAAAATATCTTTCCAAATAAGCCGTTTTTTGAACGAATTTCGGCGTTATTTGGAAGATTTTACAAATATCTTGCTAAATATGCCTTTTTTTGAACGAATTTCGGCGTTATTTGGAAGATTTTTCAAATATCTTTCCAAATAAGCCGTTTTTTGGACGAATTTTGGCGTTATTTTGAAGATTTTTCAAATTTCCTTCTAAATAAGCCGTCTTTTGAGCAAATTTCGGCGTTATTTGGAAGATTTTTCAAATATATTTCCAAATAAGCCGTTTTTTGATCGAATTTTGGCGTTATTTGGAAGATTTTTCAAATATCTTGCTAAATAACCCCTTTTTCGAGTGAATTTCGGCGTTATTTGGAAAATTTTTCAAATATCTTGCTAAATAAGCCTTTTTTTGAGCGAATTTCGGCGTTATCTGGAAGATTTTCCAAATAACTTGCTAAATAAGCCGTGTTTTGAGCGAATTTCGGCGTTATTTGGAGGATTTTACAAATATCTTTGCAAATAAGCCGTTGTTTGGGCGAATTTTGGCGTTATTTCGAAGATTTTTCAAATATCTTGCTAAATAAGCCGATTTTTGAGCGAATTTCGGCGTTATTTGGAAGATTTTTCAAATATCTTTATAAATAAGCCCTTTTTTGGGCGAATTTCGGCGTTATTTGGAAGATTTTTCAAATATCTTTCTAAATAAGCCGTTTTTTGAGCAAATTTCCGCGTTATTTGGAAGATTTTTCAAATATCTTTCTAAATCAGCCGTTTTTTGAGCGAATTCCTGCGTTATTTGGAAGATCTTTCAAATATCATGCTAAATATGCCGTTCTTCGAGCGAATTTCGGCGTTATTTGGAAGTTTTTACAAATATCTTTGCAAATAAGCCGTTTTTTGGGCGAATTTTGGCGTTATTTGGAAGATTTTTCAAATATTTTTCTAAATAAGGCGTTTTTTGAGCGAATTTCGGCGTTATTTGGAAGATTTTTCAAATATCTTTATAAATAAGCCCTTTTTTGAGCGAATTTCGCCGTTATTTGTATGATATTTCAAATATCTTTCCAAATAAGCCGTTTTTTGGGCGAATTTTGGCGTTATTTCGAAGATTTTTTAAATATCTTTCTAAATAAGCCGTTTTTTGGGCGAATTTCGGCGTTATTTGGAAGATATTTCAAATATCTTTCTAAATAAGCCGTTTTTTGGGCGAATTTCGGCGTTTTTTGGAAGATATTTCAAATATCTTTCTAAATAAACCGTTTTTTGAGCAAATTTTGGCGTTATTTGGAAGATTTTTCAAATATCTTTCTAAATAAGCCGTTTTTTGGACGAATTTCGGCGTTATTTGGAAGATTTTTCAAATATCTTTCCAATTAAGCCTTTTTTTGGGCGAATTTTGGCGTAATTTGGAAGATTTTTGAAATATTTTTCTAAATAAGGCGTTTTTTGAGCGAATTTCGGCGTTATTTGGAAGATTTTTCAAATATCTTTATAAATAAGGCGTTTTTTGTGCGAATTTTGGCGTTATTTGGAATGTTTTTAAAATATCTTTCCAAATAAGCCGTTTTTTGAACGAATTTGGCCGTTATTTGGAAGATTTTTCAAATATCTTTCCAAATAAGCCGTTTTTTGAGCGAATTTCGGCGTTATTTGGAAGATGTTTCAAATATCCTTCTAAATAAGCCGTTTTTTGAGCGAATTTCGGCGTTATTTGGAAGATTTTTCAAATATCTTTCTAAATAAGCCGTTTATTGAGCAAATTTTGGCGTTATTTGGATGATTTTTCAAATATCTTTCTAAATAAGCCGTTTTTTGAGCGAATTTTGGCGTTATGTAGAAGATTTTACAAATATCTTGCTAAATAAGCCGTTTTTTGAGCGAATTTCGGCATTATTTGGAAGATTTTACAAATATCGTGCTAAATAAGCCTTTTTTTGAACGAATTTCGGCATTATTTGGTAGTTTTTTCAAAATTCTTTCTAAATAAGCCGTTTTTTTAGCGAATTTCGGCGTTATTTGGAAGGTTTTTCAAATATCTTTCCAATTAAGCCGTTTTTAGGGCGAATTTTGGCGTAATTTGGAAGATTTTTCAAATATCTTTCTAAATAAGCCGTTTTTTGAGCAAATTTCGGCGTTATTTGGAAGATTTTTCAAATATCTTTATAAATAAGCCGTTTTTTGAGCGAATTTTGGCGATATTTAGAAGATTATTAAAATATGATTCCAAATAAGCCAATTTTTCAGCGAATTTTTCCGATATTTGGAAGATTTTTCAAATATCTTTCTAAATAAACCGTTTTTCGAGCAGATTTCGAAGTTATTTGGAAGATTTTTCAAATATCTTTCTAAATAAGGCGTTTTTTGAGCGAAATTCGGCGTTATTTGGAAGATTTTTCAAATATCTTTATAAATAAGGCGTTTTTTGTGCGAATTTTGGCGTTATCTGGAATGTTTTTAAAATATCTTTCAAAATAAGCCGTTTTTTGAGCGAATTTGGCCGTTATTTGGAAGATTTTTCAAATATCTATTTAAATAAGCAGTTTTTCGAGCAAATTTCGGCGTTATTTGGAAGATTTTTCAAATATCTTTCCAAATAAGCCTTTTTTTGAGCGAATTTCGGCGTTATTTGGAAGATTTTTCAAATATCTTTCTAAATAAGCCGTTTATTGAGCAAGTTTGGGCGTTATTTGGATGATTTTTCAAATATCTTTCTAAATAAGCCCTTTTTTGGGCGAATTTCGGCGTTATTTGGAAGATTTCTCAAATATCTTTCTAAATAAGCCGTTTTTTGAGCAAATTTCCGCGTTATTTGAAATATTTTTCAAATATCTTTCTAAATCAGCCGTTTCTTGAGCGAATTTCTCCGTTATTTGGAAGATCTTTTAAATATCATGCTAAATAAGCCGTTCTTCGAGCGAATTTCGGCGTTATTTGGAATTTTTTACAAATATCTTTGCAAATAAGCCGTTTTTTGGGCGAATTTTGGCGTTATTTCGAAGATTTTTCAAATATCTTGCTAAATAAGCCGATTTTTGAGCGAATTTCGGCGTTATTTGGAAGATTTTTGAAATATCTTTATAAATAAGCCCTTTTTTGAGCGAATTTCGCCGTTATTTGTATGATTTTTCAAATATCTTTCCAAATAAGCCGTTTTTTGGGCGAATTTTGGCGTTATTTCGAAGATTTTTTAAAAATCTTTCTAAATAAGCCGTTTTTTGGGCGAATTTCGGCGTTATTTGGAAGATTTTTCAAATATCTTTATAAATAAGCCGTTTTTTGAGCGAATTTTGGCGATATTTAGAAGATTATTAAAATATGATTCCAAATAAGCCAATTTTTCAGCGAATTTTTCCGATATTTGGAAGATTTTTCAAATATCTTTCTAAATAAACCGTTTTTCGAGCAGATTTCGAAGTTATTTGGAAGATTTTTCAAATATCTTTCTAAATAAGGCGTTTTTTGAGCGAATTTCGGCGTTATTTGGAAGATTTTTCAAATATCTTTATAAATAAGGCGTTTTTTGTGCGAATTTTGGCGTTATTTGGAATGTTTTTAAAATATCTTTCAAAATAAGCCGTTTTTTGAGCGAATTTGGCCGTTATTTGGAAGATTTTTCAAATATCTATTTAAATAAGCAGTTTTTCGAGCAAATTTCGGCGTTATTTGGAAGATTTTTCAAATATCTTTCCAAATAAGCCTTTTTTTGAGCGAATTTCGGCGTTATTTGGAAGATTTTTCAAATATCTTTCTAAATAAGCCGTTTATTGAGCAAGTTTGGGCGTTATTTGGATGATTTTTCAAATATCTTTCTAAATAAGCCCTTTTTTGGGCGAATTTCGGCGTTATTTGGAAGATTTTTCAAATATCTTTATAAATAAGCCGTTTTTTGAGCGAATTTTGGCGATATTTAGAAGATTATTAAAATATGATTCCAAATAAGCCAATTTTTCAGCGAATTTTTCCGATATTTGGAAGATTTTTCAAATATCTTTCTAAATAAACCGTTTTTCGAGCAGATTTCGAAGTTATTTGGAAGATTTTTCAAATATCTTTCTAAATAAGGCGTTTTTTGAGCGAATTTCGGCGTTATTTGGAAGATTTTTCAAATATCTTTATAAATAAGGCGTTTTTTGTGCGAATTTTGGCGTTATTTGGAATGTTTTTAAAATATCTTTCAAAATAAGCCGTTTTTTGAGCGAATTTGGCCGTTATTTGGAAGATTTTTCAAATATCTATTTAAATAAGCAGTTTTTCGAGCAAATTTCGGCGTTATTTGGAAGATTTTTCAAATATCTTTCCAAATAAGCCTTTTTTTGAGCGAATTTCGGCGTTATTTGGAAGATTTTTCAAATATCTTTCTAAATAAGCCGTTTATTGAGCAAGTTTGGGCGTTATTTGGATGATTTTTCAAATATCTTTCTAAATAAGCCCTTTTTTGGGCGAATTTCGGCGTTATTTGGAAGATTTTTCAAATATCTTTCTAAATAAGCCGTTTTTTGAGCAAATTTCCGCGTTATTTGAAATATTTTTCAAATATCTTTCTAAATCAGCCGTTTCTTGAGCGAATTTCTCCGTTATTTGGAAGATCTTTTAAATATCATGCTAAATAAGCCGTTCTTCGAGCGAATTTCGGCGTTATTTGGAATTTTTTACAAATATCTTTGCAAATAAGCCGTTTTTTGGGCGAATTTTGGCGTTATTTCGAAGATTTTTCAAATATCTTGCTAAATAAGCCGATTTTTGAGCGAATTTCGGCGTTATTTGGAAGATTTTTGAAATATCTTTATAAATAAGCCCTTTTTTGAGCGAATTTCGCCGTTATTTGTATGATTTTTCAAATATCTTTCCAAATAAGCCGTTTTTTGGGCGAATTTTGGCGTTATTTCGAAGATTTTTTAAAAATCTTTCTAAATAAGCCGTTTTTTGGGCGAATTTCGGCGTTATTTGGAAGATTTTTCAAATATCTTTCTAAATAAGCCGTTTTTTGGGCGAATTTCGGCGTTTTTTGGAAGATATTTCAAATATCTTTCTAAATAAGCCGTTTCTTGAGCAAATTTTGGCGTTATTTGGAAGATTTTTCAAATATCTTTCTAAATAAGCCGTTTTTTGGGCGAATTTCGGCGTTATTTGGAAGATTTTTCAAATATCTTTCCAATTAAGCCGTTTTTTGGGCGAATTTTGGCGTAATTTGGAAGATTTTTGAAATATTTTTCTAAATAAGGCGTTTTTTGAGCGAATTTCGGCGTTATTTGGAAGATTTTTCAAATATCTTTATAAATAAGGCGTTTTTTGTGCGAATTTTGGCGTTATTTGGAATGTTTTTAAAATATCTTTCCAAATAAGCCGTTTTTTGAACGAATTTGGCCGTTATTTGGAAGATTTTTCAAATATCTTTTTAAATAAGCAGTTTTTCGAGCAAATTTCGGCGTTATTTGGAAGATTTTTCAAATATCTTTCCAAATAAGCCGTTTATTGAGCAAATTTTGGCGTTATTTGGATGATTTTTCAAATATCTTTCTAAATAAGCCCTTTTTTGGGCGAATTTCGGCGTTATTTGGAAGATTTTTCAAATATCTTTCTAAATAAGCCGTTTTTTGAGCAAATTTCCGCGTTATTTGGAAGATCTTTCAAATATCTTTCTAAATCAGCCGTTTTTTGAGCGAATTTCGGCGTTATTTGGAAGTTTTTTCAAATATCCTTCCAAATAAGCTGTTTTTTCGGCGAATTTTGGCGTTATTTGGACGATTTTTTAAATATCTTTCTAAATAAGCCGTTTTTTGAACGAATTTCGGCGTTATTTGGAAGATTTTACAAATATCTTGCTAAATATGCCTTTTTTTGAACGAATTTCGGCGTTATTTGGAAGATTTTTCAAATTTCCTTCTAAATAAGCCGTCTTTTGAGCAAATTTCGGCGTTATTTGGAAGATTTTTCAAATATATTTCCAAATAAGCCGTTTTTTGATCGAATTTTGGCGTTATTTGGAAGATTTTTCAAATATCTTGCTAAATAACCCCTTTTTCGAGCGAATTTCGGCGTTATTTGGAAAATTTTTCAAATATCTTGCTAAATAAGCCTTTTTTTGAGCGAATTTCGGCGTTATCTGGAAGATTTTCCAAATAACTTGCTAAATAAGCCGTGTTTTGAGCGAATTTCGGCGTTATTTGGAGGATTTTACAAATATCTTTGCAAATAAGCCGTTGTTTGGGCGAATTTTGGCGTTATTTCGAAGATTTTTCAAATATCTTGCTAAATAAGCCGATTTTTGAGCGAATTTCGGCGTTATTTGGAAGATTTTTCAAATATCTTTATAAATAAGCCCTTTTTTGAGCGAATTTCGCCGTTATTTGTAAGATTTTTCAAATATCTTTCTAAATAAGCAGTTTTTTGAGCGAATTTTGGCGTTATTTGGAAGATTTTTCAAATACCTTTCTACATAAGCCGTTTTTTGAGCGAAGTTCGGCGTTATTTGGAAGATTTTTCAAATATCTTGCTAAATAAGCCGTCTTTGAGCGAATTTCGGCGTAATTTGGAAGATTTTTGAAATATTTTTCTAAATAAGGCGTTTTTTGAGCGAATTTCGGCGTTATTTGGAAGATTTTTCAAATATCTTTATAAATAAGGCGTTTTTTGTGCGAATTTTGGCGTTATTTGGAATGTTTTTAAAATATCTTTCCAAATAAGCCGTTTTTTGAACGAATTTGGCCGTTATTTGGTAGATTTTTCAAATATCTTTTTAAATAAGCAGTTTTTCGAGCAAATTTCGGCGTTATTTGGAAGATTTTTCGAATATCTTTCCAAATAAGCCGTTTATTGAGCAAATTTTGGCGTTATTTGGATGATTTTTCAAATATCTTTCTAAATAAGCCCTTTTTTGGGCGAATTTCGGCGTTATTTGGAAGATTTTTCAAATATCTTTCTAAATAAGCCGTTTTTTGAGCAATTTTCCGCGTTATTTGGAAGATTTTTCAAATATCTTTCTAAATCAGCCGTTTTTTGAGCGAAGTTCTGCGTTATTTGGAAGATCTTTCAAATATCATGCTAAATAAGCCGTTCTTCGAGCGAATTTCGGCGTTATTTGGAAGTTTTTTCAAATATCCTTCCAAATAAGCTGTTTTTTCGGCGAATTTTGGCGTTATTTGGACGATTTTTTAAATATCTTTCTAAATAAGCCGTTTTTTGAGCGAATTTCGGCGTTATTTGGAAGATTTTACAAATATCTTGCTAAATCAGCCTTTTTTTGAACGAATTTCGGCGTTATTTGGAAGATTTTTCAAATATCTTTCCAAATAAGCCGTTTTTTGGACGAATTTTGGCGTTATTTTGAAGATTTTTCAAATTTCTTTCTAAATAAGCCGTCTTTTGAGCAAATTTCGGCGTTATTTGGAAGATTTTTCAAATATATTTCCAAATAAGCCGTTTTTTGATCGAATTTTGGCGTTATTTGGAAGATTTTTCAAATATCTTGCTAAATAACCCCTTTTTCGAGCGAATTTCGGCGTTATTTGGAAAATTTTTCAAATATCTTGCTAAATATGCCTTTTTTTGAGCGAATTTCGGCGTTATTTGGAAGATTTTTCAAATATCTTGCTAAATAAGCCGTCTTTTGAGCGAATTTCGGCGTAATTTGGAAGATTTTTCAAATATCTTTCCAATTAAGCCGTTTTTTGGGCGAATTTTGGCGTAATTTGGAAGATTTTTCAAATATCTTTCTAAATAAGTCGTTTTTTGAGCAAATTTCGGCGTTATTTGGAAGATTTTTCAATTATCTTGCTAAAGAAGCAGTATTCAGATCAGATTTTGGCTTATTTTAAAAGAAATTTCAATTATCTTGCTAAATTAGCCGTTTTCGAAGAAAATATCGGCTTAATTTGGAACATCTTTCAAATAACCTGGTAAATAAACCGTTTACGGAGCAAATTTCGGCTTCAATTGGAGGATTTTTTTAATATCTTCTTAAATCAGCCGTATTCGGAGCAGCTTTCGGCTTAATTTGGCAGATTTCTCAAATATCTTCCTAAATAAGCCATTTTCGGAACAAATTTCGGCTTAATTTAAAAAAAATTTCACTTATCTTGCTAAATAAACCGTTATTGGAGCAAATTTCGGCTTCAACTGGTGCATTTTCTTAATAACTTGCTAAATATCCCGTTATTGGAGAAAATTTCGGCTTAATTTGGAAGATTATTCAAATATCATCTTAAATAAGCCGTTTTCGAAGCAAATTTCGGCTTAATTTTTCAAAAATCATGCTAAATATGCCGTTTTCGGAGCTAATTTCGGCTTAATTTGGAAGATTATTCAAATATCATCTTAAATAAGCCGTTTTCGAAGCAAATTTCGGCTTAATTTTTCAAATATCATGCTAAATATGCCGTTATCGGAGCGAATTTCGGCTTAATTTGGAAGATTATTCAAATATCCTGGTAAATAAACCGTTTTCGGAGCATATTTCGGCTTAATATGGAAGATTTTTAAATTATCATCCTAATTAAGCCGTTTTCGAAGCAATTTTCGGCTTAATTTTTCATATATCTTGCTAAATAAGCCGTATTTGGAGCGAATTTCGGCTTATTTTAAAAGAAATTTCAATTATCTTGCTAAACAAGCCGTTTTCGGCGCAAATTTCGGTTTTATTTCTAAGATCTTTCAAATAACTTCCTAAATAAGCCGTTTTCGAAGCAAATTTCTACTTAATTTCTCAAATATCTTGCTTAAGAAGCCGTATTCAGAGCAGATTTCGTCTTATTTTAAAAGAAATTTCAATTATATTGCTAAATTAGCCGTTTTCGGAGCAAATATCGGCTTAATTTTTCAAATATCTTGCTAAATAAGCCGTTTTCGGAGCGAATTTCGGCTTAATTTGGAAGATTATTCAAATATCTTCCTCAAAAAGCCGTTTTCGGAGCAAATTTCGACTTAATTTGGAGATTTTCCAAATATCTTCGTAAATGAACCATTTTAGGAGCAAATTTCGGCTCAATTTCAAAGAAATTTCAATTATCATGCAAAATAAGCGGTTTTCAGAACAAATTTCGGCTTAATTTGGAAGATTTTTCAAATATCTTCCTAAATAAGCCTTTTTCGAAGCAATTTTCGGCTTAATTTTTCATATATCCTGCTAAATAAGCCGTATTCGGTGCGGAATTGGGCTTAATTTGGAAGAATTTTCAATTATCTTCCTAAATAAGCCGTTTTCGAAGCAAATTTCTGCTTAATTAAGAAGATTTTCCAAATATCTTCCTAAATGAGCCATTTTCGGAGAAAATTTCGGCTTAATCTTAAAGAAATTTCAATTATCTTGCAAAATAAGCGGTTTTCAGAACAAATTTCGGCTTAATTTGGAAGATTTTTCAAATATCTTCCTAAATAAGCCTTTTTCGGAGCAAATTTCAGCTTAATTCGGAAGATTTTTCAAATATCTTCCTAAATAAGCCGTTTATGGAACAAATTTCGGCTTAATTTAAAAGAGATTTCAATTATCTTGCTTAATAAGCCGTTACCAGAGCAAATTTCGGCTTCCATTGCTGGATTTTCTTAATATCTTGCTAAATAAGCCGTCTATGGAGAAAGTTTCGCATTTATTCGGAAGATTTTTTAAATATCTTCCTAAAGAAGCCGTTTTCGGTGTAAACATAGGCTTAGTTTGGATCATTTCTCAAATATCTTACTAAATACGCCGTTTTCGGAGCAAATTTTGGCTTGATTTCGAAGATTTCTCAAATATCTTGGTAAATAAGACGTTTTCAGAGCAAATTTCGGATTAATTTGGAAGATAATACAAATATCTTGCTCAATAAGCCGTTTTCAGAGCAAATTTCGACCTAATTTGGAAGATAATACAAATATCTTTCTCAATAAGCCGTTTTCGGAGCAAATTTCGGCTTAATTTGGAAGATTTTTCAAATATCTTTCTAAATAACCCGTTTTCGGAGCAAATTTCGGATTAATTTGGAAGATAATACAAATATCTTGCTCAATAAGCCGTTTTCAGAACAAATTTCGACCTAATTTGGAAGATAATACAAATATCTTTCTCAATAAGGCGTTTTCGGAGTAAATTTCGACTTTATTAGGAAGATTTTTCAAATATCATCCTAAATAAGCCGTTTTCAAAGCAAATTTCGGCTTAATTTTCCAAATATCTTTATTAATAAGCCGTTTCCGGAGCAAATTTCGGCTTATTTAAAAAGAAATTTTAATTATCGTACTAAATAAGCCATTTTTGGAGAAAATTTCGCCTTAATTCGGAAGATTTTTAAATATCGTCCTATAGAAACCGTTTTCGGTGTGAACATCGGCTTAATTTGGAAGATTTCTCAAATATCTTGCTAAATTCGCCGTTTTCGGAGCAAATTTTGGCTTTGTGGAAGATTTCTCAAATATCTTGCTAAATAAGCCGTTTTCGGAGCTAATGACGCCTTATTTTGGAAGATTTTCCAAATATCTTCCTAAATGAGCTATTTTCGGAGAAAATTTCGGCTTAATTTCAAAGAAATTTCAATTATCTGGCAAAATAAGCGGTTTTCAGAAGAAATTTTGGTTAATTTGGAAGATTTTTCAAATACCTTCCTAACTAAGCTGTTTTCGGAGCAAATTTCGGCTTAATTAGGAAGTATTTTCAATTGTCATACTAAATAAGCCGTTTCGGGGCAAATTTCGCCTTAATTCGGAAGATTTATCAAATATCATCCTAAATAAGCCGTTTTCGGAGTAAACTTCGGCTTAGTTTAAACGAAATTTCAATTATCTTGCTAAATAAGCCGTTTTCGGTGCAAATTTTAGCTTAATTCGGAAGATTTTTTTTAAATATCTTCCTAAATAAGGCGTTTTCGGAGCAAATTTCGGCTTAATTTGGTAGATTTCTCAAATATATACTTGCTATATAAGCCGTTTTCGGAGGAAATTTCATCTTAATTTGGAAGATCTTTCAAATATCCTGGTAAATTAACCGTTTTTGGAGCAAATTTCGGCTTAATTTGGAGGATAATACAAATATCTTGCTCAATAAGCCGTTTTCGTAGTAAATTTCCGCTTAATTAGGAAGATTTTTCAAATATCTTGCTTTATAAGCCGTTTTCGGAGAAAATTACGCCCTATTTTGGAAGATTTTTCAAATATCTACCTAAATAAGCCGTTTTCGGAGCAAATTTTAGCTTAATTCGGAAGATTTTCGATTTTTTTGCTAAATAAGCCGTTTTCGGATTAAAATATCAGCTTAATTCGGAAGATTTTTCAAATATCGTGGTATATAAGTTGTTCTCGCGGCAAATTTCGCCATAATTCGGAAGATTTCTCAAATATCCTTCTATATAAGCCGTTTTCGGAGTAAATTTCGACTTTATTAGGAAGATTTTTCAAATATCATCCTAAATAAGCCGTTTTCAAAGCAAATTTCGGTTTAATTTTCCAAATATCTTTATAAATAAGCCGTTTCCGGAGCAAATTTTGGCTTATTTAAAAAGAAATTTTAATTATCGTACTAAATAAGCCGTTTTGGAGCAAATTTCGGCTTCAATTGGTGGATTTTCTTAATATCCTGCTAAATAAGCCATTTTTGGAGAAAATTTCGCCTTAATTCGGAAGATTTTTAAATATCGTCCTATAGAAACCGTTTTCGGTGTGAACATCGGCTTAATTTGGAAGATTTCTCAAATATCTTGCTAAATAAGCCGTTTTCGGAGCTAATGACGCCTTATTTTGGAAGATTTTCCAAATATCTTCCTAAATGAGCTATTTTCGGAGAAAATTTCGGCTTAATTTCAAAGAAATTTCAATTATCTAGCAAAATAAGCGGTTTTCAGAACAAATTTTGGTTAATTTGGAAGATTTTTCAAATACCTTCTTAAATAAGCTGTTTTTGGAGCAAATTTCAGCTTAATTAGGAAGTATTTTCAAATGTCATACTAAATAAGCCGTTTCGGGGCAAATTTCGCCTTAATTCGGAAGATTTATCAAATATCATCCTAAATAAGTCTTTTTCGGAGCAAATTTTAGCTTAATTCGGAAGATTTTCGATTTTTTTGCTAAATAAGCCGTTTTCGGATTAAAATATCAGCTTAATTCGGAAGATTTTTCAAATATCGTGGTATATAAGCTGTTCTCGCGGCAAATTTCGCCTTAATTCGGAAGATTTCTCAAATATCCTTCTATATAAGCCGTTTTCGGAGTAAATTTCGACTTTATTAGGAAGATTTGTCAAATATCATCCTAAATAAGCCGTTTTCAAAGCAAATTTCGGCTTAATTTTCCAAATATCTTTATAAATAAGCCGTTTCCGGAGAAAATTTCGGCTTATTTAAAAAGAAATTTTAATTATCGTACTAAATAAGCCGTTTTGGAGCAAATTTCGGCTTCAATTGGTGGATTTTCTTAATATCCTGCTAAATAAGCCATTTTTGGAGAAAATTTCGCCTTAATTCGGAAGATTTTTAAATATCGTCCTATAGAAACCGTTTTCGGTGTGAACATCGGCTTAATTTGGAAGATTTCTCAAATATCTTGCTAAATACGCCGTTTTCGGAGCAAATTTTACCTTAATTTGGAAGATTTCTCAAATATCTTGCTCAATAACCCGTTTTCGGAGCAAATTTTGGCCTAATTTGGAAGATAATACAAATATCTTTCTCAATAAGCTGTTCTCGCGGCAAATTTCGCCTTAATTCGGAAAATTCCTCAAATATCCTTCTATATAAGCCTTTTCCGGAGTAAATTTCGGCTTATTTTAAAAGAAATTTGAATTATCGTGCTAAATAAGCCGTTTTCGAAGCAAATTTCGGCTTAATTTGGAAGATTTTTCAAATATCTTCCTTTATAAGCCGTTTTCGGAGAAAAATACGCTGTATTTTGGAAGATTTACCGAATATCATCCTAAGGGAGTCATTTTCGGAGAAAATTTCCGCTTAATCTTAAAGAAATTTCAATTATCTTGCAAAATAAGC
The DNA here is from genome assembly GCA_036926295.1 of Pachydiplax longipennis. Classification (NCBI taxonomy): domain Eukaryota; kingdom Metazoa; phylum Arthropoda; class Insecta; order Odonata; family Libellulidae; genus Pachydiplax; species Pachydiplax longipennis. The sequence goes on along the minus strand of JAVFKF010000040.1, from coordinate 1,810,283 downwards.
GGTTTTCAGAAGAAATTTTGGCTGAATCTGGAAGACTTTCAAATATATTCCAAACTAAGCTGCTTTCGGAGCAAATTTCGGCCATATTTTGAAGATCTTTCAAGTATCTTGGTAAATAAACCGTTTTAGGAGCAAATTTCGGCTTATTTTGGAAGATTTATCAAATATCACCCTAAATAAGCCGTTTTCGGAGAAAATTTCGGCTTCATTTGGAGAATTTTTTTAATGTCCTGCTAAATAAGCCGTTTTCGGAGCAAATTTTGGCTTTATTTGGAAGATTTTTCAAATATCATTCTAAATAAGCCGTTCTCTGAGCAAATTTCGACTTCATTTGGAAGATATTTTAAATATCCTGCTTTATAAGCCGTTTTTGGAGCAAATTTCGGCTTAATTTGGATAATTTCTCAAATATCTTACTAAATACGCCGTTTTCGGAGCAAATTTTGCCTTAATTTGGAAGATTTCCCAAATATCTTGCTCAATAAGCCGTTTTCGGAGCAAATTTCGGCCGAATTTGGAAGATAATAGAAATATCTTTCTCAATAAGCCGTTTTCGGAGCAAATTTCGGCTTAATTTGGAAGATGTTTCAAATATCTTCCTAAATAAGCCGTTTTCGAAGCAAATTTCGGCTTAAATTTCCAAATATCTATATAAATATGCCGTTTTCGGAGCAAATTTCGGCTTAATTTAGAAGATTTTCGATTATTTTGCTAAATAAGCCGTTTTCGGAGTAAAATATCAGCTTAATTCGGAAGATTTTTCAAATATCGTGGTATATAAGCTGTTCCGGCGGCAAATTTCGCCTTAATTCGGAAGATTTCTCATATATCCTTCTATATAAGCCGTTTCCGGAGTAAATTTCGGCTTATTTTAAAAGAAATTTTAATTATCGTGCTAAATAAGCCGTTTTCGGAGCAAATTTCGGCTTCAATTGGTGGATTTTCTTAATATCCTGCTAAATAAGCCGTTTTCGGAGAAAATTTCGGCTTAATTTAGAAGATTCTTCAAATATCATCCTAAATAAGTCGTTTTCGGAGCAAATTTTGGCTTATTTTAAAAGAAATTTCAATTATCTTGCTATATAAGCCGTTTTCGGAGCAAATTTCGACTTAATTTGGTAGATTTTTGAAATATCCTTCTTTATAAGCCGTTTTCGGAAAAAATACGCCTTATTTTGGAAGATTTACCAAATATCTTCCTAAATGAGCCATTTTCGGAGAAAATTTCCGCTTAATCTTAAAGAAATTTATATTATCTTGCAAAATAAGCGGTTTTCAGAACAAATTTTGGCTTAATTTGGAAGATTTTTCAAATATTTTCCAAACTAAGCTGCTTTCGGAGCAAATTTCGGCTTAATTTGGAAGATCTTACCAGTATCGTGGTAAATAAGCCGTTCTCTGAGCAAATTTTGACTTCATTTGGGTGATTTTTTTAGATATCTTCCTTTATAAGCCGTTTTCGGAGCAACTTTCGGCTTAATTTGGAAGATTTTTCAAATATCTTTCTAAATAAGTCGTTTATGGAACAAATTTCGTCTGAATTTAAAAGAAATTTCAATTATCTTGCTTAATAGGCGATATCAGAGCAAATTTCGGCTTCCATTGGTGGATTTTCTTAATATCTTGCTAAATAAGTCTTTGGAGAAAATTTCGCCATTATTCGGAAGATTTCTTAATATCTTCCTAAAGAAGCCGTTTTCGGTGTAAACATCGGCTTAATTTGGATAATTTCTCAAATATCTTACTAAATACGCCGTTTTCGGAGCAAATTTTACCTTAATTTGGAAGATTTCTCAAATATCTTGCTCAATAACCCGTTTTCGGAGCAAATTTTGGCCTAATTTGGAAGATAATACAAATATCTTTCTCAATAAGCTGTTCTCGCTGCAAATTTCGCCTTAATTCGGAAAATTCCTCAAATATCCTTCTATATAAGCCTTTTCCGGAGTAAATTTCGGCTTATTTTAAAAGAAATTTGAATTATCGTGCTAAATAAGCCGTTTTCGAAGCAAATTTCGGCTTAATTTGGAAGATTTTTCAAATATCTTCCTTTATAAGCCGTTTTCGGAGAAAAATACGCCGTATTTTGGAAGATTTACCAAATATCTTCCTAAATGAGGCATTTTCGGAGAAAATTTACGCTTAATCTTAAAGAAATTTCAATTATCTTGCAAAATAAGTGGTTTTCAGAACAAATTTTAGCTTAATTCGGAAGTTTTTTCAAATATCCTCATAAATAAGCCGTTTTCGGGGCAAATTTCGCCTTAATTCGGAGGATTCTTCAAATATTATCTTAATTAAGTCGTTTTCGGAGCAAATTTCGGCTTATTTTAAAAGAATTTCAATTATCTTGCTATATAAGCCGTTTTCGGAGAAAATTTCGACTAAATTTGGAAATTTTTGAAATATCTTCCTTTATAAGCCGTTTTCGGAGCAAAATACGCCTTATTTTGGAAGATTTTCCAAATATCTTCCTAAATGAGCCATTTTCGGAGAAAATTTCAGCTTAATTTCAAAGAAATTTAAATTATCTTGCAAAATAAGCGGTTTTCAGAACAAATTTCGGCTTAATTTGGAAGATTTTTCAAATATCTTCCTAACTAAGCAGTTCTCGGAGCAAATTTCAGCTAAATTGAAAAAATTTTTCAAATATCATTCTAAATAAGCCGTATTCGGAGAAAATTTCGGCTTAACCTGGAAGGTTTTTAAAATATCTTAATAAATGAGCCATTTTCGGAGAAAATTTCGGCTTAATCTTAAAGAAATTTCAATTATCTTGCAAAATAAGCGGTTATCAGAACAAATTTTGGCTTAATTTGGAAGATTTTTCAAGTATCTTCCTAACTAAGCTGTTTTCGGAGCAAATTTCGGCTTAATTTGGAAGATTTTTCAAATATCTTCATAAATAAGCCGTTTTCGGGGCAAATTTCGGCTTAATTCGGAAGATTCTTCAAATATCATCCTAAATAAGTCGTTTTCGGAGCAAATTTCGCCTTATTTTAAAAGAATTGCAATTATCTTGCTATATAAGCCTTTTTCGGAGAAAATTTCGACTAAATTTGGAAGACTTTTGAAATATCTTCCTTTATAAGCCGTTTTCGGAGAAAATTTCGGCTTAATTTCAAAGAAATTTAAATTATCTTGCAAAATATGCGGTTTTCAGAACAAATTTTGGCTTAATTTGAAAGATTTTGTAAATATCTTCCGAACTAAGCCGTTTTCGGGGCAAATTTCGGCTTAATTTGGAAGATTTTTCAAATATCATACTAAGTAAACCGTATTCGGAGCAAATTTCGGCTTCAATTGGTGGATTTTTTAATATCTTCCTAAATGAGCCGTATTCGGAGCAACTTTCGGCTTAATTTGGAAGATTTTTCAAATATTTTGCTAAATAAGCTGCTTTCGGCGCGAATTTTGGCTTTAATAGGTAGTTCTTTCAAGTATCTTCTTAAATAAGCCGTTTTCGGAGGAAATTCCGGCTTCATTTGGAAGATTTTTCAAATATCTTGCTAAATAAATCGTTTTCGGAACGAATTTCGGTTTAATTTGGAAGATCTTTCAAATATCCTGGTAAATAAACCGTTCTTGGATGAATTTTCGGCTTAATTTGGAAGATTATTTAATAATAACTTCATAAATAAGCCGTTTTGGAGCAAACTTTGGCTTAGTTTAAATGAAATTTGAATTATCTTGCTAAATAATCCGTTTTCGGAGCAAATTTCTACGTCATTTGGAGAATTTTTTTCATCTCTTGCTAAATAAGCCGTTTTCGGAGCAAATTATGCCTTAATTTGGAAGATTTCTCAAATATGTTTCTAAAAAGCCGTTTTCGGAGCGAATTTTGGCTTAATTTGGAAGATTTTCCAAATATCTTCCAAAATAAGCCGTATTCGGTGCAAATTTCGGCTTCAATTGGTAAATTTTCTTAATATCCTACTAAATAAGTCGATTTTGAAGAAAATTTCGCCTTAATTAGGAAGATTTTTCAAATATCTTCCTAAATAAGCCGTTTTCGGGGCAAATATCGGCTTAATTCGGAAGATTCTTCAAATATCATCCTAAAAAAGCCGTTTTCGGAGGAAATTTCGGCTTATTTTAAAAGAAATTTCAATTATCTTGCTAAATAAGCCGTTTTTGGAGCAAATTGCAGCATAATTCGGAAGATTTATCAAATATTGTGGTAACTAAGCCGTTTTCGGAGGAAATTTCGGCTAATATTAAAAGAAATTTCAATTATCTTGCTATATAAGCCGTATTCGGAGCGAATTTCGGCTTAATTTGGAAGATCTTTCAAATATCCTGGTAAATTAACCGTTTTTGGAGCAAATTTTGGCTTAATTCGGAAGAATTTTCAAATTTCTTCCTCAAAAAGCAGTTTTCGGAGCAAATTTCAACTTAATTTGGATGATTTTTTAAATATCTTCCTTTATAAGCCGTTTTCGGAGCAAATTACGCCTTATTTTGGAAGATTTTCCAAATATCTTCCTAAATGAGCCATTTTCGGAGAAAATTTCGGCTTAATTTCAAAGATATTTAAATTATTTTGCAAAATAAGCGGTTTTCAGTACAAATTTTGGCTTAATTTGAAAGATTTTCTAAATATCTTCCTAACTAAGCCGTATTCGGAGCAAATTTCGGCTTAATTTGGAAGATTTTTCAAATATTTTGCTAAATAAGCTGCTTTCGGAGCAAATTTCGTCTTAATTAGGAAGATTTTTCAAATATCTTGCTAAATAAGCCGGTTTCGAGGCAAATTTTAGCTTAATTCGGAAGATTTTTCGATTATTTTGCTAAATAAGCCGTTTTCGGAGCAAATTTCAGCTTAATTCGGAATTTTTTCAAATATCATGGTAAATAAGCCGTTCTCTGAGAAAATTTCGACTTCGTTTTGGTGATTTTTTAAATATCTTCCTTTATAAGCCGTTTTCGGAGCAAATTTCGGCTTAATTTGGAAGATTATTCAAATATCATATTAAATAAGCCGTTTTCGGAGCAAATTTTGGCTTCATTTAGAGAATTTTTTGCCGTTTTCGGAGCAAATTTCGTCTTAATTTGGAAGATTTTTAAAATATCTTTCTAAATAAGCCGTTTTCGGAGCAAATTCCAGCTTAATTCGGAAGATTTTTCAAATATTGTGGTAACTAAGCCGTTTTCGGAGCAAATTTCGGCTTAATTTGGAAGATTTTTCAAATATCTTCCTAAATAAGCCGTTTATGGAACAAATTTCGACTTAATTTAAAAGAAATTTCAATTATCTTGCTTAATAAGCCGTTATCAGAGCAAATTTCGGCTTCATTTGGTGGATTTTCTTAATATCTTGCTAAATAAGCCGTCTTTGGAGAAAATATTGCCTTTATTCGGACGATTTTTTAAATATCTTCCTAAAGGAGCTGTTTTCGGTGTAAACATCGGCTTAATTTGGAGGATTTTTCAAATAACTTCCTAAAGAAGCCGTTTTCGTAGCATAGTTCGGCTTATTTTTAAAAACTTTCAATTACTTTGCTAAATAAGCCATTTTCGGAGCTTATTTCGGCTTAATTGGGAAGATTTTTCAAATATTGTGTTAATAAGCCGTTTTCGGATTAAATTTCGGCATACTTTGGAGGATTCTTCAGATATCTTGCTAAATAACCCGTTTTCGTAGCAAATTTTGGCTTAATTTCGAAGATTTTTCAATTATTGTTCTAAATAAGCCGTTTTCGAGTTAATTTTCGCCTTAATTTCATATATTTTACTGATATCTTGCTAAATAAGCCGTTTTCGGAGAAAATGTCTGCTTAATTTTTCAAATATTTTGCTAAATAAGCAGTTTTCATGGCGAATTACGGCTTAATTTGAAAGATAATTCAATTATCTTGCTAAATAAGCCGTTCTCGGAGCAAATTTCGGCTTAATTTGGAAGATCTTTCAAGTATCTTGGTAAATAAACCGTTTTCGGAGCAAATTTCAGCTTAATTTGGAAGAGTTTTCAAATATCTTGCTATATAAGCCGTTTTCGGTGGAAATTTCACCTTAATTAGGAAGATCTTTCAAGTATCTTAGTAAACAACCGTTTTCGGAGCAAATTTCGCCTTAATTCGGAAGATTTTTCAAATATCTTCTTAAATAAGCCGTATTCGGAGCGAATTTCGGCTTAATTTGGAAGATCTTTCAAATATCCTGGTAAATTAATCGTTTTTGGAGCAAATTTCGGCTTAATTCGGAAGAATTTTCAAATTTCTTCCTCAAAAAGCAGTTTTCGGAGCAAATTTCAACTTAATTTGGAAGATTTTTCAAATATCTTCCTTTATAAGCCGTTTTCGGAGCAAATTACGCCTTATTTTGGAAGATTTTCCAAATATCTTCCTAAATGAGCCGTTTTCGGAGAAAATTTCGGCTTAATTTCAAAGATATTTAAATTATTTTGCAAAATAAGCGGTTTTCAGTACAAATTTCGGCTTAATTTGGAAGATTTTTCAAATATCATACTAAGTAAGCCGTATTCGGAGCAAATTTAGGCTTCAATTGGTGGATTTTTTAATATCTTGCTAAATAAGCCGTTTTCGGAGCAAATTTCAGCTTAATTCGGAATTTTTTTCAAATTAATTGGTAAATAAGCCGTTCTCTGAGAAAATTTCGCTTTCGTTTGGGTGATTTTTTAAATATCTTCCTTTATAAGCCGTTTTCGGAGCAAATTTCGGCTTAATTTGGAAGATTTTTGAAAGATCTTCCTAAAAAAGCCGTTTATGGAACAAATTTCGGCTTAATTTAAAAAAAATTTCAATTATCTTGCTTAATAGGCGATATCAGAGCAAATTTCGGCTTCCATTGGTGGATTTTCTTAATATCTTGCTAAATAAGCAGTTTTTGGAGAAAATTTCGCCTCAATTCGGAAGATTTTTTAAATATCGTCCTATAGAAACCGTTTTCGGTGTGAACATCGGCTTAATTTGGAAGATTTCTCAAATATCTTGCTCAATAAGCCGTTTTCGGAGCATATTTCGGCTTAATTTGGAAGATAAGACAATTATCTTGCTCAATAAGCCGTTTTCGGAGCAAATTTCGGCTTAATCTGGAAGATTTTTCAAATATCTTCCTCAATAAGCCTTTTTCGGAGCAAATTTCGGATTAATTTGGAGGTTTTTTCAAATATCATCCTAAATAAGCCGTTTTCGGAGCTAATGACGCCTTATTTTGGAAGTTTTTCCAAATATCTTCCTGAATGAGCTATTTTCGGGGAAAATTTCGGCTTTATTTCAAAGAAATTTCAATTATCTAGCAAATTAAGCGGTTTTCAGAACAAATTTTGGGTTAATTTGGAGGATTTTTCAAATATCTTCCTAACTAAGCTGTTTTCGGAGCTAATTTCGGCTTAATTTGGAAGATTATTCAAATATCATACTAAATAAGCCGCATTCGGTGCAAATTTCGGCTTCAATTGGTAAATTTTCTTAATATCCTGCTAAATAAGTCGATTTTGAAGAAAATTTCGCCTTAATTCGGATGATTTTTAAATTGTCTTCCTAAATAAGCCGTTTTCAGGGCAAATTTCGCCTTAATTCGGAGGTTTTATCAAATATCATTCTAAATAAGCCGTTTTCAGAGTAAACTTCGGCTTAGTTTAAAAGAAATTTCAATAATCTTGCTAAATAAGCCATTCTCGTAGCTTCTTTCGGCATAATTTGGAAGATTTTTCAAATAACTTCCTAATGAAGCCGTTTTCGGAGCAATGTTCGGCTTATTTTAAAAGAAATTTCAATTACTTGCTAAATAAGCCGTCTTCGGAGCAAATTTCGGCTTCATCTGTGGGAATGTTGTAATGTCTTCCTAAATAATCCGTTTTCGGAGGAAATTTCGGCGTAATTTGGAGGATTTTTCAAATATCATGCTAAACAAGCCGTTTTCTGAGCGAATTTCGGCTTAATTTGGAAGATTTTTCAAATAACTTCCTAAAGAAGCCGTTTTCGGAGCATAGTTCGGCTTATTTTTAATAACTTTCAATTATTTTGCTAAATAAGCCATTTTCGGAGCTTATTTCGGCTTAATTGGGAAGATTTTTCAAATATTGTGTTAATAAGCCGTTTTCGGATTAAATTTCGGCATACTTTGGAGGATTCTTCAGATATCTTGCTAAATAACCCGTTTTCGGAGCAAATTTGGCTTAATTTCGAAGATTTTTCAATTATTGTTCTAAATAAGCCGTTTTCGAGTTAATTTTCGCCTTAATTTCATATATTTTACTGATATCTTGCTAAATAAGCCGTTTTCGGAGAAAATGTCTGCTTAATTTTTCAAATATTTTGCTAAATAAGCAGTTTTCATGGCGAATTACGGCTTAATTTGAAAGATAATTCAATTATCTTGCTAAATAAGCCGTTCTCGGAGCAAATTTCGGCTTAATTTGGAAGATTTTCATTTATTATCCTAAATAAGCCGTTTTCGAGGCAAATTTCGGCTTGTTTTCAAAGAAATTTCAATTATCTTGCTATATAAGCCGTTTTCGGAGCGAATTTCGGCTTAATTTGGAGAAGCATTCAAATATTTTGCTGAATAAGCTGTTTTCGGAGCAAATTTCTGCTTCATTTGGAAGATTTATTAAATATCATACTAAATAAGCCGTATTCGGGGTTAATTACGGCTTCATTTGCAAGATTTTTCAAATTCTTGCTAAATAAGCCGTTTTCGCAGCAGATTTCAGCTTAATTCGGAAGATTTTTCAATTATCTTCCTAAATAAGCCGTTTTCGGAGCAATTTCGGCTTAATTTGCATGATTTTCCAAATATCTTCCTAAATGAGCCGTTTTCAGAGCAAAATACGGCTTAATTTGGAATATTTTACAAATATCTTGCTAAATAAGCCGTTTTCGGAGCAAATTTCGGCTTAATTTGGAGGGGTTACCAAATATTTTGTTGAATAAGCTGCATTCGGAGCAAATTTCGGCTTCATTTGCAAGATTTTTCAAATTCTTGCTAAATAAGCCGTTTTCGAGGCAAATTTCAGCTTAATTCGGAAGATTTTTCAAATATCTTGTTAAATAAGCCGTTTTTGAAGCGAATTTTGACTTAATTTGGAAGATTTTTCAAATATCTTCCTTTATTAGCCGTTTTCGGTGCAAATTACGCCTTATTTTGGAACATTCACCAAATATCTTCCTAAATGAGCCGTTTTCGGAGAACATTTCGGCTTAATTTCACAGACATTTTAATAATCTTGCTAAATAAGACGTATTCGGAGCAAATTTCGGCTTCATTTGGAGGATTTTCTTAAATCCTGCTAAATAAGCCGTTTTCGGAGCAAATTTCGGTTTAATTTGGAAGATTTTTCAAATATCATACTAAATATGCCGTATTCGGAGCAAATTTCGGCTTCAATTGGTGGGTTTTCTTGATATCCTGCTAAATAAGCCGTTTTTAAAGAAAATTTCGCCTTAATTCGGAAGATTTTTCAAATATCTTCCTAAATATGCCGTTTTCGGAGTAAATTTTGGCTTAATTTGGAAGATTTTTCAAATATCATACTAAATAAGCCGTTTCGGAGCAGCTTTCGGCTTAATTTGGAAGATTTTTCAAATATCTTCCTAAATAAGCCGTTTTCGGGGCAAATTTCGGTTTAATTTGGAAGATTTTTCAAAAATCTTGCTAAATAAGCCGTTCTCGGAGCAAATATCGGCTTAATACAAAAGACATTTCTATTCTTTTGCTAAATAAGCCGCTTTCGGTGAAAATTTCGGCTTAATTTGGAAGATTTCTTAGATATCATCCTAAATAAGCCGTTTTCGGAGCAAATTTCGGCTTATTTTAAAAGAAATTTCAATTATCGTCCTAAATAAGCCGTATTCGGAGCAAATTTCGGCTTCATTTGGAAGATTTTTCAAATATCATACTAAATAAGCCGTATTCGGAGCAACTTTCGGCTTAATTTGGGATATTTTACAAATATCTTGCTGAATAAGCCGTTTTCGGAGCAAATTTTGGCTTAATTTGGAGGAGTTATCAAATATTTTGCTTAATAAGCCATTTCGGAGCACATTTCGGCTTATTTTAAAAGAAACTTCAATTATCGTCCTAAATAAGCCGTATTCGGAGCAAATTTCGGCTTCATTTGGAAGATCTTTGAAAAATCTTGCTTAATTAATTTTCGGAGCAAATTTTGGCTTAATTTGAAAGATTTTTCAAATATTGTGCTAAATAAGCCATTTTCGGAGTAAATTTCGCCTTAATTTCAGATATTTTTCTGATATCTTGCTAAATAAGCAGTTTTCGGAGCAAATGTCGGCTTAATTTTTCAAATATCTTGCTAAATA